>OY992811.1:2710824-2909682 GCA_963921375.1 Tiliacea citrago
CGCGGAGCGGACCGCAGGGTGCCTGCGTCTGTGCGCGACGGCCCATCTTCACGTTCCATCGACCTCGCTGGTCACCCACGCGCACGCTCTTGGCACTTTCACAATGATTCAGGACGGGAGTGCGAAGCATGTACACTAGGCTTTGTTTCTTCCTTTTTTCTTTTTTTGGTTTTCATGTTGCCTTCCTTCTTCATATCATGTTCAAGGGGAAAGGCACGGCGCTTGAAGGCTGCCGTGCTCTCAGCGACTTGGGTTGGCGATACATGCAACCTTGGTCTCTCCGTCGCGCAGTGAAGGTGTGATGTTTGCACAGCAGCTTCAAGTCGCGCCGACTATGCTTGATGTTCTTTTTTTTTTTTCTCCTCTTTCTCGCGCACGCAGAAAGCGAGCGTGGCAGTAGGGAGTGGAGACGCAAGTGTGTGCTTCGTCTTGAGCAGGCTTCATGGACCCCGTAGGTGTCCGCGGGAGGCTTCTTTGTTTGCGTCGTCTCCGCGCAGCAGTGGGGCAGCAGGCTCGCTACTTGGTCCGCTGTGCCATCGAGGTTTGTAGCGTCAGCCAGGGAGCTGACTCAAACGGCCACCGAGAGCGTGAGGCACTGGCAGAGAGGTGCGAGCAGACGTGTGGAGGTGTCACGCCGTGGACTCTGCAAGCCCATACGACGCTGACGCACTCCAACACGTCTGTACGTGTATACCTCGAGCACGCTGCTTCAACGCCGCCGCTGCCGCCTCCCCGCCTCCCTCCCCTCCTCGCCCACTTGTCCTCTCCATCCCACCACTGCTTCCACACACCAAGACCTTCCTGTCTCCTCACGCTCCTCGTGTGCTCGTGTTTCTTTTTTTTTTCTTTTTTTTTTCTTTGTCCGTCCCACCGCCGTCCCGAGGCGACTTCTCCGCCCTTCCCCCCCTCCCCCCTTCGATGTGTCTTTTTTCAGCGTGAGAGGGGGTGCACGCCGATGAACCATGGAAATGCCTACGACCCCCCTAAGAAGCAAAAAAAACAAAAAACACCCAAACAAGCGCAGCAACGCACAAGTGGGGCCCACGTACTGACCGTCAACGCCGAAGACTCAACACAGCGGGTGTATTGTTTGGGTGTCTGAAGAGCGTCAGTGGATGTGGCTTCCTCTTTCTCAAGCAACGCCACCATCGTGGAGCGCTCCCGCTCCGGACAGTCTGATTGCAGTCGTGGAGACAGACGAAGTCCCACCGTGGCAGTGCCGTCAGATGGTGTCTCGGGATAGCGGCGCCACGAGAGGGGGTGGGTGCTCGCGTATCGGGGCGCCAATACCAAGCAGGCTAGCTGTCGGGCACGACACAGCCACTACAGCTCAGGATTTACGTCTTGGCGTAGTCTAGGCGCACGGCGAGAAAAAAAATGGAGGGAAAGCACGGTGACCTTTGATCAGCACAGGAGCACCCGCGTGCGCACCTCTGTGTGGCCTTGCTTCCTCCATGGCGGTGCCTTCGCGCTTTCTTGCTTTGCCAATGGATGTCGTCTCTTGCTTCACCTACTCTTTACGCCCTGTCACTCCTCCCCGCCTTCAACTCTATCCATTCCTTCTGCGATCCCTGCAACGCTGGCCAACCTACACCAGAGACGCACCAGTCCCCAACTCGCCAATCCGTTTTACAAGCCCACCGCTTCCCCCCACCCCTCTCACCCCCCTCCTCCCCCCTCCACAACCATGGCCACCCCCCGCAGCGCCAAGAAGTCCGCGAAGAAGAGCGGCTCCCGGTCCTCCAAGGCCGGCCTCATCTTCCCGGTGGGCCGCGTTGGCTCGCTGCTGCGCAACGGCCAGTACGCCAGCCGCATCGGTGCCGCTGGTGCGGTGTACATGACCGCCGTGATCGAGTACCTGACGGCGGAGCTGCTGGAGCTGTCGGTGAAGGCTGCTGCGCAGAGCGGGAAGAAGCCGAGCCGCCTGAACCCGCGCACGGTGATGATGGCGGTGCGCCACGACGACGACATCGGCTCGCTGCTGAAGAACGTGACGGTGTCGCACGGCGGCGTCGTGCCGAGCATCAACAAGGCGATCGCGAAGAAGAAGGGCGGCAAGAAGAGCAAGGCGACGCCGAGCGCTTAGATGTCCATTCGCATCTCTGTCTCTCACTCTGAGCTGAGGGTGTGGGTGCCGAGGCGTGTGCGCGTGTGCGGAGTGCGTGTCCAACGCGGGTCTGTGCGCTGACGCGCTGCAGCACTCGCAGGCACGCACGTGCTGCTCACGCCACGCCACCATCGTGCACCCCCCACATCCTCTCCTCTCTCCCCATCCGCCTCATAGATACACCTTTCTTTGTCCCTCTTTTGGTTTTTGTTCTCGTCTCGCGGCTCGCGCGTACCGTGGACGATGAGGCTGAGTTTGCCGTTGAACGAGCTGTGCCATGGCCGCGGTTTTCGAACCACCCACCACCTCCTTGAGCCGCCGGTCGCACAGACACCGCTGTTGTCACGCAACGGAGCCTTCTTCCTTTCCTCCTGCCACATGGCGTACGGCTCCGCCCCCTCCGCGCTGCTGCCTCTTTACTTACCGAGCAGAGGTGACGGACTATGACAGATGTCCTTGCTACCTCGTGGAGCCTTCCCCCTGACACGGTGTGCACGTGCTACGCGATGTCGAGAGCACGAAAAAAAAAAGCACAACCAAGAAAAGCAAAGCAAACAGGAAGTGCAGGTAAAGCAAATGCCTGCCGTGTCCTGTCTGCCTACCGTGCCGCTACGCCGTCCTCATTCTCCGAGCTTGCGGTTCTTGTGACTGCATGGACGTGAGAAGATGCGAGCGAGGGCGGCACAGGGAAAAACCGGCTGCCTAGAACAGACTCTTCCGCCGCTCCCGTCTGGCGACTCTGGTGCCGCGAAGGACGCTGTGTAGTGAGCTATAGCATCTTCTCTTGCCTCTGTCACCCCCCTCAACGGCACCGCCATCCCTCTTCCATGACCCGCCGTCATACCATCCTATCCGCTCTGGCACAACGCTATGCATTCACATTCTTCCTTTTTTTGTGTTTTGAAATCTCTCCGCGCACATCACCGTCACGGCGTTGCTCGCTTCTGCCTGGCTGTCCTTCTCGTCTGAAATCGCTTCCACAGCTCTTCCAGTCTCACGAGTCACCCTCCACCGCTTCCCCCCACCCCTCCCACCCCCTCCTCCCCCCTCCACAACCATGGCCACCCCCCGCAGCGCCAAGAAGTCCGCGAAGAAGAGCGGCTCCCGGTCCTCCAAGGCCGGCCTCATCTTCCCGGTGGGCCGCGTTGGCTCGCTGCTGCGCAACGGCCAGTACGCCAGCCGCATCGGTGCCGCCGGTGCGGTGTACATGACCGCCGTGATCGAGTACCTGACGGCGGAGCTGCTGGAGCTGTCGGTGAAGGCTGCTGCGCAGAGCGGGAAGAAGCCGAGCCGCCTGAACCCGCGCACGGTGATGATGGCGGTGCGCCACGACGACGACATCGGCTCGCTGCTGAAGAACGTGACGGTGTCGCACGGCGGCGTCGTGCCGAGCATCAACAAGGCGATCGCGAAGAAGAAGGGCGGCAAGAAGAGCAAGGCGACGCCGAGCGCTTAGATGTCCATTCGCATCTCTGTCTCTCACTCTGAGCTGAGGGTGTGGGTGCCGAGGCGTGTGCGCGTGTGCGGAGTGCGTGTCCAACGCGGGTCTGTGCGCTGACGCGCTGCAGCACTCGCAGGCACGCACGTGCTGCTCACGCCACGCCACCATCGTGCAACCCCCACATCCTCTCCTCTCTCCCCCCTCATAGATACACCTTTTTTTTTTTTTGATTCCCCACTACTCTTTTTTCATCTCACTCGTTGGCTACGGTGCCCACCTCTCTCTCTCTCTATTTCACCCCGTCTCCCTCTCCGTGTTGCGGGGCATGATGCTCAGGGGGGAGCAGCAACCTGAAGCAAGAAAAGATGCTACAAAACAAAAAAATCACACACTTCTGCACGGGGAGTACTGCTCCTGCGGTGTGAAGAAATGTGTAGCCCCTCTGTGCACGGTGCCTGTTGTCGGTGCTGGTGCGAGCGTCGGTGTCCGTGTGCGTGGGTGCAGGAGACCGTGTTTTCTGTCTCCCGCTCCCTAACCACCAGGCGCAAAGACGATTCCGCTCACACTGGGCAAGCCGTGCTTCAGAAGTCGTGTACTGCTTGTTGCCTAGCATGACGAATGCAGACCCCACAGGAGCGCTGGAACCTTCAACCATCCGGTCTAGCGTCTTGCACCGCCATCTCTCCCCACAACTCCTTTCTTCGTCGTCCTAATCCTCTTTTACTTCTACGCGTCAAACGCTGCATAACGAACACGGTGGTCTGCGCTGCGCCGTCGTCACACAACCCTTCTTCTTTTAGCTCAACCTCACACTGCAACTTCCACCGCTTCCCCCCACCCCTCTCACCCCCCTCCTCCCCCCCTCCACAACCATGGCCACCCCCCGCAGCGCCAAGAAGTCCGCGAAGAAGAGCGGCTCCCGGTCCTCCAAGGCCGGCCTCATCTTCCCGGTGGGCCGCGTTGGCTCGCTGCTGCGCAACGGCCAGTACGCCAGCCGCATCGGTGCCGCCGGTGCGGTGTACATGACCGCCGTGATCGAGTACCTGACGGCGGAGCTGCTGGAGCTGTCGGTGAAGGCTGCTGCGCAGAGCGGGAAGAAGCCGAGCCGCCTGAACCCGCGCACGGTGATGATGGCGGTGCGCCACGACGACGACATCGGCTCGCTGCTGAAGAACGTGACGGTGTCGCACGGCGGCGTCGTGCCGAGCATCAACAAGGCGATCGCGAAGAAGAAGGGCGGCAAGAAGAGCAAGGCGACGCCGAGCGCTTAGATGTCCATTCGCATCTCTGTCTCTCACTCTGAGCTGAGGGTGTGGGTGCCGAGGCGTGTGCGCGTGTGCGGAGTGCGTGTCCAACGCGGGTCTGTGCGCTGACGCGCTGCAGCACTCGCAGGCACGCACGTGCTGCTCACGCCACGCCACCATCGTGCAACCCCCACATCCTCTCCTCTCTCCCCATCCGCCTCATAGATACACCTTTTTTATTATTATTATTAGTCTCTCTCTCTCCCTTCCCCAGGGGTAGGGAGGGGATGGCAACAGCGCACAAACGACAAAGAAGAGCACAACACACTCTGAAAAGACGACGCGCTCTCTGACAGGAAGCTGGCAGAGGGGCACTAACACAGAGCGCAGCAATCACGAAGTGATGCATTTGCTCCGTGCCGGAAGCCGACTCTGCAACGTGGTGTGCATCATCCCTGTGATTCGCCGCCTCACTTGATGCCGCGCGTGCCCATCTTGGAGTCTCTGAAGACTCTGGTGGTCTTGCTTCGCGTACTCTTCACGAGTGTTTGACGTCTGTAGAAGACACTCGCTCACCTGCTCATGGACAACTTATCACTGACCCCCCCCCCCGCTGGACGTTCATGTCTTCTTCTTCTCCCTCTTACGGTTGCACATCGATGCGTGTGTGTGTGTTGGTACACCGCCTTCCACCACTGTTCAATGCACTGCTGACACCTGTGGCGGTGCCTATAGACTTTGATTGTTCAGCAGGCTCTTCTCCCCCACACCTTCTTCTCCTGCGGGTCGAAAGTTGTCTGCATGTGGTCCACCAGCCGGGACCATCGAGCGCATACAGGGGCTCCACCCTTCTCTCGTGATGCGCTTCCTCATACCAGCGCCGCAGACGACGACACGGACGGTGATGGCCCATCGCTGCTGGACGACTCGCTATCCGACGCAGAGGCCCCTGCTGAGGTGGCAGCGCTGTGCTGGTGTGACGCCAGCGTGGGGGTGGCCCGCCTCCTCTGCGCCGAGTGCCGCATTGAAGTCTTCGAGGTGCCCGTTTGCGTCGTGGCAGGTGAGACGGTGCGACGCGGCCGCCGCAGCGGAGCCAACGGACACGCCATGGGTGCACCGCCTGCGTCACACCGCCATCGCCGCCGCACCAGCGCGCACGCCAACGCCACGGGCGGGGACGGAGAGGTGCGCGTCGTGGCGCATGAGGACGTCCCAGCAGGCTTGCTGTGGTTGGTGCGGTACCTCCAAGTGTGCCGCCCACAGGTGTTGCTGCCCCACTGTGGCAGCGCGGCCCTCGCAGACATTGTCGCGCTCGTCTCGGAGCAGACACCGATCGAGGTCATCCGGCTGAGCGCCGTGACGGCGTTCTCTGCCACGGAGGCACTGCACCGGCTGGCGGCCATGTACCCCGCTCAGGAAGCGGAGCTGGCCGCGCGCTTTCACGCAGAGCGGACGGCCATGATGCGGGCCATGGCAGCGCTGCTGCAGTTTGCGGCCGCCGTACAGTCCAACGTGGCCGACGTCGTCGAGCGGGACGTCCTGCACGCACTTTACATCGAGGACGCGTGCGCCGAGGCTCTGCAGATCACGCGCACGGAGCGGCATCCGAGCAGCGGGCAGGGCCGCGGCTGCGCCAAGGAGGGTCTCTCGTTGCGCGGCGTCCTAAGCGCCACCCAAGGGACGCTGGGACGGGCGATGCTGCGGCAGTGGGTGGCCCTGCCGTGCTGCGACGCGCTGGAGATCGAGGGGCGTCAGGCCGTCGTCGCCTTTTTTGCTGCGCCGCCGCACCAGGACCTCGCCGCGCGCCTGCGTGCTGCCTTGCACCGGGTGCGCTCCACCACGCACATCTTCACCCTCATGCGGTCTGGCCGTGTGCGGCACTCGCACTACGCCTCCCTCTACCAGACGATGCGGGGGATGCTGGCGGTGCAGGAACTCCTCTGCACCGTGGCGCACGAGGTGGGCCGTCTGTACATTCTGCTGCAGAGCATCGACGTCGAGCCGCTGAGAGACATGGCAGCCTCGCTGGCCGCGGCGGTGGCCGGCGTGGCGGGTCGCAGGCGGGGCGGGGGCGGCGGCGCTGGTGCAGCGGGGGCAGGCGGGCCAGATCGCCCACCCGAGTACGCGACACGGAACTTCGACTCCGCCACGGCCCAAGCGGTGCGCATCCGCGACGGCGTCGACGCGGTGCTGGATGAGCTGCGGGTCCGTCTACACGAGCTCCGGCTCTCCCTCCACGCCAAGGCAGAAGCCGCCTTCGCCGAGCTGCCGTGGACGCTGCGCGCGCGGCTCTCACTCCGCTGCGTGTACACCGTTCCGCACGGCTACCTCCTGTGCACGCCCGCGCGAGAGCTGACGGCGGCACTCGTGGCGGAAGGCGCCGTGACGCTCGAGGAGCAGGTGCCGCGGGGCCCTGCTGGCACCGCTCTGGAGTGCCAAGACGAGGATAGCCAAGAAAGTGATGAGGCAGCCGCAGACGACGCGGTTCAAGCGTCGCCGCCGTGGCCTGCCGAGGACGGGGAAAAGGGCCACAGACCCGGTGTTGCTCCTGCGGCCCCGCTGCAACACGTGGAGGGCGCTGCGACTGCCGCCACGCAGCCCGTGTCGCCCAGCGTGCTCGCCGAGCGCGTCGGCGTGGTGATGACGGGTGCGTTCGGCTGGCGGCTGCACCACGAGACGCAGGAGGGGGACTACTGCTTCAAGTCGGCTGCCATGGAGGAGCTTGATGCGTGGGTCGGCGACCTGCAGCGGCGTGTCCAGCAGCGGGAGGAGCAGGTGCGGCGTGAGCTAGACACGGCGCTGCTGCTCGGCTCTCTTCACCTGCTGCGTCCCACGCGGGCTCTTGGCGAGCTCGACTGCCTCTTGGGCTTCGCCCGTGTCTCGGCGCAGGAGGGGTGGAGTAAGCCGGAGCTGATTGCGCCGCCGTGCTGCTCCGAAGGACGCAGTGCTTCGCCAGACGGCGGAGGTGGAGGTGAAGGCAAGACGGGTGGGTGTGGAGAAGACGAGGGCTTGCTGGAGATCGAGGACGGCTGGCACCCGCTGCTGTCCCGGTGCGTTGGACTGCAGCAGCTGGTCCCCTTCTCGCTGCACCTGCGCACCTCGACGGACCGCGTGTGCCTCGTGCTCGGCGCCAACGGCAGCGGCAAGTCGGTGCTTATGGGGGCCGTGGCGCAAATCGTCTTTCTCGCCCACCTTGGCTGCCACGTGCCGGCCGTGCGGGCACGCATAAGCCTCGTCAACAGCATCTTCGCACCCTCTTCCTACGCCGTCACATCAGCCGCGAGCGTGCACACCGCAGGAGAGGTACCGCTCCTCAACAGTGGCGGGGGTGGTGAAGGGGGGACGGAGGCGGCTCAGAGCAGCTTCTACGGCGAGTGCGTCGCCCTGCATCGCGTGCTGCACTTCGTGGCGGGCCAGCACCGCGCCTCTGGCGCGGCGGCCGGCCGAGCCCTCCTCCTGCTCGACGAGTTCGGCCGTGGCACGGCGCCAGAGGACGCGTGTGCACTACTGCAGGCAACGCTGCAGTACTTCGCCGGTGGTGGCGCAGCCGAGCGGACGCCGAACCCCCGCGCCGCACCGCTCCTGCTCTGTGCGACGCACCTGTTGGAGATGCTCGGAAGACCACATGCCGGCCTCGTGAGAACGGCGGAGGACGAAGCGGTGGGTGAGGGGGAGGGGGGTGCCGAGCGCGACATGGCAGCCGCGGGCGGTGCAACCCCAGGGGCACAGCCTGGCTGCCGTCAGCCGCTCCCCAGCGAGCCGTACCGGCCCGTCACCCCGTCACACAACACGACGACCCCCCCACTGCCGCTGGAGTGGGTGAAGATTTACGAAATGGAAACGCACATCACGTACGACGAGGACGCTGACAACAGGGACGGCGAGGTGGGCGACGAGTGCAAGGGTGACGCTGGCCTCCTCCGCCTTCCGCGGGACGTCACGCCAACGTATCAGTCCATCTGTGTCACGCCGCACGCTGGACCACGGCGGCGGCAAGACTGGGAGCGGCGGAGCAGCGCGCAGCTCGATGCCGGTCCAGCGGTGGGTCGTCAGTGCGGGCTCGACCCAGCCCTGCTGCAGCACTGGGAGGCAGCGCTCACCGTGCTTCACCGGAGCTGAAGGCAGTGTCTGTCGTCGACCGGTGGTTGGTGCCCCAGCCTCCACCCCCGACGATGTCGAACGCGGCGCCACCACGCGACGACTTGCTTCTTTCCTTGGGTTCAACTTCCATGTTGCCGTCTCTCTTTTTTTTCTACTTGTTTTATCGGTGGCTCGGCATCTGCGTGCATCGGCGCCGCTCGCTTGACGATGATCACCGCCGCTCCATTCGTCTCCCTCGAGACCTCTGCTCTTGAACTGCTCGCCACAAACACGGCACCATATAACAGAAGGGGGATTAAAAAAAAAAAAGAAGAGAATCCGCAGTGTCTAGAGCTGATCGCAAGGGGTGGCAGCGGCAGCGCATGCGGCGGGGGTGGCGGGGGGACAGACCGCTTTCACACATACACACAAACACAGAAGAGAAAAAACCAAAGCGACCTCACCGCCAGTGCATGCGGGTGTTGACGGATGCGCTCCTGCGTCACCAACAGTATCCCTTTCTCTCTCTCTCCTTCTCCGTCCTGCATCTTGGCTCTCGTCATGCCTCGCCATGCGGAAGTTCGTCTGCGGCCCCCCATAACATACAAGGAAGCTCTCTCCCGCTATTTGGCCTGCTCGCGTGCAACCGGCTTGGCTGCTTGCACCTCGCGCCACCTGTCCATGCGCTCGTCACCTCTGACGGGCAAACAAGGGGACGGCACAAACGCCTCGTGAGGGGGCCGCTCCTACAACGCGGCGTCGCAGCTCCCTCCATTCCCCACGCGCGCACTCTCTTGTGAAGTGTTTTTTCTTACCCCCCCCTCCCTCCCCCTCATCAACTGTACCTGCCTACGCGTGTGTGTTCGTCTGTGGGTACCCGAGACGCGCCACTCAAGGGTCCTGGAACGAAGAGGACAGGTTCGTGTTCACTTGAAGCCGCGCGGCTCTTGTTTTCTTTTTTATCTTTATCCCCTGCCCTCTCTCCCCTCTCTTCTCTGTGAAGATTTGAATCTGCTTCCGGCCACCTCGTGGTGCCCTTTTCAATTCCGATTTGATGAATGTCTGATCACATTGGCGCAACTCGATTACACCGCTACAAACACACACTCACACAGATATACATCCACTTCCCCCCCTCCCCCCATCTCTCGCTTCCCTTGATCAACTCGAACGTGGCGTGTGGGTGCTGAGCAGTCATACATGCCCAAGACGGGAGCCTCGTCCGCTGTCGTGAAGGCTCACGGCGGGCACGCAGTGGCCGCGCAGCCGAGCGCGTCAGCCACAATCGCCACGTCCAGCACGGCAGCGGCAGCACCAGCTGCGGTGGGCTCGTCGGGTGCTGCAGCGGTGCGGAGCAGGTGGGAGCGAACCTTCTCGAATGGGGATTCGTACGCCGGCGAGGCGCTCTACGTCAGCGACAAGGACCACAAGCCGGTGAAGGATGGCAAGGGCCGCTACACGTGGGCCGCCAGTGGGGCCGTGTATGAGGGGGACTGGAAGACGAACCAGCCGCACGGCAGTGGGGCCATGCGCGTGCCCGGCGCCGACGGCTACGAGTTCACCGGCACGTTCAAGGACGGCAAACGCAGCGGGACAGGGCGGTGCGTGTTCGCCAACGGCCGCGTCTACGACGGGGAGTGGCGCGGTGACGAGATGAACGGCACGGGCACCCTGCGCGGGGCCACAAACATCGACGACTTTGTGGAGTACTCGGGCAGCTTCCAGGAGGGGAAGCGTAGCGGGCAGCGCGGGCGGTGCGTGTACGCGAACGGGGACATCTACGACGGCGCGTGGGCGGGCGGGAAGCGGCAGGGCCTTGGCGACTGGCAGCTGCACCGCCCCGCGACTGGCGCGGCGTCGACGCGGCCGGTTCGGTACCGCGGCCCGTTCGATCGCGACGTCCCGCAGGCCTGCACAACGGGCGAGGCGGAAATCGAGTACGCGGACGGCAGCCGCTACACGGGCGGCACGGACGCCAACATGCGGCGTAACGGCAAGGGCGTGCACCGTCTCGCCAGCGGGGACAACTTTGACGGCGCCTTCGTGCGAGACCGGCGCGAGGGCATGGGCGTGCTGCAGGGGCAGGACGGCGCGGTGTGCGAGGGGCAGTGGCGCAGCGATCAGCTTGACGGCGAGGTGCGCGTCACCTTCGCGGCGCCGTCGCCGGCCTCGCTGCTCAGCAGCCGGCTCTCTGGGGACGGCACCTCCGAGCACACGGCGCCTACCTCCTCCGCCTCCCTGTCAGGTCTACTGCGGCTCAACCAGCCCGAACACGCCGCGCACCCCATGACCACCTACCAGGGCCCGTGCGTCGCCGGCATCTTCACGGGCGGCCGCGCGGTCATCACGTACGTGGATGGCAGCAGTTACACCGGTGCTGTCCGGAATGGCGTGCCGCACGGCCCAGGGCTGCTGCGCGACCGGCCGCTGCTGCTGCTGAGCCCCGCCGCTGCAGCTGCTGGGATGGATGCCGTGGACGGTGTGGTGCGCCGCCGCATCCCGTCCAGCTGCGTCCCGGCCGACGCGCAGCTCACCCTCACCTGCTACGACGGCGGCTTCTCGAACGGCGAGGCGGACGGCACCGGCACCGGCGAATGGCGCGCCGTCGCTGCTGCGCGGGCAGGACCGCCCACCGCGGGGGCCCGTGTGACGCCCGAGACGTTCATGCGCGTCCTCGGCGGCGGCCTGCGCTGCTGGGACGCAGCCGCGCTGTACGGCTCCCTCGACGGCACGTACGCCGGGCAGTGGGTGCGTGGCCTGCCGCACGGGCAGGGCACCTGGCAGTGGGCCGACGGCTCGCGCTACTCGGGCGCCGTGGCGCACTACGTGCCCAGCGGTGCCGGCACGCTGGCGTGTGGGGCATCCGTGCAGTACACCGGCGACCTGCGCGAGGGGCTCGCTGAGGGCAACGGGACGTGGGAGGACAGCGCGCGTGGGTTGCGGTTCGAGGGGCAGTGGCTCGCAGGGATGCCGCACGGCACGGGCGTGGCCACCGTAATCGGGGGTGGTGCCACGACCTCGACGGCATCCACGCCGCTGCCGCTGCTGTCGTCGCGCACGCGCGTGTATAACGGCATGTGGGCGGATGGCAAGCCCGCAGGCCTGGGACGCGAGTTCGCTGACGGGGATCGGCAGCACGCGCTCTACGAGGGCAGATACGTGAACGGGTGTCGCGAGGGGGAGGGCACGGCGGTGTTCGACGACGCGGACGGTGGGCCGTACGTGCAGTACAAAGGCGCCTTCCGCGCCGGTGCCCCGGGCGGCGGCGGCGCAGGCTGCCTAACGCTGCGCAACAAGACGAGTGTCAGTGGCAGCTTCGACGTCGAGCTGCTCCCGGTGGCGCACACGGAGGTGGTCATCAAGGCTGGAAATGAGGCGTGGGTCTTCAAGGGCACCTACGACGCGGAGACGCACACCGGGCGGGGCACGATGAGCTTCGCCACGGGCGACACCTACGACGGCGAGGTCGAGGACGCAAGCTGCAGTCGCAGCGGTGTGCCCGGCCAGCAGCAGCAGCAGCAGCAGCCCCTCTTTGCTCTGCAGCGCCACGGGCGCGGAACGTACAAGTTCATAGAGGGCAACCGACTCGTCTGCACCTGGCGGCACAACGTCCTCCATGGAGCCGGCACCTACACCACAACGGAGGGGGTGCAGGCGGAGCGCAGGTACGAGGACGGCGTCCTGACGGGAGACATGCCGGCCGCAGCGGGCAGCGGCGGCGGCATTGCTGCTGGCAGTGCTGGTCCGGCACTGCGCAGCAGTGAGGGCCGTGTGGAGCCGGAGACCGGCGCTGTGACGGGTAACGTCTTTACCCCAGAGAACGAGTTCCCCAACACGCTATCGGAGGAGGCGTTGAAGGCTCGCATGCCGGAGCAGCCGTCACCGACGCCGACGCAGTCCCGCAAGCGGCAACCGTTCGCGTTTATGCGCAAGGGTGAAGCGCGCCACGCCTCCTCGGCGGCAGCGGAGGCGCTGTCCCCCAGCCCCGAGGCAGCGCCAGAGGGTGCGTCTGTCCCAGCGCCTGCGCAGCGCACAAGTCCACACCGAGACGCCAAGGACAGCAAGCGGCAGGCTGCACAGCCGGCAGCAGGAGGGGCGGCGACGGCCAGCACCCACCAGAAGCGGCGCAGTCCCCGTCCGTCCGTCACCGGCACTGCGCCCGCCAGCAGTGTTGGCGCCGCTGGTGATGGCTGCGGGGGGTCCGCGTTGGCCGTCGTCGGCAGCTCAAGCACGGTGACTCCTTCTCACGCAACGCCCAAGTACAGTCTGCGCCGACTGAAGCCCAGCCAGGGCGGCGGCGCGGCGCCACCGCCAACGACGGACGCTGCTCAGGGCTCGACTGGGTCCTCCTCATCCCCTGCCGTCTCGGGGCGGCTCTCCTACATGCGGCGCGCCAACGAGAGCAACGGCGGTGGTGGTGGTGGCGGCACGGTGGCGTCGTCCTCGTCGTCGCAGTCCGCGTACCTCTCGCGCTTCCAGACGGGCATCCGTCAGCTCGACGTGGAGGCACGCGCCAACTCGCCGTCGCCGTCAACGGCATCGCGCTCGCCGACTCCCACGACGACGGGGGGCGGGGCGAGTATGCCGGCTACGTCGCCGGTGCACCGCGGCTTGCGCGGTCGACTCAGCTCCGCGCTGGCCGCTGGACGTGCGCAGACGGATTCTGCGTCAGCGCGGCCGCGACGCAGCCTGGAGCCGCTCCAAGGCTCGCTGAAGGATCTGATGGACGCCGCCAGTGCGATCCGCAGCACCCGCGAGGACGAGATCCATCTTCTGACGGAGGAGATGCGCTGCCTCAACGAGCGGATCTGGCAGCTGCGCTTTTTGCTTGCGGCGAAAGGGGACGAGGAGGAGCAGAAGAGAGAGGACGGGGCCAAGAGGGGCGGTCCCAGTGCGCGGCGTGGGTCCCCCGTCTACGGCAAAGCAGCTGGCAAGGCGAAGGAGGAGAAGCGGTCGCCGGCGTCGAAGGAGGCTCTCGCCACTCTCGTGCAGGAGCGCCGTGTTATCATGGAGAAGCTGCAGTACGTTGTGAATGGACCAGAAGAGTGAAGCCGTGACGCTTTTCCCCTGCGTTCTCCTGTACCTCCGCCCACCGTGCGCGGTGCGAGCTCCGCCCGTGTGCGTCCTCGTCCCCCCTCCCTCCCCCCTCCATCCCACCGTGTGCTCCTTTAACCGTCGAAGTTCCCTCGAACATGCACTTTTTTGTTTCTCCTTTATGGAGGCCACAGAGGAGGGGGGTGATGCGTGCCTGCGTGTGTGTGCGCGTTGCTTGCCGACGCACGCTGGCTTTCTCCACGGAGGCGATTATCTGCTCACTTTTTTTTTTCTTTTCCTACCCCTCCACTCGCTTCTTCTTTTTTCTTTTTCTTTTTCCTCCCCTCACTGCGGCTCCTGGACGCTCGAGGCCCCCCCCTTTGTTACACGATGTAAATCAACAGAACGCTTGTGGCACACACACAAACACACACACCCGCGCGCGCACGAATAGAAGTGCGACACACGGCGGAAATAGACATTTTGTTTTTGCCTTTACTTCTGCCAAGATGGAACTTCGATGGAGTCAACAGGCGAGACCGCCCTGCTCCATGCGGGCGAGCTGGAATGCAGGCAGCGAGAGGGGCATGGGAAGAGGAGAACAACAACAAAAAAAAACTGGAACGCGCTCGCGTGTCTTGTCCTTCCATTCCCTGGTGTCAGCGGCACAACGTCGCCTACACACTTCCGCATCCAAACGCAACAAGAAAAAAAAGAAAACGAAGAAATGCAGCGTTAGCGAAGGTCCACGACGGCCCAAGGCGCTGTGGCTTCTGCTAGTTCGTCATGTACGACTGTCTCACACGCTCTGCGTACTTGCCGTGTGCTGCTTCAGCTGAGGTGAGAGCGACGCACGCACCTGCCGCACTGGACGCCAACGCACCCATTTGATGACCGTGTGAAGTTTTCAATCCTGTTTTTTGTGTGCCGTGATGACAACACCATCACACAAAAAAAAACTTTTGTGGATGGCGCGGCGCACAAGGCGGCTCTGCTCTCACTCCGAGCCACACCAATAACCTCGGTAAAGTCCTCCCCCACCTCACGACGATGCAACGCTCCCTTAACCTCCCCCTTCCACACCGTCCTACCTGAACCTCACTTTCTCTCCTTTTCTCTGTGCTGTCTTGCAACGCCTGTGAAACATCAACAACAACACACACACACACACACACACACACGTGTACAAGTCACCAGCTCCGCACATTTCTTTTTCCCCCCTCCCTCCCCTCCCCCACCCCTCCCAACGCTCCCCCCACCCCCAACGCTTGTGTCTGTCTCTCCTCCGACTGCACCCTGCGGCGGGCTCCGTGCTTCTCTATATAACCCTCCGTCCGTCCTTCCCAATTTTTTTTTTTGCCGTTCTGTGGTGTTCTCCCCGGCACGTCT
The DNA here is from genome assembly GCA_963921375.1 of Tiliacea citrago. Lineage (NCBI taxonomy): Eukaryota > Metazoa > Arthropoda > Insecta > Lepidoptera > Noctuidae > Tiliacea > Tiliacea citrago. Next base: position 2,726,120 of record OY992811.1, read on the forward strand.
GCTGCACACCCCCACACCCCGCCCACACCCCCTCAAAACACGGTCTTCGTCGATACACACAAAACACCTCGCTCGCCTTTCTCACGCGTTTCACTCCCTTCCTGCTCCCCGCGCTTCGAGCACCCTTCTGTTGTGCTCTTCTTGGTCTTGCTTTTTGTATATTTTTTTCTTCCTCCACTTTTTTTCTCTCTCCTCTCTGTTGGTGGCTGTTTTCGTGTACACCCCGAAGCGGCCTCATTTTCTTTTTGTAGGATACGGGACACCAACACCTTAGCTACTCAGACACACCGTCACGACTAATCAACAATATTACCTACCCTCCCTTTCCACCTCCGCGCCCCCTCAAAAAAAAAGCCGCATCCCGGATATCTAGTGTAGCTGATACCTTCTGTTCTGCGCGCCTGCACAGACACGAGCACGCGCACAGACACATCTTCTGGAACTCCACGCTCTGCTTTTTTTTTTTCCTCCTGCCCCACAGCGTCTCCTTAGCAGCACCGTTTTCTTCATTCCCGCACTGCGTAGCCCTCGACCTCTTCCTCCTAGCTTACCCCCCCCCCCCCTCCCCGCCCGTCACCTGTTCTCACGATGTTTCGCCGTGCCGTAAGCCAGGCGGTGGCGTCGCGCCTCTTTTACCCTGCCGCGGCAGCCAGCGCAAGCGCTCCCTCCTCCTCCTCCTCCCCCGCGGCGCTGCGTGAGGGTCGCCGCACCGGGCTCATCATTGGAAGCCCCAAGCAGGGCATGATGGACCCGATCCATGTGAGCTGGACCGACATCGCCGGCTCCGACTCCACCCCAGGCGCCCGCCTGGCCGCCGGCCGCGTCCTTGCGATGCTGGACATGTGCGCCGCCCGTGCCTCGCAGAAGGCGCTCGACTACCAAGCCTGCCTCACGCACGAGCGATACCTGACGTGCACTGTCGGCGTCACAAACACAATGTTCTCGTCCCCAATCCTGCACGGCGACGCGGTGCGGCTCGATGGCCGGCTGGTGCACTGCGGCTCCAGCTCGATGGGCATCTACATCCGCTTCTTCCGCCTGTCGCCGTCAACGCGCACCGAGACGCCGGCCGGCGAGTCCTTCTTCACGATGGTGGCCATCACACCGGACCTCAAGGCGGCCAAGGTGGTGCCGGCGATGGAGCTGACCGACCCGCTCGACATCGAGCTGCACGACCGCTACGTGAACATCCGCGCTATCCAGAAGGAGAACGAGGCGGACACAGAGAAGCGCATGGGGCGCACCCTCACGGCGGCTGAGGCGAACTGCCCCATCAACCTTGAGAAGCCGATTCGCACCCGCATTCCGACGACGAGGGTCGAAGCAAACCGCATCTTCTTTACGTCGTGCATGAACAACAACAACACCGTCTTTGGCGGAGAGCTGATGGCGTGGATGGAGCAGCACGCCGTGCACTGCGGCCGCATGTTCACCGGCAACCGCCACGTCTTCACGATCGGCATGCACAGCGTCGCCTTCCCTGAGCCGGTCTTCGCAACCGACTGGGTCACGCTCGAGGCGACGGTCATCTACGTGCGCAACACGACAATGGAGGTGGATGTCGTGCTGCGGGCGGAGCGCAAGGACACGAGTACCGCCATCACGAACCGTGCCTCCTTCGTCCTCATCAACAACGACGATATCGGGCAGAAGTGCACCATTCCGATCGGGCTCGAACTGGATAACGCGCCGCAGGATGAGCTGCAGCAGTTCATGGAGGCACGGGCCCGGTACAGCCGCAGTGTCGCCCGGCGCGACGCCTTCTACGTCAGCAACCCCCGCACCGGCAAGACGCGGCTGTAGACAAGCGGCTTGTGTGGCTGGCTGTGCTTTACGCAGCAGTAGCGTTGCTTGTACCACCGTAGGCAGGTCGAGTCCTGTTGATCGTGCTGATGTGAATAGGGGGAAGGGAAGACGACGCCCCCCCCCCCCCTAAAAAAAAAGAAAAGAGCTGTGATGCGGCGTACGCATGTACCCCCCCCCCCCCCTCACCTCCCTCCCCTCTTCACCTTGTCACGCCGTGTGTGTGTGTGTGTGTGTAAGGGGGGGGGGGAGGAGGAGCTCGTGTTTGCGCAGGAGCCCCTCTCTGTCTCTTCTCTCCACATGTTTCCCCCAGTCAGGAGCGGCCCCTGATTTCGCCTCCCTTCACCTTCTTTTTTTTTTTGAGTTGTTTGGTACAGATGTGCCCATGAGCGCCATGCACTCTTGATCTGCTGCGAGCTGCACACAGCTAGGCCGGCAGGTCCTCTCGCAGGACTGGGCAGGGGAGACGTTTGTGCACGAAGGAGGCGGGGGACTCATGACAGCTGGACAGGGTGGGCCTCCCACCCCCACCGCCTCGGGTGCTCGTCTTCTCCCTCACGAGCAGGCAAGGCTCCATCGAATTGACTGATGCAGTCAAGCCTCTTGTGTTTACGTTCCTACGGCACCGATCAAATCGGACTGTTGTCCGCGCTGATACAGTGATCACCCTCGAGTAAATTATGTGTGTTGTTCATCACTGCGATGGCGCTGGCGTTTCCACAGCGGTGTAGGCTCAGGTCTACACAAAAGGGAGGGGGTGATGTGGAGTGCGTGTGAACGTGCACGCTCGGCTCTTCTTTTTCTTTTAGCCATCACTTCACTCTCCTGCGCCGCCCCTTGTCACTTCTGTGCTGGCACCCCACTCCTGTCGGAAACAGAGGTGCAGGCGTGCAGAGAGCCTCTTGTTGGACCTTCATCGATGTGGAAGCGCTGCTCCGTCGGCTACAAAGTGAAACGGCAAAAGAAGCAAGAGTGAGAGAGGCACCACGCAGGTGCTGTTTTGTGGGTGGTGTAAGGCCAGTGCTGCTGTCTCCGCACTGGTGTGGCATCGCGCTTCATCTCCCTCTGTCCCCCGTCCCCCGTCCCCCCGCCTTCACTGAGGAAAGAAAAGGAGTGGAGGAGATGAGTCATGCGACCGCTGACGCCTTCGGCGCACTTCCGAGGCGAAATTGACGCAGCGGTCCAAGCTCGACCCCGACGGTCGAAACGTGCTCGACTCGACGGGTCTATGCGCAGTGCCGCATGCTTTCCAACTTCCTTCACGTCTCGCCTCCCTCCATTGTATCTGCCCCCTCCCCCCCCTCCTTCGTCAAGTGGAGCGCACGGCACGTCGGGTGGAAACGGAGAATAACACACAGCCACACATACACTCAGGTACACATATACACACACAGACACGGAGGATCATGCTTGCCACCACGCGCCGTCCGCTGCGAGCCCTCGCCCTTGCTCTTCCACCGCTGCGTCGCAGCGCTGCGAGGTGCTTGTGGCGCCGTGCTGGATGCGGTGTGAGCGGTGCCTCTCCCATGGGGCTCGATGCATGTCGAGGGCCGCTGCGGTGGTGCTCAGCGGGTCAGCCGTCACCCCCACCGCCATCGGCGTCTCCGGCCACGCAGGACGGCGGGCTGGTGGTGGGCAATGCGAAGCTGGGCATCCGCTCGAACCTGAACACGGCCTATGAGCGGTCTGAGTTCATCGGCCACCTTGTTCCGCTGATACGGCCCCGTGCAGACGCCGGTGACGTCCTCGCGCTCATCGACACGTGTGCCGGCAAGGCTGCCTTTCTGCACATGCTCGGCCACCAACGCGAGGGGCGCTTTGTGGTCAAGGGCAACCTCTCCATGGCGACCGTCTCTTTCAACTCCTTCATGTTCACCGAGCCCGTCTATCACGGCGACTTGATCAAACTCGAGTCGCGCGTCGTGCACGCCGGGGACAGCTCCATCGGCGTCTACGTGCGTGTGAAGCGACAGGCCTACGACAGTCCCACGCCATCCATCGTCGGCGAGAGCTTCGTAACGATGGTCCTGGTCGTTGCCGGCGAGGTGACCAAGGTGGCCTCTGGCCAAGTGCCGGCGGTGCGGCTGGTGGAGCGGATTGATATCGAGCGGCGAGCCGAGTACCTGGAGCTGCGCCGCCTGGCGAAGGGTTTCACACGGCTCCAGGCGCAGGCGGCCCTGTCCGCAGCCGAGGTGGAAATTGCGGAGAACCGGTCAAAGCAGCTCATGCTGAAGCCTGCCGACTGTCTGTGCCGCATTGCGCGCACCTTCAGTGTGAGCGACGTGAACGTGAACAAGGCCATCTTTGGCGGTGAGGTACTGCGCTTCATGGAGAAGTGCGCGCTGCACTGCGGTCGTGTCTTCGCCAGGGAATCGCACATTTTCACGCTCGGCATGATGGACATGAGCTTTGACGGCCCGCTCTATCTATCCGACTTGGCCCAATGCAAGACGCAGGTGGCGTGCGTGCGACACTCCACCATGATGGTGAACGTCAGCCTCGACGCGGTCAACACCGATGGCGAGAAGCGATCAACGAACCGCGCCTCTTTTCTGCTGGTTGCCATTGACGCGCAGGGGAAGCCGTTCGAGATCGTAAACGGCATCGACCTCGAGGGGGCGTCGCAGGGCGACTTGGAGCGGTACTGGCGCGGCCGTTGCTACATGGAGGAGCTTTCCCGTCGTCGGCAAAGCAAAACACACGCACACACTCCAGGTGAGACGCACGTTGCGTGAGTGGATCTGGATCGTTGTTTTTTTTCTTCTCCTTCCGTTCTTCCGCTTTTAGCAGGAGGTGCTCTCTGCGGTCGGCTGTGGGCTCGTGGGAACTGGCGCCTCCTTTCCCTCCTTCGTGTTTTTTTTTTCCTTCTCCCCCCCACCTTTCACACGACCCAACACGACTCCGTGCCTCACAGGCCCTTGAGCTGACGGACGTGCATCTTAATGACTCCGCTGATCGACACGCTTGTCTACTTGCTTATCTGTTCTTCTCTCTGCGACTATGCCCGCAAGCGAACCATAGATAAGCATACATACACACGTGCACACAGACACACCTTCAAGAGAAAAAAAGAAACCTGCAAAGCAATCTACAGTACCACACAGGAATAGCACGTGAGCGAGACGAAAGTGCATCGCTGACGCAGTGGGCTTTACGATGTCAACGGAGAGCCCGGATTGAAATTCGAAAAAAAAACTGAGGGGAGGCTGGTGTATGTTGATCATGCCGTATCCGTCCTGGCAGCCGGTGCTTGGCCATTACGGACCTTAATCTCGCCACTTCCCTGCATACCTGCCATCCCTTGACACGCATCCTCTTTTGAACAAACACCTTGTTTCACATGGCTGCACTTGCGCGCCTCTGCCGCGACGCCATCTTTTTACCTGTGTGTCTGTGTCTGTGTCTGTGTGTCTGTTCGACTGCGCCGGCGCCGACGCTCACGCTCACTGCGCCCCCTCCTCTTCTACAGCTGTTCCCCCCCTCCCCCTCCCCCTCCCTCCCCCAGAAGCTCTGCTCCGCCTTGCACGCCTCATACGACATCAGTGCAGCAGCTAAGCAACATAGTCCAGGGTTCAACATCAATTCGACTCGGAAAGCGTCACACCCCACCTCCCCGTTTTCCTTTTCCGTTTGTCCCTCCCACGCGCGCAGGGCATACATCTCCACGAGGTACGGACACGCTTGATACACCGCCCACCGCTCCCCCTCCCCCTCCTCTTCCCCTCCCCCTTTTTTCTTCTTGCATTTCTCATCTCTGCGTTCCCCCCCTCCCCTTTCACAAGTTTCATACACCATATCAAATCCCCCATAAGGCATCTGTGTGCCCGTGCGTTTACATCTCTCTCTGTGTGTGTGTGTGTGTGTGTGTGTTGCTGGTCTTCTCCCTTTTTTTTTCTCCTGACGCTCCCACTAAACTTCTCTGTATTTGATTCGAGTGCGACGGTGCACAGCCACCCGCCGCACGGCTGAAGACGCCCCCCCCCCCCACCTACCCGCACCTTCCCGTTGCCGCTCACCTACCGCTCCCGTTTTCTTTGTCCTCTGCTTACCCGGTGGCACTCGCACCCTGCTCCTCGCTTCGTGCTTTCCCCTCCGCGTCCTCTGACTTCGCTTAGCTTCGCGCGTGCGACGGCGACGACCACCACACGGGACACCTGCTGCTGCTGCTACTCCACGCTTCCTCGATTCTGTGCGCCGTCGTCCCTCCCTTTTCCCCCCTTTTCCTCCCTCCATCTCTCTCCCCCCTTCACCGCGTGTTCATCTCTTACATTTTCTTTTTCTTTCTGTGCGTGTTGCCGGTCCGTAACCCCGGGGGACTTCCCGTACCCAGCCCCCCAGTCTTCCCCCCCCTCCCCACAGTCGTGTGTGTCCAACCTCACTGCGCCTTTGTCTTCTTGTCAGACTTCATCTCGGCGAGCGCGCTTCATCTCTGTTGGTTGGGCCCCCCTCCCCCCCCTTGCCGTGTGGTATCGAGAGCCCCACTATTCACGAGTGCCTCCTGTTTCGCCATGTTCACCCTCACGGCGTCGGAGATCGCGCCGGCCGTGATCGCGGCGGAGCAGGCGCGGCTGAGTGCCGCGACGGAGCGCATCGCGGGCATAGAGGAGAAGCTCTCTGCCCTCCAACACGAACTGGACGAGGCGCGGGCAGAGCAGGCGCAGCTGCTCGTCAGCGTACAGTGGCGAGAGCTCATGGCCGCCGTGAACAAGGATGACGACGTGTACGCCGTGACGGAGCGCCTCATGGAAACCTTCAAGGCGTTCCGCGAGTCGCTTGTCGAGCCGGCGACGTACAAGCAGGAGCAGGAGGCGGAGACGAAAACGGTGGACGACATTGTCCCCTACAGCGACACGGACGACTACGCAGACTTCAGCGCCGTCGAGGCCGCGGTGGAGGAACTCCTGGCCGCGGCGAAGGACCAGCTCGAGTCCCACGCTGCTGCCACACCGCCACGCCACAGCAGCCGCGCCTCCTCCTCCGGCTTCTTCACCCCCGCGTCGGGCACGTCCGGAATCACCGTCGCCTTCCCCGGCGGACGACGGCTGGCAGGCGCGGCGGCAAGCGCTGCTACAGCTTCTGGTCGTCACGGTGCTGACCGGAAAGGCGGAGGAGTACTGCGACTTCGCGTCCCTCCGTGACCCGTCGAACGCGCCACGGTCGGATGCGGAGGAGGTACGCGAGGATGTCGCCTCGGTGTGGCAGTGGCTGTTCTTTGAGCAGCCGTGCGTGCTTACCCCGGCCGAGCGTGCCGAGTGGAGGGGCATCGCGGAGCGGTTTTCTCGGCGAGAGCTACGTCGCATCACCTTAGCAAGACGACCCTGCCGTCTCCCACCGCCTTCGGCGCATCAGCTTGAGTTTTCCCTTTGACTCAGTCATTCGGCACACGCGCACCCACGGGTGCATCAATTTTTTTCTCTCTGTTCGGCTTCGTCGCGTGGAGGTCGGCTCTGGCGTTTCCTGCCTCAGGGGCCTCGGTGAGGGAGTAGCTCCGTGCCGCACAGCGGTGCACCCTCTACGTGGTCGGCCCCTCACCTCCGTTGTTCATCATGCGTCTGTGTGCTGCTCTCCGTCACAGTGCAACACTCTCAACACAAACACAAACAAAACAGAAGGGTGCCGCGAGTACCACGAAGGACGCGTAGGACGGAGCCTCGTATCAGATGCACAGCGGCAACGGTTTGCCTCCTGCTCGTGCATGCCTCTTTGCAGCAGACAACACGTGCATGCGTGAATCGCTGACGAGAACAACAAAAGAAAATAAAACAATCACGGTGTGACGGTGTGCGATCGGAAATTACGTGGACGGAGTGGTGCGGAGGGGCCCCCTCGTCGCCACCCTCCCCTCCCCTCTCCTTCCGTTTTTTGTTGTGTCCGCTTCCGTTCCAGAGCGTCTTCCCCCCCCTCCCCTCTCCACCGTTAACGCCACAGTTTCTTCTTCTCCCTTACTCTCTGTCCGTACTTGTGTGATTCTGCTCTCGCTCTGCGGCACGCTGCTCTTCCCCCCCTCCTCCTCCCCCATCCCACTCAGGCTTAGGTTTCCTACCCTCGTCTCGTGCTTCACACACGCACACCGACATCTACTCACGCTGGTCTCTTCCTGTCTCCCGTTTCTCCTTTGCTCGCTCTCCGGCTTCGTTTTCCATTTTTCCTTCATTTTTGAGTGAGCGCACACGCTCCGCCGCCCGCGCTTGGTAGCCGCCTACTCGCTTGCCTCACACGTCAGCCTATCAGATCCGGGCCACGGCGGGGCCGTTGTCCTTGGGGGTAACACAGTCAGAGAGTTCCATCTCGTTCTCTCTTTTCCAGCATGTACACGGGTGTGTCGGGTGCACTCACCGCGTGGGCTGCTTCCAGGTACCCCGCAGTTTGTATGCCGCCACTCACCTTAGCGCCGTGCACGATCCTCAGCGGCACGGAGATGCCGTCCACAGCAGCCGCGACGATCAGCACCGGTCCTGCACAGGGCTGGCCTGCTGCCACGCTGCGAGCGGCGCTGTGGCAGTGGCACCGTGGTGTCGCAGCGGCGCAGTCCATGGCGGTGCCCACGCATGCCTGCCTCCACCGTCCGCCCGCGCCGCACGCCTCCATGATGCACGCTGCCGCCGTCGCCGCGGCTGATCCGTCTCCCGCTTCAGCGGTGCTGCTCGCTACACAGTTGCAGCTGCGTGTGGTGATGCACAGCGCAGCGCCTGCTGTGGCGGACGCCGAGGGCGGCAGGGGCACATCCGAGGCCTTCGTCTCGCATCTCGCTAGCGGCATCCCGCCCGGCGCGCCGAGTGGGAAACAGGAGAGTCTGCCGGCCAACGATGGAGCGCCGGATCCGAGCAGTGCGGCCCCCACGGACGTGGTCGTCGTCTCCTTCAAGGGCAGCCCGCAAGAGCTGCAGAACCGCCTGCGTGGCGCCAACGTGCTTGTCTTCTTCTACAGGGATCCCTGCGGCCCGTGCGCGGCGATCTGGGCCAAGCTCGTTCACGCCGCCTCGATCCCTGGCGGCATCGTAGGCACCGGCCCGACCACTGGTGTGGAGTCTGCGACAGGCGGTGCGGGTGCACCGGCGGCCACCGCTCAGCGGCAGCCACCGAGCGTGCCCTCACCTCCCTCTTCCTCTGCATTCCCCGACCACACGCATCCCATCAGCGCGGCTACAATGGAGGATCGTCTCCCTGCCACCAGTCCCGCCGTTGAGGTGCCTGAGCAGGCGAACACCGACGCTGCTGCTCTGCTGTCAGCTGCGCCGCCATCATCTGTATCTGTCCCCACCACCACCATCACCTCCACCTCCTCCTCCTCGGGTAGCATGTCCACGAAGGACCAACAGGCGTGTGCTGCCGCCTTCCGCTCCCTCGACGACGGGCTTAGGGGGAGTCCGTGCTCGGTTACACTGCTCACGGTGGACACCAACGAGAACGCTAAGGTGACGGCGTTGCATGACATCCGCAGTCTCCCGACGTTCATCGCATACCGCGACGGCTGCATGGTGGGCCGCGTCGAAGGCGCTCACGAGGCGGAGGTTCACAAGCTCATTCGCCTTCTTCGATACGGGCCGCTGGAGGAAGGGTGCAGCAGCTCCACCGTGCCACCGCCACCTGCCTCGTAGCGGGGGGGGGGGGAGGTGTAAGGGACGGAGGGAGGGGGCTGAGGGACGACCTGCTGCGAGTGACGATGTTGATATGGTGTGGTTTTTCTTTCTCTTGGGAAGTGGTGGAGAAGGTGCGCGCGTGCGCACCTGCTTGCATGGACGCATCACCGTGTTGCTGATGGCACTCCCCCCCTCCCCTTCGCTCCCTTCGCTCTTTTTTTGTATTTCGTTTATTCGGCCCCACCCACCGCCTCTGCACGATCGCAGTGCCGCCACGTCAAAGTGCTCCACCGTTCAACTACAGGTAATCGCATGTTAAAAACAAGTGAACACACAAACGTCTGAGAGATCTGCACACACACAAAAAAAAGAAAAAAAAGTTTGACTGCCCCTGCCTCGAGAAGCGCCACCTTCGCCCCCGCCTCACCCTTCACGGTGCACCTCGCTGCTGAACGAAAAAGAGAATAGAAAAGTACACAAAAATTGCTGACAGGTACTGCTCTCTATCTCTCATGCCCTCACCCACGCACCTCCCTTGTGACTCTCTAGCCTCCTCGTTGTCCCAGCGCCTTTTTCTTGTCTTTCTTGAACACATTTCTAAACTGCTGCTGCTGCTGCTGCTGCTGTTGCCATCGCAAATGACGTCCAACAACACACACGCCTATTCACTCTCACGTACGCACATGCACCTGCGAAGAAGGCCATCAAAGGCTGTCAGTGTCGTCCCTCTTCTCTGTCTCTCTATCCCTCCCTCTCTCTCCACGTCCAAACGAGGGCCAACTGACAGCTACGCCCACATACACACACACACACACACACACACACACACACCTCCCCCCTCCACGACTATCCAGCTCCCATTATACCCCCCCCCTCCCCTCCCTCCCCCCGTCCTCCACCCCTTGAGACGGCGGTCATCGTTGTGGGTTTTGTGTGTGCGTACGGATTTTCGTTTCTGGTCTCGAGCTCCACCGCTTCCCCTTGCAGCTGCGACAACCCCGTTGCTGACCAGCACCACCCTTTTCTCCTTTCCCTCGCCTTTCTTTTGTTCATTCTTCATTCCCTCCCCTCCACCCTGCTCTCTCTCTCTCTCTGTGGGTGGGTGGGTGAGTATCCTTTTCGTTACCCTCTCTGTACCACAAAACTGAGCATCATGGAGACACACGAACAGGTTGCGGTCATCCCCCTCGCGACGGCGCCGCAGAGGCCCATCAGCGAGTACAGGCGCTTTGCCATGCTCGGACTTGGCACCTTCGGGTGCATCGTGTGCTCCTTCACCTACGTCTGGAACTTCATCTCCACCACGATGCAGCAGCGCTACAACCTCTCTCAGCGCGACATGAGCTCCATCGTGACGGTCGGGATGGTCTTCCAGTGCAGCGATGCTGCCGTACGCCTTCCTGTACGACTACCTCGGCCCCGTTCCCATCAGCGTCATCGCGTTAGTGCAGGTCCCGCTAGGCACGCTGCTGTTTGCGCTGTGCTTCATGGGGACGGTGGAGGGCAGCGTGGTGCGGCTCTGCGTGTTCAACGCGCTGATGGGGAGCGGCTGCGTTCTGTTCGACCTTGCGTGCTGCGTCACGGTGCTGTCGCACTTCCCGACCCACCGCGGCCCCGTGGTGGCGCTGATGAAGACGTTTTCGGGGCTCGGCTCCGCCATTGTCGCGTGCTTCTACTTCGGCTTCTTCGGCTCGGATGCCAAGAAGCACTTCTTCTTCCTGCTCACGGTTGCGATTGTGATTGGCGTTCTCTGCATCGCCTTCATGCGCCTGCCGCCGTACCACCTGACGCAGTGGCAGGAGCGCCACCAGCCGGCTGCGGAGAAGGAGCGGCGGCTGGCCACGAAGGCGCAATACCTGCGTCAGGAGCCGCCGCTGCGTCGCTTCGTGTGGGGCTTCGCCATCCTCCTCGTCTTCATCGTGTACCTCCCGATGCAAAGCGCGCTCGTGAACTACTTGGAACTGGGCCGGACGGCGAAGCTGGCCTTCGCACTTGTGTCCCTCTTCTTGATTGCCCTCTACCTCGTTACGGCTGCTCCCGTGCCCTTCATGAACAGCAGCACGATTCCCCTGCTCAGCCGGATAAGGGGCGGGCCCTTGGGGTCTCTGGCGCTGGGCGGCGTGGGACAATATTTTTGCAGGGGGGGGAGGGGGGGGGCTGACGTGGTACTGGATGACTCCTCCTCCCCCCCCCTCTCCCCCTTTCTCCTCTCTATCCTGTTTTGAATTGTGCAATCTATGCATCCACACCATGATGTCTACGTACCAAGGAGCAAAGCGCTGAGCGGTGTACGAAGATGCGTCCATCAGCTGAGCATGCATGGAAAAGAACAAAACAAATAGACGAGGAGTAATCTCTGTGGGAAGCAGCACGAGCTCTTGTTGTTGAAGTGCGAGTCCCAAGGAAGAGAGGAGGTGGGGAGGGGAGGGGGGGGGCACATGAACACCGGTAGGGCTCTTGTCGAGTATCCACCCACCGTAGTGCTGTTCTCCCGCTTCACCTCCCTCTTGACTCTTCACGGCATCCCATCTCCGCTCCGCACCTGGCAGGCACCCAGCCTGACACAGGGTACCGACCAAAAAATGACAGATTCTTTTTGTGTTTTGTGAAAGACATGCAAGGTCGGGGGGCTCTGGGGGGCCTCGATTGGCGTCGCCAGAGTCTTAAACGCTTCGACAACCTTCCACTCACACGACTCTCCCTCCCTCCATCCCTCCTTCCCTCTTGTGCGACGTCCGTCGTGGCCGCCAGAAGTCCCCACCGTCGTTACAGGCGGGTCTCACAAGGCAGCCTTTCCCCCCCCCTCTTCCGACTACACAAAAAAAGGGAAAGGGCGTTGTCCAGTTTGAAGGACTTGTACGTGTCGATACGACGGTGGTACAGTACGTCTCTGCTGCCACAAAAAGTACGTTTTGCTGACGGAACTATCGATCGTCTAACTTGTGCGCCCTCGCCTTCTTTCCTTCCTTCCTCCTTCTCTCTCCGTCCACTCCTGCAACTGTGTGGAGGCGCACGAGGCCCCCCTCCCCCCTGCCCCCCCCCCTCGTTGACGACTCACGAGGTGCTGTGGTTTTTGCTTCTCGCCACACATCCACCCACGTGTTCTTCTCTTTTTTTTTTCTTGCTCGTGCCTCTCTTCCTCTTCTCCCCCACCTCCCTTGGTAGAACCCTGCACGGCGACGTCCACCGTCTTTGTTCTTCTACACACAAACACACACCCACACACACACACACACACACAAACGCGTAGGCGCTGATCGACGTGAAGAGCGCAGAGGTGCCCCCCAGCGATGCGCGGTTCACAGCTATGCTGGCGCGTGCTGCTGCTTCTTCTTCTCGCCGTTCTGCAGCCGCGCCGAACATGGCCAACAGGACGCCTGTGCACACCCAGTACGGACGCCGCACTTCTTCTTGCGTCTGAGAGGACTGGTGTGGCACAACAGGAAACGGCGGCGACGTGTCTGCAGCAGCGCCGCGCCAGATGGACTTCTCAGCTTGTCTCGCCGCTGCCGTCCGTCCTCTTCGCAGCTGCCTCTCGTGACACCGCCACTTTCGCGGCGCCCGCGTCCTCCTCCTCTTCGTCGTCGCTCTTGTCCCCCCTGCAGTCGTACCTCTACTCCGCCAAGGCAGCGCAGGATGCAATTCCTCTGCAGAGTGACAGCGCCAGCACAGAGAACACCGTAGGCAACGACGCAGGCCGCGGAGAGTTCCAGCGGCGCAGCAACGCGGTGTCGCCTCAGGCCTATACAGAGTCCGTTGCGGACCCCCAGCTCTCGTCTTCCGCGTCCGCATCGGGGTCGTCCTCGTCGGCCACGCGGCTGGCCACTACCATGGCTGGTCGCTACGTGGCGCTCTCCCGTACCCCTACAGGCGCGCCGGTGCGCCAGAGCACGGAGCCGGCGTTGGCGCTGCACACCGGGCTTCCAGATGCCAGGCAGTGCGAAGTGAAGGGGCAGCTTCGTGGTGGCCGATGCGTGGCCACGTCGGTAGTGCTCCTTTCGGTGCGCGAGACGGTGGCTGGAAGTTCAACCGCCGCGCCGCACTCGTCGGCGCGCGTATTCCCTGAGGCGGCGCTGCGGCGTGTGGCGGCGACGACGGCCGCATTTGCCTCAGAGCCGCAGCCCCGACCCACGGCGGCTCCTCAGTCGCGAGTACCGTCGCGATCGGCCACGCCTCTCGCAGAGACGGGGTCTGCCACGTCAGCGGCATCGAGTGCGCCGGCGCTGGAGGTGCACCACATCGATGCCACGCACGTCCTCGTCTTTCTCCCTGAGGGGTCGACAGAGGAGCTTTTACAGGCGCTGGCCGCTGACGGTGACGGTGACGGCGGTAGTTGGCGCCTCTGGGACGTATTTCAGTCCCGCGACGGGCCGAGGCTCAAGATGTCCGAGACGGTGCTCCGTGCGCTTGCAGACCCAACCGCTGCCGCTGCTGCTGGTGCTGCTGCTCCTATAGCGGGCGATAATGCCGCGTCGCTCCTCGTGCTGCCGCTCGAGGTGACGCTGTGGACAGCGTACGGCATGGCGCCGGCCGTGCACGACGCCTTGGCGACCGCCCCTCGATTGCAGCGCTTCGTGCAACCCGCACAAGAATCTCAAGCCGCGCTGCAGCCGTGCCGGCTGGAGCTGCTGCACGTCGAGGAGGCTGCGGACGCTGTCTTTGTGCGGCTCGTCAGCACCGCAGCAACGTCCTCGCAGTCGCCGCGTTCGCCGGGCGCGGTGCGCCGGTGCGTTGACGCGGCCCTCCTCAGCGCGGCGGCGCACCCGGCGGTGCGGTGGGTCGAGGAGACGGCGCATCGCGTGGAGTCGCTGAACCACATCGCGGCCAGCGTGATCCAGTACGGGTCCTGCAGCAGCTACATGCTCAACACCACGCCACAGGCCGGCGAGTCCGTCCCGCACCCCTTCTGGAGACGAGGGTGGAACGGGACGGGCGAAATTGTGGCGGTGTCGGACAGTGGCGTCGACACGAAGAGCTGCTTCTTCCACGACGCGGCAGAGCCCATCGCGCTGTACCCCAACGTGAACCCGCGTCACCGCAAGATCCTGTCCTATCAGGCTTTTGAGCAGAACGGCGTCCCGGTCGACGCGATGGACCGCGTGGATGGGCACGGCACCCATGTCGCGACGACCGCCGTCGGCTGCGCGCTGCCTGACTCCAGTGCGCACCTCGCGTTGGACATGACACAGTACAACGGCGTCGCACCAGGTGCAAAGCTCTTTGTGCGTGACCTTGCTCCGAGTTACCTGGCGACGCTGCTGCTGCCGCTGAACCCCGTTGACATCTTCCAGGTGTCGTACGACGTCGGGGCCCGCATCTCGTCGAACTCGTGGGGTATCGAGACGAGCGCTACGGCGTACCTGGCGCTTGAGCGGATGGTTGACCGCTTCGTTGCGGAGCGGCGGGATATGCTCATCCTGATCGCTAGTGGCAACAAGCCGCAGAGCGGCATCTACGTTCCCGGCCGCGCCAAGAACGTGCTCACCGTTGGCTCCCACGCCAACACCCGCTCCGCCCCGCTGCAGGACACCGTGTCGGAGTTCTCCGCTCACGGCCCCACGTACGACGGGCGGCGCAAACCTGACATCCTCGCTCCAGGCGGCGGCCGCGGCACCCGCATCCTGTCGGGCAGGTCCACGAGCGAGCCGCAGTGCGCGACGCTGCCGCTGTACGGCACGTCGATGGCGACCGCAGCGGCAGCTGGGGCGGCCGCGCTCCTGCGGCAGTACCTACGCGAGCACTGGCACCTGCGCAGCCCGTCCGCCGCCCTTCTCCGCGCCGCGCTGGTGCACAGTGCGATGCCGATCAACGGCGGCGCAAACGACGTGGCCGGCTTTGGTCGGCTCGACCTCTCCTCACTGCTCCCACACGCGGGCCACAGCGTGAGTGCGGCGGGACTGGCCACGGTGCAGCACTGGTTCATGGACGACGAGGTGGTGCGTGATGGTGAGATTCGGCAGTACTGCTTCCGCTGGAGTGCGCCGACGCCGGGTGGTGGCAACAAGTCCAGGTTTACGGCGTCTGCTCTGGGTGGCAACATCGGCGCCGGCGTTGGCGTGGACAGTTGCCAGGCTGCCCGGGCCAGCACGGTGGTGGCGACGCTGGCGTGGAGCGACCCGGCGACGGCGCTGGAGGGCTCGCGGCGGAGCCAGGTGCACGACCTGGACCTCATGCTTGTGACGCGGCGCGGCGCGGTCTACTACAGCACAGAGGACAAGCAGCCGGACCGCAGCAACACGGTGGAGCAGGTGCGGGTGCCCATCCCGATAAGTGACGCCTCGGAGGTCATGGCGGAGTGGGCGGCGGGCTTCCGTGTGCTCGTGCGCGGCGCCGAGGTGCGCAACCCTGCGGGGCAGGCCTTCGCACTCTCCGTGAGCGCCCCGGGCCTCGCTGCCGTCTCGGACTGCGCTGCGTTTGTCCGCGACTGGAGTGCCACCACGCCGACTGTTGCCTCGACCACCCCCACCACGGCGTCGTGCCCCCTCAACTGCAGCCAGCACGGCGCCTGCGTCGACAAAACGCTGCTGTGCGTCTGCGATGCCAACTACACCTCGGTGGGGTGCGCGGCGTGCAACGCCGAGGTCGTGTGCCACGGCCGCGGGACGTGCACGACTCCAAGCATGACGTGTACGTGCGACCCCCGCGGCCACTTTGCCGACGCGTCGTGCTCCCGGTGCGCCACCGGGTGGTACGGCCCGTTGTGCGACTCCAACTGCGCGTGTCAGAACGGTGGAATCTGCAATGAGACTACGGGGCTGTGTGCGTGCGTGCAGCGGGGCAGCGGCTCGGCGGCATCCTGCTTCGCTGGCGACAAGTGCCAGTACTGCTGCGAGAACCACGCTGGCGACGCGTGCGATCAGCGCAGCTACTGGTGCAACACGACGGGCACCCCCGTCCTGGTGGACAACGAGACAGGCGGCTACATCCAGGTCAACGGCTACGAGAGCTACCCGTACAGCGTCACATGCAGGTGGACGCTACAGGCGGAGCCCGGGCAGCAGGTGCAGTTGGAGTTCATCTCCTACGACATTGAAGAGTACGACGCCCTCAACATCTACGACGTCGTCACGTCAGCGGGGTCTGACAACGCAAGCAACGTCACCCGCACCCTTGTCCAGAGCGTCAACGGGAAGATGAACGCAACGGCACCGGCGCTCATGTCGACGGCGAACCGGATGGACCTCGACTTCACGTCTGACTGGGACGGTGTCGCGCCAGGCTTCCTGCTCTACTACCGCTTCACCGCCTGCAGCGGCCGGTGCCTGGAGGCGAACCGCACGGGCCAGACCGGGCACTGGCGGTGTGGTGACCACATTGGGCTGCCGATGGAGCAGTGCCTGTGCACACCACCGTACGTCGGGTGGCACTGCAGCGAGGACGTTGCGGCCACGTCGGCGCTGGAGGCCCCGCTGGCGGTGCTGTCGACCTCGTCGCGCCACATTTGGGAGGGCGGCCTGCTTGCCTGGATGCTGCCCCGCGCAGCCCTCACGGTGGCCGAGGCCCGCCTCCCTGTCTCGTTGGCTGCCGAGTTGCCAGAGGCGTGGCGGAGCTGGTCCGAGTCCATGGAGCTCGCATCCGAGCTGACGGTGCCGGTGCTTGGGCTGGCCCGCACCGCTCGTCGTGCACGGTTTCACAGAGCTGCATCTCACTCAGCTGACGCTGCCCACGCCCGCGACATTTTTGGCTGCGGAGCCGTGCGCGGTCGGGGGCCGCCAACGCGTGCAAGCGGAGATGAAGCTGACGCTGCGGCTGCTCGTCGACCGGGCGTGGCTGGACCGCTACGTCGGCCCCCTCGCCCTCACCCTCGGGGTGACGGCAGCGACAGAGTTGCCACCCACCGTGCGAGCGTCGCGGGCCGGGACGTCAGCGGTTACGGGCGCTGCAAGTCCCAGCGCTGCGGCGGCTTCGGCTGCCAGCGCCAGCGCCACCCTGGACGCCACGGCGGCGGCCGCCATGCCGCTTTCCTTTGCCTCCTTTGTCTTCACCCCGATCACGGTGCGGGAGCTCTATTACTGCTCCGATGTGCCCGAGATCGAGCTGACGGTGCCGCTGCACGTCGTCGGGGCACCCTCGTCTGCCACGCCGTCATCGCAGTGGGCTACGCGGGTCGTGCTGGTCGCTTTTCTGGAAGGCTCTGCCGGGGCTGGTGGTGGCGAACGAGACGGGGTGGATGCGGTGGTGCTGGCACAATCGGTAACGCTGCGCCGCGGCAGGACGCTTGTGCCAGCGGCGAGGGGGGTGTCAGCAGCGGCAACACGCTGAACGCTGTCGTCGTGGGCCCGTCGACCCCATCCGCCGGCTCCACGACCGCCGGCAGGCCGGTCCCGATAAACTGCCGCAGCCTGCAGCCCATTTCTGCAGCCACGGGCCGCCGCCTCGTTGAGCACGTGCGTCTCCGCAGTCCGCCTTCTCACCACGTGTCGGGGCTGATCGCCCTGCTAGTGTTGAGTATTGCCGTGGGTGTGGGTGCGCTGGCGGCGGCGCTGCAAGGGTTAGTGCCGCGCTGCAAGCCCTGGGAGCGGCGCCGCAGCACGTACGCGGTGATCGTGAACACTGAAGATGCGCAGGAGCTGGATGTCATCGGCGCAAACGCATAGTCGGCATACGCGAGGAACCACGTATGCAACAGGAGGAGAGAGAAAAAAGGGGGGGGGTGCCATCTGCAACCCCGCTGTTGCAATGGACCTCGCTTGAGAAGTGTTTGTGTTTTTTTTTTGTTTAGCTCATGTATGTTGGGAGGTTTGTGAAGTCGCGTTGGCAGCGCATTTTGTGCCCAGAGTGCCCACCCTCTCCTCCCCCTTTCCTCCCCCTTTCCTCCCCCTTTCTCCTCCCCTTCTCCCCCCACTCCCTTCACCACCTGCTGGATTTGTCGTGATGCACGAAGCTGAAAAAAAAAAATCGTAACAAAAAAGAAGCACCGGAGAACCACGTGACGTAGACACACGCTAACGCAACAACCAAAAAAAACCCACGACCACCATCAACACCAACCGCATCGATGAGTCCGACCATCCGTGAGGTCTCGTCGAGCTCCTCGAGCAGGCTGACTTTCAGGCCGACCGACAGCAACATGCCAGGGGTCAGATTTCTTTTTTTTTGGGGGTTTCTTTCGTCCTTGAACAACAAATAGGGTAGGAGTCCTTACCCCCCCGTCTCCTTCTCTCCCCCTCGCTCATGGGTTCCGGCGTGCCGCCACCCCGTTCCCTACCCCTCGATCTAGATGCAACAGTCGCAGGAGGACTCTCCGATCTCCCACCCGTCCCCCCCGCCTTTCCCCTCTCTCTCCTGCAACCCAACTGTCTCCCACGTGTGTTGTTTTCTTGCCCCAGTTCTTGTCTTCCTCTCTCGTCCTTCCATTGTCGTGTCGGGCCTGCAGCTACCGTGTTGGCTTACTCGGCTACTCCTCCCTGCCCCCTCCTCCCTCCCTTCCCCTTCACTCCCTGTAGAGCACCCACGTCTACACCGATCCTCCACCCCCCTCACACAGCACCGCGCTTGCGCTTCACATAGTCCCCCTCCCTTTTTTTTTGCTTCCGTCGCTCCGTAGTTCTCGTCTCCTCCGTGCCCCCCCCCCCCTCACTCCTGTCTTTCTGGTTGCCCGTGGGCTCACCGGTACGCAGCAGAGCCTCCGCCGCCTGGCTACCGCGGCTCTTCCTTTCCCGTCGAGGAATCTTTCTTTCACTTTTTTTTTGTATTTCTGCCCACCCGCGAACGCACCCGCGCCTTCGCCCTCCCACATTACACATCCACACGCTGTAGACCGTCCATGACGACGGCTACAGTGTTGAGCCTGTCACCACTCTGTCCGCTGAACCTCTGCACGGAGCGCTGCTTTTCGATGGTCGAGGTCCAGTGCGACGACGGGGGACACGCGCTCCCGGCCGAGCTGCCCAATGCGGCGGCGGCGGCGCGGCAGGCCGTGCTGCAGTCGGAGCAAGTCGTGCTACGTCTTTCCCACATCGGCAAGACCTACCCCATCGCCAATTCCGAGGAGCGCGTCGTGGCGCTGAAGGATATCACGCTTGCTGAGAGGGGAAGCACCAACACCGGGGCGACCGGCCCGGGCACAAACCAGTCGCTGCCACAGCCGTTCGGCCCGGTGCGGCGCGGCGAGTTTGTCATGATTCGTGGCCCGAGCGGTGGCGGCAAGACGACGCTGCTGAACATTATCGGCAACATCGACACCTGCACCGAGGGCACGATCGAGCTGAACGGGAGCGTCATTGACAGGAACACGAAGGAGAGCGTGCTGGCCGACATCCGCCTCAAGTCGCTCGGCTTTGTCTTCCAGACCTTCAACCTCATCGCCACCATGACGGCTGCCGAAAATGTCGAGCTGCCCATGACGCTGTTGGGAAAGTTGTCGTCGAAGGAGATGCGGCTGCGCTCGCGGCAGCTGCTCACCCTCGTCGGCCTGCGCAACCGCATTAATCACCTACCGTCTGAGCTCAGCGGTGGCGAGCAGCAACGCGTCACGATCGCGCGTAGCCTGGCCAACAGCCCCTCCCTTCTGCTGCTTGACGAGCCCACCGGCGACCTCGACACGGCAAACACGATTGAGGTGATGGACCTGCTCATGCGCATCAACCGCCGCACCAAGACGACGTGCATTATGGTGACACACAACCCCGATATTGAATGCTACGCCGACCGCATCCTGTACGTTCGCGACGGCTGCTTTGCCAGGGAGGTGTACAACACGGTGCCGACCTGCCTGAACCTGCAGGCGTACACCGCGTACCTCGCCGAGAAGGAGAGGCAGATGACGAACTTCACGCAGATCGGCAACCCTGCAGTGAAGGGGACAGACGGCACGAACTCATCGTTGAACGACGTCACGGTGGCCAAGCAGCCGCTCATTGTGGAGGCTGCCGCGCTGGACTGCGGGCTTGCCCGAGTCGACTCCCTCTCAGAGCTGCTGCCCCACGCGTCCACGGACGGTGCCGGTGGGCCACGCACGCATGTCGCGCCCTCGGCCGTCGCGAATGCGCCGCGGTCGAACGGCGCGTCGGCCGCCTTTGCGGCGGAGCCGACGCGCAGCGGCGACTCGACGCCTGTTGCGAGATCTGCCTCTCGGCTGCTGCACCGCGAGGAGAGGGAGGCTCAGGGTGACTCGTAGAGGTCGTGGCGTGCCTTGTGCAGCCCACATAAGTGCAGACACACATAACATCTACTCCGCGTTGACTGCCGCGTGAAGGGGGGGGCCCTAGTATTGTGTGTGTGTGCGCAGGTGTGAACGCAGGTGTGTGTGTGTGGACGTGCGTTTGCTTCGTCGATCGTCCCCCCCCCCCCCCCATCACGCATCCTCTTCTCCCACCTCTTCTGGTGTTCCCAGCCTCTGCTGGTGTCGCTACCGTCTCGCCGTGCGAGCTCTGTCACTGTCTTTCACTCCCCTCTCCTCACGCCCCCCATACACGGCCGTCGCGAGAGCGGCGAGAAGCGAGGGAGGCTTTTGTGTGTGTGTGTGTGTGTGTTTGTCTGTGTCTTTCTTTTCTTTCTAGTGCGAGCAACGCGAACGGCAATAGGATGCATCCCATCGTCTCTCCCTCTCTCGTCGTCTTAGCACTGTGTGCCGGTGCTGAGCAGTGCGCAGTCTAAGTGGGGGGGGGGGGGGCGGAGGTGCGAGAGGGAGCCGGGTGAGGCGGGGGACGTCTGTAGAAGGGGTGGCGAGGTGGGGATGCGGTGAAAAGCGTCCACCTCCTCGTCCTCCTCCCCCCTTTCCTCCTCGTCCTCCTAGGGAAAGATCCCGCCGTCGTTGCTGTCGCTTTTGCATTGTGCAACTTCTTCCTGCTTTTTGCGCCGCTTCTTTTCATTGTTCCACCTCCCCCACCCCCGCCCACACTCTCTTGTGCTCCTTTATCTTTTTTTATGGCACCCGTGTGTGTGTGTGCGCTCCTTCGCGTTGTCGGAGCTCCCCTAACCCTGTTCCACCAGTCGCCTCTTTGGTTTTCATGTTGCTTCGCGCTGCCATCGGGTGTCCCGAGCCAAGCGGCTCCCTCCATTCGGCCTGTTGCCGTCGAAGAGCCCGCCATCCACACGCCCACCTCTCACTCAAAAGGGCTTTGTACGAGCCGCGCGACTTTACGCTGCTGACGCGACCCCCCCCTCCTATCTGACAGCAGCTCCCGATCATTTCCATCTTGCTTTGCTCGTGCCTCTTCCTTGTCCCCCTCCGCGTATTTTTCCCGTGTGTGCCTTCTCCAAGCCTCATGTGGTTGACAGTTTGTTCTCGCATTCTCTTCCCTTTTTTTTTCTTTTCCTGCATGAGGAGCTCTCCAACATCGCTGCTCCTCTCGCGCTCCGCTGTGCAAAGCTATTTATCGTTTTTCGTATCTCCGCATCCTTGTCCTGCGTCCAGCTTGCTTCACGGATACACTCGACTATGTGTGCATCGAGTGCCGTGCCACAAAAAAAAAAGCAAGTGGCGGTGGCGGCGCGCTTGTGACATCGGTGCCGATACATGAGTTATCGGCTCGTTTGCCGTTGGTAACTGCTTGCTCGTGATGCTTGCTTCTCACAAGGTCTCTCGAAGTTGAACCACTTCCCCCCCCGGCGAGCAGTGCGGGCGCAGTGCGATCAAGAGCTGCAACGTTGTAGGAAGTACCCAAAGACAAGAAAAACAAAAAAAAAAGACGACAAAGAAAAACGCACGAGCTCGCGCCTGCAGAAGGCTGGGTAGTGCAGCGCCATCACGTAGAGGCATCAAACCACTGGCTACCCATGCCCGACACATGCTTCGCGTCGCGTCGTGTCGTGTCGGTCGCTACCTTTTCCCTCCACTCTGCCTAGCGCAACACATCAAGAGACGGAGAGAGAGATGCAGAGACGGGGTGGGGGGGGGAGGCGGGGGCGGCACCACGCGAGCCGCGGCTTCGCCACATCTTTCCTGCGTGAAACGACAACGAGAACAACAACAGCAAAAGAAAAATGTCGCTCTGTGGCACTGATGCGTAAGTGTGCGAGTGCGAGCGCGTCATGCACAGTCGCCCGAGGTTACGCGAAGAGCGCGTCACCGTTGTTGGCTGCTGCATGGAGGCTTGTGCGATGCTCTTGGTTTCTCTTTGACCGTTGGTTGTTGTGGCCGTCGTTGTTGCCTCCTAGCCCTCACCCCGTCCCCCTTCCTTTTACGCTCATTTGCTCTACCACCCTATCTCCTCTTCTCTTGTCCTCCCCACACCCCGCCACACGCCTGGCGCATTCGGTCGGTGGCATCGTCCCAACCCCCACCCCCACCCCACTGCGGGGGACAAAACAAAATTTACACTACCACAGCATTCGGGTCGCGATTACACAACAGGGGCTTTCTTCCTTCCCCCCCCCCCATACCTCCTTCTTCTTCTCGCTCCCTTCCCGTTGCCCACCTCGCGCCGTCCCACCCCTTCGCTGTCTCGTTGGAGCTCGGAACGGGCGCCGGCATCAAACGACACGTACACACACAGATAGACGCTTTCTTTTCTCGACTATTGTTTCTTTTGGGTCGACTTCAGCGTCCCCCCCCCGCTTCACACACACACACACAAATCCGATCGGAGGCTTGACAAGCCCCACGGTAATCACATTGCATTCTCTGCCCCCCCCCCCCCCCTCCCCACACACACCGCGGAAGCGATGCTGCGCCATAGCCACGAGGAGGAAGAAGAGGAGGCGGCGAGGGCCACAGGGGACCTCGACGAGATGCTCGACTTCCATGCGGAGCCCTCCGCTGTCGCGGCCGCCTCCACCGCCGCAGCTGGCCCGTCCCCCCCGTCTCCCAAAGCCACGTCCCGCCGCGCGAGCTCCGCGGAGGGGATAGAGTGCTGGATTTGCTTTGACGGCTCCTCCACGCCGAGCAACCCCATCGTCACAGACCGCTGTCGGTGCCGCGGCTCGGTCGGGTACGTTCATCAGAAGTGCATCGACAGCTGGGTCATCCAGCAGCGCAACCGCACCTGCCACAGCTGCGGGCAAACCTATCAGCTTGTCCACTCCGAGTACCCGCCTGGTGCGTCCTTGCCGCTCGAGCCGCGGGAGCGCCGCGCGTTCCTGCTGAGGTATCTCGTGAAGCCGGTGCTGCTGGACCTGTCCGAGGCGATCTGCTGCGTGCTGCTCCGCTTTGTCCTGCTGCCGCTGGTCTTTGGTCTCGTCTACAGCATGGACCGGCTGCCGCTGCTCTGGTGGCTCATAACCGGCGAGCCGGGCATCGACACGACGTCTGGCGAGTGGGAGCGGCTGAACCCTTCGTCGGTGGCGCCGCTCCCCAGCGCGGGTTTTGGGGTGACGAATGCGACGACAGCCACAGCAACTGCTGCCGCGGCATCCGCTCCGCCGTGCTACACGACCTCCTTGCTTGCGTGGGCGGACACCATCATCTTCGGTCTGTTGTTGTGCCTCGTAATGAACGCCGCGGCGGTGGGCTGGCGCAAGTGGAATCGCTACTTCCGCAAGGCGCGAAAGCAGCTCCTCCGCACGGTGGCCCGGCAGGAGGAGGAGGAGCGGATCCGCAGGGCCGCGCCGCCGCCGCCGCCGCTGCCGCGCTCGCTGTTCGACACAGCGTACCCCGATCCGGGCTTCGACCACGACTGGGGCATCGGCGACCAAGCCTACTTCGCCGACGACGGCGGCCAGTGGGAGGACTACACCACTGACTACCTTCACGACGACCACCTCCACCTCGACGACGTGGAGGAGCGTGGGGAGGAGCGCGCGGAGGGTGGCGAGGAGCGCGCAGTGGGTGGCGAGGAAGAGGTGGAAGAGGACTACGAGGGGGCGGAACTGGCCGCTGCGATGGGCGCCGCGCGGCCGCTGACGCCGCCGCTCCCGCAGCCAGACCATGACCTGTTGGACCTGCCATACTTCGGCCAGCCCTTGGACGACCCCGGCCTCGCTGCTGCCATGGAGGGGCTCGAAGGGTGGCGGCCGGAATGGGGCCCCATGCCAACGGACCTGCGCGACCTCCTTTTGCAAGGGGCGGCCCATCGGCTTGAGGGGCAGCAGCGGCTGCAACAGCAGCCTCCCGACCCCGACGGCTCGGCGAGCGACAGCGACACGGACGCGGCGTCGGAGGGCGAGAGCGAGGTCGTGTACCGCCTCTCCTTCGTGGACGAGCTGTTCGACACAGTGGACTGGCTACGGTCCGGCGCTGGCGGGGGCGGCTTCCGCCGAGTGCTGCCCTCGGTGCTGCGGCAGCTCGGCTGTGGCATTGCCTTGACGCTGCTGTTGCGGTCCTTTTGGGGCCGGGTGGCGCTGACGGTGGCTCTCTTTGGCTTCATTGCGGGCTGGAGGCTGTGCTTCACCCGGCAGGTCCTCGCGGAGCCGAAGCGGCGGTTCGTGGAGGTCGCGGAGCGGGTGCCGCTCCTGACACAGAGTGCGGTGCGCACCCTCTTCAGCGTCTACTTCGTCGACGCCTTCTTCTTCTACGGCGCGCTGCCGGAGCTGGGTGGCATGGTTTTGCACTATGCCCTTGCGCCGTACATGGACATCGGCTTCGATCGCGGCTTCGTTGCCTTTGCGCAGGGCCTGACAGTGTTCAAGGTGGCCATCTACTGGGTGCTTGGGGTGATGCTGGTGATGCTGCTCACCGCGGTCGAGCTCACCATCATCAGCCCACTCTTCTCCTGCGGGGTGGAGCTCTTCTTTGTGCGCAGCTACGACGCCCGCTGGGACACGGTGCTCGGCTACTGGCGCTGCGTCGTGACGCAGGTCTTCGACTCCGACCCTCCGCGGGTCCTCTGCGGCTTCGTTCGCGTCGCCGCGGTGGAGCTGATCGTCCTCCTCATTTTTTTCCGCATGCCCTTCTGGGCGATGCTGTGGTGCCGCAACCTCCTCTGGGGCGACGGCGCGCCGCTGGGGGCGGGGCAGCCGCTGAGGATGCCGGTGTCGCTCGGCATGGGCGTCGGCTACGACGTTAATGTGGACGCGAGCTACGACGAGTGGCGCAGGACGGAGGTGCTGCGGGTGTTGGTGGAGCGCGTGCTGCTTCCATTCGGTGTCGCGTACGCGGCACGGGTGCGGGAGTTGGTGGTGCCCATGTTTGACGCGCGGCTCTTCACCTCCATCGACCCGCTCGTGCTCGCCGTGGCCAGCTCCCCCAGCGCCACGCCGCCGGCGCGGGTGCTGTGGGAGGAGGTGTGGGGCAACATGTCCGACCGCGCCGTCTTTCTCTTCCACCTCATCGACCCCGAGTCGGCGAGGCGCGTGGCGGGGGCGGCGGAGGGGTTCCGCGAGACGCTGGATCGGGTGCAGTCGCCGATGGAGTGGCTGCGGGCCGCCACGATGGAGGACGGGCTCTGCAACACCCTCATGGCCCTCTCGTCGCCAGGGGAGTGGGTGGGGAAGCCGGAGCGACAGCTGCCGGTGATTGACCTCGACGGCGTCGTTGCCCCGGTGTTCATCACGCAGGGGCAGCAGACGCTGTCGACGGCGCGGTCGCACCAGATGGTGCTCGACGCGTGGCGCCGCTCTTACCAGCAGGCAGCGAGCCACATCACGCACGTCCTGCGGCCCGAGGCGGTGGCGGCGATGCCGAACTTCTACCCGGAGCAGGACACCGCGCATGAGGAGCCGCACACCGTCAACGCAGTGAAGTGCTACATTGCGGCGATGCAGCTCTCGTACCCGCACCTGCGCATGGGCCGCTGGCGCGCCGTGGCGTACGAGTGGTGGTCGATGCTGCTGCTCCGCAACACCTTCATGAACTACGGCACCTGCGTCTTCTTCTACCTGACAGCGGTTGGGACGGCACTGTCGTGCTTCGCCATATTTCCCCTGCAGCGCGCGCAGCTGCGCCTGCTCCTGCCGGTCGTGCGCTGGATCGGGCACACCGCCGTGCCCGGCATGGAGGAGTACCTCTTTGATACCGAGCAGATGCGTGCCCTGGAGGGCTTCATTGAGCACGACGGCGAAGACGAGTTGATACAGCCGGCCATGGCCGAGCCGCTCGGCTTCCACCGCCGTGAGGTGTACATGGCCCCCTCCGCGATCCCGCCGTACCTCCTGCTGCGCCGCATGGCCGTGGCGGTGCTCTTCTTTGCTGTCTCGTCTGCAATGGTGTGGGCGGTGCCGGTGTTCTGGGGAACCGTGCTGCTGTGTGTCACGACGAACGCGGCCACGGTCGTGCTCGGCGCAATTTGCCTGAGCTTCCTGTGGTGGAACCCCTCCCTCTTCGGCCGCGCTGCTGTCTTTGGCTTTATCCTCGCCCTCGCCCTTGTCTTTCTCCTGCTCATTCTTGCGATCGCCTACGTGCGGCCCTTCGTCGAGCTTCTCTGGCAGTCGTACCCT
The DNA here is from genome assembly GCA_963921375.1 of Tiliacea citrago. Classification (NCBI taxonomy): domain Eukaryota; kingdom Metazoa; phylum Arthropoda; class Insecta; order Lepidoptera; family Noctuidae; genus Tiliacea; species Tiliacea citrago. The sequence continues at coordinate 2,752,758 of OY992811.1, forward strand.
ACGCTGGTGGAGGAGACCTTTGAGCGGCACTACGACGTGCACCAGATGGTGGGACCGTACACGGCATCCACTGAGCCCGGACCCGACAGCACGCAGCGCGGCGAGACCGACAGCGAGTGGGATAACGTGGACTCAGACGATGCCGCAGACGATGCAGATGACGGTGACATCCCTGCGGGTGGAGGTGCGGGTGCAGTGGCGGAAGGTCTCGAGGCGGTGCCAGTGAACTGATTCTCTTTTGTGTTGATGCTGCACGGGCTCGTTAATTGCTCTGAGTTTTTTTTTTCCAGCTTTCACGCGTGCCTCGGTGCTTTCTTGTTTTCTTCCCCCCCCTCCCTCCCTCCATCTACAACGCCGTCGTACATCTGCTCGTGCGTGCGTGTGTGTGTGTGTGTCGTCGTGCCGACAGAGCCCTTCTGTTGCCCTGGCTTCTTTATACGTCATGTGTGGCCTGAGGCGGCTCTCTCTATCTCTCTCTCACACCCTCCCTCTCTTTCTTGCTCTGCAGGGTGCGTGTTCGTTGCTCGTGCTGATGTGATGTGGTTTTACTTACGCTCTGTGTTGTTGTTGTCCTTCACCCCCCCCATCTCTATCTCTCTTTTTTTTTTTCTTTTCCTCTCTCTTGCTTCTGCCGCATGTGATTCCAGCTTCCGCTAGGTCGTCATGGCTGCCCCGCTTGTTCATCTACGGCACTCCGCTGATGCGCTTCGCTCCTCTCTCCCTTTTTTTTTCTCTGCGCGAGGCGTGACAAGCAGGGAGACGTCTTGGCTCGGTGGTGCACACGGTTGCAGAGGAGGAGGAGGGAGAGAGGGGGGGGGGGGGAGTGAAGAGGACAAGTCATGCAGGACGCTGTGACGCTTGAGGTTTCCCATACAGGGGAGAGAAGCGAAGCGCCCCTCCCGACTACAAAAAAAAGAAAAGAAAGGAAGAGAATGAGGTGGTGACTCCCCGACGGAGGACATTTCTGTTGCCGCGTTGAAGGGGAAAGCCGTCATGGGAAGGTGGGAGGAGTTCAGGACTTGAGGGCGTCACTAGCTCCCCAACACTCCGTAGCTTCTCATCGACCTCCACACACAGACACGCACACACGCATACACACACACACACACACACATACACAGCTACCTATCTACCTACCTACAAAAGAAAAGAAAAATAAGGAAGAAGAGTGAAATAGTCAAGGATGAACGAAAGAGAAAAGGCCGGGAGGAGAGTTGAGGCGGCTGAGACGCAATGATTTAGGTGCCGCAGCAATGGCACCGGCTCCGGGGTCGATGACAAGTCCCCTCCCTCCCCTCTCTCCCTCCCTCCCATTACAACGAGGAGAGTAGAGCAGCGGGTTGATGATGATGGATGAGTGCAAGGATCTGCAGCGGTGGGTACAAGCTGCTTCACTGCCAGACCACGCGTCCCTTGCTTGTGCACTCCACCGCCCGCGCGTGCGCGCTGATGAAGACGAAGTTGGGGGATACGTACTGCAATGCACCAACTGCTGTGTGTCGTCACCACCGTCGCGATGCACGGAGTCGGTGGGGGGGGGTTGTCTTCACGATCCTTGACTGCTATCCCGTTTTTTTATATATTGCTCTGCTTCTCTACGCCTCTCGCGGCAACGCGTCTACACTGCTGCCTATGCAACTCACAACTCGACATGTCACGCGCATGTCAACTCCTTTTTCTCTCTTAGGGCGCGACTGACGCCAGAGCCACGTGGATCTAGAGTGGCCCAACACGTATTACTAGCTCGGTAGGCGGAGGGGTGAGAGGGGGGGGAGGACGACGTCATCCCGCTTCGTACCTTTCTTTTCGTGGACAGGACGGAGAGTGCTGTTCTTCTTTTGATTATATATATATATATTTTCGGGCTGCTCCGCTTTCGGCAATTTTATAAAGGGGAACTGTAGCACCACCACCACCATTTTCCCCCTCCTCTTTTGTTCTCTCCTCGTCATCGAGCGCTCTGTAGCAAGAACAACGGAAATCAAACAACAACAACAAACCAAAAAAAAAAAATTTGCGTTCCGCTCCGTGTAGCTGCGGCTTCGTGTAGCTGCTGCTGCGTGTGCGCCATGTCGAGCCGCACGTCCGCGGTGGTGCAGCGACGAGCCGCCGCAGCGGGTGGCTCAACCCTTCTCGCCACCTCCGCCTCCACGTGCAACCTCCACGCATCACCGCGGCACACGCCACGTACCCTGACATCGTCCGCGCTGGGTCGGCATGATACGTGCCTCCCCGTCATGCTGCTCTGGCGCCGTCACTGCTCACGTGCGGGGCGGACCGCCGCCTCAGTACTCCTCCGGGGAATGACTAGTACTGCTGCTGCAACCGGTACGCTGATGTCGCAAAGCCGCGCGTACGGCTCGCGAGACCGCCGAAGCTCGCCCGCTTCTTCGCAAGAGGCCGTCGCCGACGCCTTTTTCTCCGCTGCCGCCGCACGTGACGATGACACAGATGATTGGTCGATGATCGAGGTGGAGGTGCTTATGCCGGAGCCGGAGCCCGCCGCTGCCGCACTCGGTGGACCCACGGCCAGCAGCGACGGGGACAGAGCTGCAGCTGCCGGTGGCAGCGGCCCAACGGAGCACAGCATTGCTGGGCCGGTGCTCGAGACGGTGGAGGTGGTTGACCCGTACGCCAAGGCGAAGGTGGGGAACTTCGTGCGCCGGCTTCTGCAGCCGTCTGCGGGTGGCGCCGACGGGTCAGGCAGGGCCACGGCGTCGACCGCGTCGACCAGTGCGGCGGGGCTGGAAGTGCGCGAGGTGCAGGGTGGTGGGTTTGGTGGAAGGCAGTTCCACGCCCGCTGGCGGCTGCCGCTGCCGCCGGAGTTTGGGGAGCGCTTCGGTGAGGGCTTTGCCGCCACGGCGAAGGAGGCGGAGATGGTGGCGGCCATGCACGCGGAGCGCGTCATCGATGCCCTGGGCTTTCCGCTTTTCCAGCTCACGTCGAAGCAGCGCAAGCACGCGGAGGCGGCGCGGGCGGCGGGGCGGTGGGCACCGATGCCGGTGTCCGCCCCGGGGGCGGCAGCCGCGGCCGGGTCCGCCGCCGAAGTCGTGCCCCCGCCCGACACCCCCTCACCCCCGCCGCTGCAGCTGCAGACGCTGACGGCGCAGCAGCGGCAGGCTAAGCAGCTGTGCATCGACCACGTGGAGTTCAGCCCCGTTCAGCACGGAGGCATGGCGCTGCTGCAGCACACGCTGGCCTCACCGCACTTTCTGGACAGCAACTCGTACGAGCGCATCTTTGCGTTCTTCCAGGCCGCTCGCACCTCCTTTGCGGCCAACCTGAAGCTGGTCCTGCTGAAGGCGAGCGCCGGTGACGACGGCTGCGCCGGCAGTGGGCGGCGATGGTTCTCGGGCGATCAGTTTCTCGCCCAGCTCGTCCTCCCCTTGCCGATTCGCTTTGGCAAGCGACTCGCGATGGGCAAGGCGCCGACGAAGAAGGAGGCGGTGCACCTCGCCTGCATGCACGCCGAGCTCATCATCGACGCCGTCGGCTTCCCGCTGTACCCCAGGAACGCCAAGATCCAAGCGGCACACGCCGCCGAGTGTGCGCGGGTGATGCGGTGGTGTGCGCCGCCGGACAACACCACCTTCCACTACAACATCGCCTCGCCGCCGCCGCTGCAGCTGGTGGACAGTGTCGGGGACCAAGCCGTCGCTGCGCCTACCAGCGGCGGCGGCGGCAGTGTCGAGGAGGCCGAGGTGGTCAGCGTCGTCTCAGGCGATGGTGTGTCGGGTACAGCGGATCGACAGTCCGGCCATGGCGGGAACGCTGAACATGCGACGCGCCCGCTGCGGTCTGAGCACGAGGAGTCCATCATCGCTCAACACCAGCGCACCACCATCGAGGCACGCTACTTTGTGGAGGTGCAGACGCCGCGCGAGTACGAGTCTGCGAGTCTGCTACTGGAGCGGTACGTTGAGCAGTTTGTTTCGGCCGCGCCGGCCGCCGCCGGCAAGCAGGCGGGTGCGGCGCCGGCTGAGTCATCGCTGACGTCGTTCATGTTTGTGGAGGAGCTTGGCCAGCGGAACCGCCCGGCGTTCCGTGCGACCATCACGGTACCGCTTGCCTCCAGCGAAAACAGCCAGCCCGACGGCCCACTCCTCTACACGGCGTCGTTTGTGGCCCTCGGCGTGGCCTACACGAGCACCTTGGCACAAACCGCCGCGTCCGTGCACGCGCTGCGCACCCTCGCCGTGCTGAACCGGCTGACACTGGTGCGCGGGAGCCCGGTTGTTGCGCAGGCGCTCGAGTCGTTCGCGTCGCGTGTGCGGATGCGCATGCACGACCCGGCGCAACCGATGTTGACCCCGTCCCAGGTCCCACCCAACACGCTCCCCAACCCGGTGCGCATCATGGACGGCTTTGTCGGCCGCATCGCCGGCTCGGGGCTGCGCATTGCCGATCGTCAACAAGACGCGGCGGACGGGGCCGTTGGGCGGTCGGTGGAGCGCAACAAGGCGTTCATTCCCGTGCTGTCGGCGGAGTCAGTGCGCGGGACGGTGTTGCTGAACCGCGACGACCACCTGCTGCAGCAGCTGCGCAAGACACAGGAGCGTCTGCCGCGTCTCGACTGGGACCTCACCCCGGACACAGACGACCGCATCATCGTACCGCCGGACCATGACGTTCAGCGGAGCCGCATGTACATCCACACCCTCTCCTCTGTGCGGCAGCCCGACGCCTCGGCGTTGCTGCGGCTACGCGACTACCTGGAGCGGTACGGCAAGAGCCTCCATAATGTTGTCACGATAAAGCGCACGCAGCTGCCGCCGACAGGCGACAGGTCCCAGAGTGGCAAGAGCGAGTTCGTCTTTCGGGCTGCGGTGCCGCTGCCCATCACCCTCAGGAATCGCACACTAACACAGTTGCGTGCAGAGGCGGTGCCAACACGGGACGATGCGCCTGCTGCTGCTGCTGCTGCTGCTCCCGGCGGAGGTTCCGTCACCGCAGCAAACGATGCGCCAGCGCTGCCTGCCTACGTGGCCCAGGGCGAGGCTCCGACACGCGAGGACGCGCTGTTGCTCTGCGCCGCGCACGCCGAGTTGCTCCTCGACGCGGCTGGGCAGGCCATGTACGACCACGGGCTGCTGCAGCGCAAGCACGCCGACACGGCCCGCTCGCTCGGGCGCTGGTCCCCGCTGGTGCGGGGGGCGTTCCCGCCCGCCGCACTGCGCCGGCTCCCGCCGCCGCTGCTGAAAGTGACGCCTACGAGCCGCATCTGGGCCGGAGTGCAGGCGGCGCGCCGCGGCTCGAGCGAGTCCGCCAGCGGCGATGGAGACACAACTGCCGACGCTACAAGCGCGGCGGCGCAGGGAGGCGACAAGGAGGGGGCCGCCGTGGACGACGAGGCCCTGTGCGACATCGCACACATGCAGTACGTCCACCGCACCGGCATTGGGCAGGCCGCGGAGCGTCACGTGGTGCAGTTCTTCGAGTACAACAACTCGGACTTCTACCGCGTCCTGCGGCAGTACAAGGTGCGACACCCGGAGCACGGCACGATACACCGTGCCATTGCCCAGTTGCCGCTCGCCGCGGTGCACGGCAAGCGCTACGCCGTCGGCTGCGGCTCGACGCGCCTTCACGCACTGCGGCTGTGCTGCAAGCACGCCATGCTTGTGCTGGACTGGCTGCACATCCCCATCTTCCGCCGCTCCTTGCGACAGCGGCTGTACGCCAAATCTGCGGCGACGCGGGGTCGTGATGTCATAACGGCCCATGGGGTCACCGACCACGCCGCTCGCACTCTACCGGGTCTCTTCTACCTGCCCACGTGCACGGTGGCCAACACTGAATCGCTTGTGCCACCACCGCTCCCGCCCATCTGGGCACGTCGCTCGTCGGTCATGTGGAACAACTACACGAACAGCTGCGCTGCGTACATAACCGGCTCGACGGATGCCTTGGTTATGAGGGCACTGGCTGCTGCTGACGGCCCGGTGGCGCCGCGCTCCTACATACTCGCCGAGGACGCGGCGCAGGACCTGGCGGAGAAGATGACCTCCGACAAGTTCACGCGGCGGCAGCTGCGCAACGGCTGCCGTGCTGAGCGGCTGCCCGACAGCGCGCCGGAGAATCTGGAGGTCAAGTCCACCATCATCGGGCCGCACGAGCGTGGCTTCTACGCGGCTTCCGAGCTGCTGGGGACTCCGTACACGATGCGTGGGGTCAGTCGTGTGTCGCCAGCGGATTGTCGGTTCCGCACCTTTCAGCATGGGGTGCAGCTTCTTCACCACGTTGTGCACGCCAACGCCACCCCTGCACCACGGCTCCGGCTGAACTGGTACGACGGACCGCAGCGGCAGCTGCGTCTGCGTGGGGTGCTGGACAATCAGCCCACACCACACGGATGCCTGTGGCTGCTGCGGCTGTGGTCTGCCATGCATTACCCACCGCGCCGCGTGTCTGTTTCGGTTCGAGCGGGGGGACCAGTGCAGGGGCGAGGTCACGACGCTGAGGCTGCACCTGCTCCTGCTGCTGCGGACGCCGACGCCCTTCATCAGGAAGCCGAAGGCTCCGCACAAACGCCTGCACCGGTGGTGTACGTTGGCGGTGCGTCGGTGATGGAGATACGCGAGGGAAGCAACGGCGGCGGTAGAGGCGGCGTCGGCGCTTCCACCCCCGAGCAGGCCCTCTTCCGAGCCCGGTTTGACGCGGTCGGCACCAACGGCGAAGCGACGGCGCTGGCGGCCATGCAGGGGGCGGTGCTGCAGCTGGTGCGCACGGTGCGGCGGGTGCCGACGATGCTGAGTCTTGAGAACTTCCTTGCCTCTTTGCCGCAACTCCACGTTCCGTCGCTGCGGGTCCTGCATGATTTGGGCGAGGTCGTGCCCGGGCTGTGCGAACAGGTCTGCGGCGCCGGCTCGGGAGACAGGCCGACTTGTGCGGCATCGCCGCCTCACGAGCGTGCCGACCTTGTCGCTCTCGCCGTGCTACTCGATGGCAACCAGCAGCTCTGCCCCGAACCCTTCTACGTTACGTGGCCGGTGCTCATTCTGCAGCAGTGGGTGCGCGACGCCGCGTTTGCCTCCGGCACAGACGCCGAGGCCCGCGTCCAGCCCCTGCCACACACGCTGACAGCCCCGTTTGCCGTCTACGAACTCGCACGCGCGCGGTCGACGGCGGGGGGTCGGGCTGAGCGGGGGCTGCAGCGGTCGGACGTGTTTGAGCCCACACCGCTGGCCGTGGCCCTCGCCGTTCTCGTTGGCTGCTTACCGCCACCCCCGCCGCCGACCACAGCCCACGACGCCGCCGTGCCAGTGGGGACGACGACAGCGACGGCAGAGCCGGTGGAGCGGGCGCGGATGCTGCCGCTGCAGCTGGCGCATCTCGTGCTCATGGGGCTGCTGCTCGGGTGCGGCCCGTGGGCAGTGCGAGCGGCCGCCATGGTGGCATGCACCGAGGACACCTTGCGCTGGCACGACACGCTCGCGCAGCGCGCCAGGCAGGGCACCGGGCCGTGGTTGAGCGAGGTCGCCGTGCCGCTGCCAACCGGCGCTGCCCCGCACGACAGTGTGGACCTCGCGGACGCCGTCCTCACTTCCCTCGACCCCACTGCGCCGCCACTGCCGGAGTCCGTCACAGCCTACGCGGCAGAGGTGCAGCGGCGGCTTGCCACGCTGTGGTCGCAGACGGGCGCCGCTGTGAGCGCCGGTGGGGCCTCGCCTTTGCCGTGGATGCCGCCGCCGGAGAGGTGGCAGGCCTGCCTGGGCGATGTGCCTGGCGCACCGCCCGCGGACTCCGCCAGACTCACCTTTCCCCAGCGTCGCGCACTGCGGCCGCTCCTGCAGTGCGCTGTTGTCGCGTCGTGTGCCGCGGACGGAGTGTGGGTGCGCGCGACCGGCGCTGCTGCCTCTACCGCTGCTGCGGACGCGGTCGACGGGGCTGCAGAGGCCCAGCTCGTCTTCCAGCACCGCCGCGTGGCGCACTACGCCACCGTGCACGTCAACGCGCGCGACCTTACGCAGCTCGAGACGGTGGCGTCGGTGGCGGATGTCTCGGCAGCCGCGGCGTGCTTCGCCTCCTTTGCGTGCGCTGTGTATGCGGTGGAGCCGGTGTGGTCGAGGACCTGGGAGGTGGAGCACAACCGGACAGACCGATCCGCGCAGCACTTCCGCCACGTGCCATCCTCCTTCGAGATGAGTGCGGAGGCGTCCTCCTCTATGGAGAGCAGGGACAGGGCGGAGCGGGACGGGGGCGGGGGCGATGCTGTCTGCAGCGCCCGTGGCAGCGATACGCGAAGGGCCGACGGCGGCGATGGCCAAGGAGACGAAGCGGAGGACGAGGAAGCGGAGAACGACGGGGATGGAGGCCTCCTAGAGGGCGACGACGACAGCGAGACACGTCTCTTCGCACGCCGCCTTGGCGTGTGTGTCTCACCGCTCGCGGCCGCACTGGTTAGTGCCGCGACGGCCGCGTCGCTCGACAGCACCGGAAGCGGTTTGCGTGCGGTAGGGGAGCACATGCCGATGATGCTGCTGGCGTTTGGCGGCGTCGTGCCGGTCGTGTTGCACCGGCACAGCAACGTTTCGGTGCTCGGCCGCCTCGCGGCGCGCCTGCGCTCCCGTGTTGCATCGCTGACGCCGTTTTCTGCCGTGGAGCGGCGCGCTATTGCGCAGCTGCTCAGCCTCCCCCTCCGCGCTCTTCCCGAGGAAGGCGATTGGGTCATCGAGGAGGAGGCGGAGGAAGCCGAGGAGGCGGGGGGCTCGGGAAAGGATCAGCGATAGGACTGGCCGCATCTGGTGTGTGTGTGTTGTGTGTGATGTGACGTGTGCATTGGCGGCGCGGTGGTGAACACGCAGAAATTCTCTCGCCTCACCGCACCCCTCTCTTTTTCTCTGTCTTCCTGTCTCTCTCCTACTCCGCGCAGCTCAGTCCTGCTGAGGCATTTCGTCACATATCTGTGCTGTGTGTTGTTGGTGGCGTCGTGGAGGACAGCAAACGGCAGTGCACAGCTGATAGCACTGCGTGGGAGGAACGTGGCGACACGCGAAAACCGAGTGATCCACACACACAAACACACACACATACACACAAGAAGGAAGCGCTGAACAACACCCGTCTTTTCCGGACTGGCCGCGTGGCCGCTCACGCTCTAAACATACGACAGCGTCAGCTGATCGCTGGGATACTGGGACCGTCCAAGGAGGATCTCTCTCTCTCTCTCTGGGTGGTGCGGGAGGCATCTCGCACAGCTCCCTGTGACTTCTCGCAGGGCTACTGTCTTCCCATCGCTGTCACCACCTTCCCTCGCGATCGGCACCGTGAAAACGTAAGAGCAAACGAAAAAAAAAGAAAGTCAAAGTCATGGCGAGTCTCGCGCCATCGTTTTCCATGAGCCCTGCCACCTCTTGCGTCACGACGGGCTTATCAATTCTTCTCACCGGCCCCGCTTCCGCCCCTCCCTCCCTCTCGCCCTCCTTGTTGCCACCTATCAATGGCTCTCGCTTACCACGATGGGCAGTGCAGGGCTCTCCTCCCTCCCTTCCTCCCCCCCACCCCACTCCCCACCTCACTCCTTTCTCTCTTTTTTTTTCTTTCGTGAAGAGGTGCGGCGCATCTCTACAAGGACGTGTACACGATGCCGTCACGCAATACACAGGTTCCTGCCAATGCCGGATCTACAGCGTCGCTCGTGTCAAGCAGTGCCGGTGATGCCACCTTCGACAGCGGTTCCACCGCGCAAGCGCCAGTCTCGGGCCGCGCGACACTGCGGTTCACTTCCACCGCCGCCACCCTGACGGCCGCCACCGACACGACGACCAAGGCGACACTGGACGTGTATAAACTGCACTATGCGTTTGTGGAGAAGCATCTGCGCGCCAAGGCATGCGCCATCGATCGGTGCAACAACATGTTCTTCTACCTCATCTTTCTCGTGAGCTTCTGCTTCTGCTTTTTGTACGACCTCGATGCCACGGCGTGCTCGCAGCTGCGACACAGCGTGCTCGACACCCTCTCCCGCTCGCCACGGTCGGCGCTGAAGTCCGTGTCGTACCTCAAGGACATCACGGACGCGCAGAAGTACGGCGAGTACATCCTCAACGTTGTGGCGCCGCTCGTGACGGACCTCATGTATCCGACGGGGTCCAGCATCATACTCGGCGCGATGCGGCTGCGCACGCAGCGGTCCCGGAGCAGCAGCGAGTGCGGCAGCGGTGTGGCTGGTGCGGACCTCATGAACTTGTATAACTCCCTTGACTGCGCGAGCAGCGCCACGGCGGACTCCTTGGAGGACACGGGGACCAGCAACACGCTGTACAGCCGCGAGCCGAGCTGGCGCTACTACAGCTGCGAGGAGCTCGGCGGCAGCACGCGACTGCAGCTTATGTTCTTTCTCCAGTCCTACCACTGCGGCGGCTTCCTGTTTGACGTGCCCATGTGGGTGAACCTCACTTTCACGAGCACGCCTATGCCATCATCACAGGAGACGCGGTCGGTACCGCCGACACTGGGGACGGCGGAGCAGGGCTTCCCCTTCACAGACGGCACGCTGCCATACAAGCGGATCTCGCTGCAGGCGGTGCAGGAGACCTACCTGCGCCGCCTCCTATGGGACAAGACGGCCCCGTTCCTCGACGACCACGCGACGCGTGTTGTGATGACCGAGCTCGTCTTTTACAGCCCGCCGCTGCATAGGCTCGCGATGGTCAAGGTAGTCGGTGAGATCAGCCGCGGCGGCGCGTGGCGCGCGACGGCGATGCTAACCTCCGCACCGGCGTGGACGCGTGGTGACATCCGCAAGGGCACGTACAATGCGGTTGTCATGATGCTCGCGCTCGTGTGGATCGGCCACTTCATTCGCGAGCTTGTTCTCTTCATCCAGCGACGCACACGAGAGCAGCGGTTTGTGCGTGGTGTGCGCAGCGACGCAGGCGGCGTGAGGGGGCCGGTCTCGTACGCGGGTTGGATGACCGGAATCGCCGCGTTCTTCGAGTTCTTTGATCATCCCTGGAACTTGATGACGCCCGCGATTCTCATCATGTTTGTAGTGGCCAGCAGCTTTCGGGTCGTGGCGGTGGTGTACAGCAGCCGCTCCATCCCCACGTTAGACAACATGATCAACAGCAACCGCTACCCGATTGAGGTGGAGTTCCTACTGCTCGCCGAGCGCGTCCAGGTCTACCTGAACTCTACCATCCTCATCTTACTCTTCTACCGCGCCCTCCACTACGTCGCAGTGGCGTCGCAGGCGGCGCGGGCGATACGCGTGCTAGTGCGCGCGCAGTCCGCGCTGCTCGGCTACTGCGGCCTTGCCGGGCTTCTCCTCACAGCCTTCGCGTTCGCCTTCAGCGCTCTCTACGGGCCCACCGTGTGGGACTTCCGCAGCGTCGACGCGTCCTTCACCACGCTGCTGCGCGTGCTGATCCGCCAGCAGAGCATGGCCGACCTCACCCGCACCGCCGACGACCGCGCCACTCTCGCGTTTGCCCTCGCCCTGTTCGGCATCTCCGCCGGGCTCTGCGTGGTCAACTTGTGCATCGGCATCGTCGTGCACGCCTTTGCGGAGGTGCGCAACGCCGAGCCCACCGCGGCGTCGGAGGCGTACCAGACGCGGTGGCTGATGCGGCGCGCGGTGCACCGCCTCCGCCAGCCGCGCGAGTGGCCGCGGTTTGTGTGGCGGTGGTGCCGCGGGTACGGGGATGGGGCGCTGCTGCGCTATGCCGCGCGCTCGCTACGGTACTACCGGGCCGCGCGGTACCCCGTGCTCGACCACGTCGCTGACGAGCTGGGCCATCTGCTGGATCGGCGCGAGTTCGAGGAGGCGATGCGCTTCCACAGCGACGTGGTGGATGCGTGGGGCAGAGCTGGGGTTGACGCTGCGAGCAGCAGTGGCGCGGACACCGCCTCGGCTGCTGCTGCTGCGAAGGCGGCGTGGGGGGTCATGGAGGACTGGTCGACGGAAGGTGCGAGCATTCCCTCCCTGGGCACGACGTCGACGATGAGCGCTGGCGCGGCGGAGGTGGGCGGCGGCGGCGGTGGTGGTGTTGTGCACGCTCGCCGCGCCCGCTCTCGCCCGTCCACCGTGGCGGAGGTGCGGGAGCAGCGTCAGGCGGCGTGGCAGCACCGCTGGTCCACCTACACGCCGGCGGAGATGTGGCGCGATGTGATGACGGACTGGATGACGTCAACCATGTCCGAGGCATCGCTCAAGTACCGCGAGGAGCACTTGTGGCTGCGCGACGGGGTGCAGTCCGCGATTGGCGACCGCCTGGCTCTGGTGAAGGAGTTTCCGCAGCGCCTCGAGGACCTGGAGCGCAAGCTGGCCAAACTGGAAAGCCACGTGCTCGAGAACGAGTTGACGGACGCCAATTCCTCGACCAGCCTCGTGTCAGAAGACCGAGACGACGCACCGGCACCGCCGATCCGATGAGAACTGAGGCACACACACAAAAAAAAGAAGGAGGGAGGGAGGACGGCCTCGCTAGTGACTGCAAGTCCATGACTCGGAGGGGTTTCGTTCTCACATTCTGCTCTGTAGGCCGGTGTGTGTGTGTGTGTGTGGCCCTCCTGGGTCTCGGCTGGTGCATCTGTGGGTGCGTAAACTGTCTCTTGCGTGGCTCTGTCACTCGGGAGACTGTGACGGTGACGTGGAATGGGGCTGCAACGTGCCTCCCTCCATTTTTTTTTCGTTTCTTTTACTCCTCGTCCGCTGGCGGGGTTCCCCTCGAGCGCGTTTCTGGTTTCTCTCCAGCCTTCCGTGGGGCACGAGCCTTTGACGCCGTGCGCCAGTTCGTGCGTCCGCTCGTTGTGCGGTCCTAATTTTTTTTTTTAGTTTCCTTGCTCTGCTCTGGTGAAGGCAGAAGCGGCCCGTCTCGCCGCCCACCTTCCTTGTTGTGTTACGCCAAGTTCGAATAATGCACGGCACCGGTAACCGCCTCACCTCCCCTCCCCTCCCCCCACCGTACATGCGGTGCAGCTCGTGTCTAGACGACGATAGGGAAGTGAAATGTTACCACATAGCGACGCACCTTCACCGGCTATGCGACACGTTACGCAACCCCCCTTTTCTTTCTCTTGCTCTCTCTCTCTGTGTTGCCGTCCCCTATCTTGATTCTCCCCTTCTCCCTCTCACCACCCTGCACACGTCCACACTGCTCAGGTACGCGTCGAATCTCCATCAACTCAGCCGCCCACGCGCACGTGCACACAAGCGTTGCTACGCGGCTGAACCGCTACCCACCCGCCTCCTTCTCCATCCCATCCCATCCCCCCCTCCCCCTTTCACGCACTCCCCCCCCCCCCCCGCACAGCTCTGCTCGCCAGCAACCATGGCAGTGGGCTTAGGCCGCACCATCAGCAACCCGGCGTTTCTCTTTTTCCAAATCGTTCATGGCGTGAGCCTCTTCCTGCTGCTCCTCGGCGTGTCGCGTGTGGTGCTTGGCATGGCAGAGGTGTACACGCGCGCCACGACAGCAATCACCACCACCACCACCCCCACCCCCACTGCTGAGTTTTTGTTCACAAATGCGTGGCTGGGGAAGGAGGTGGAGGAGCGCAAGTACAGCATCATTACCCCGCTCCATGACGCGCAGCGCACCGCCGCCCTGGAGTCCGCGTCCGCGTCACCGCCCTTCCTCGTGCAGCTCAGCTACTGCTTTCACGTCCCGCTCGTCTCCCTCTTCGACAGTCCCGTTGAGATTGACGCGGGTGAGGGAGCTTCGCCGGCTGTGGCAATAGGCGCTGCCGATGCTGCTGCTGCTGCGGAAGCACCGCACACACTTCCTCCTCTCCCGACGGCTGCCCCGCTTGCGGTGGGTGCGGCGCAGGCGGTCACTGCCGCCAGTGTGTCGGCGACCGTGCGGGATGGCAGCACCGGCCGCTTCTACCTCCAGCACATCCTTGCGGCACTGCTGTGCGCCTACCCGCTGGCGGCGCTGCTACAGCGACGCAAGCTTGTGCTCGACTTCGTCTTGACCATCTACGTTGCGTATTTCGTCCTCACCAACGTGATGCTGCGCCGCGTGTGGGGTGGCGGGCTGCACTGGTGGTGCGCTTGCGTTTTCGGCGCGCTGCTCATGTTCGGCACGACCTACGGGCTGTGCCGTCGCAAGGAGCTGCAGGAGGTGCGCCTCTCTGGCGCAGCGGCGCCCGCGGCGGTGGGGACGGCGGCCGTGTCCCCGACTGCGCCGTGGATGACGGAGGATAACGGCACTGCCGAGGAGGAGATGCGCGTGATGCCACGCGATGCAGCGCCGCGGGAGGCGGCCGGGCGGGCCCGCAATGCGTTTCCCGTCCCGAACGGGAAATGCCGCGGCCGGTAGCAGAGGAGTTCAGCCAAGGCCCAGAGGATGCGTTGAAGCACAAGTAGGCTCCGTATCGTTCACTCTCCCTCTCTCTCCGTGCGAAACACAAAAGATGGACGAGGAAATGAGCGTTGCTTGGCTTCATCGACACACCTATCCTCTGGTCTTTCCCTCTCCCAGTACCCCTCCCCCCTCCCAGCAACCCCACCACCACCCCAATCTCGGTGTCTTCTGCGCGGTACTCGCTACTCCACGCAACATGCAATGGGCGTATGCATGTACGTGTCTCTCTCTCTCTCTATCGGTGTGTATTAATCCGTGTGTGTTCGTGTGTGAACGCCACTGCTGAACGCTCTTCGTTGTGCGTCGCGTTGTGTGCTGCGCCATTTTTTTCTTCTTCTCTTTCCGCTGCTGCTGCTGCTGAGCCTGTGCTGCTCCATACAAGTTTCTCATCTACACCAACAACAACAACACACCCACACAGAGAGAGAGGGAGAGAGACAGCAACAACAAAACAGGACATGTGACGCGAAGATTCCTCGGCTTTAGACGAAAAAAAAGAACAAGCAAAACAAAAACAACGTCAACAAGTAAGATTAATCGAGAGAGGGAAAAAGGGTGGTGGGCAGGGCTGACGTGTCTCAGTAGCAACACAAATTGGAGTACAATATTTTCCGTCTCGTGACCGTCGAGGCGACGTCTCACCTGCCAACCTCGCGGCAAGCATCACGTGTGCCTCGTTAGGGCCCTGGCTACCCCACCGCAGAAGAAGACAAGGACGCCAGGGTTGTGTCTTTCTTCTGCCGTCCACACTGCTCTTGACAACCCACTGCGGCGCTGAACTCCCCCCTCCTCCTCCCTCCCCTCCGCCATCGTGCCAGCTGCTTTGCATGTCTTGCCACTCCACTTTTCTCGTCCACTCAACCTTCCCCTCCCTTTCCTCAACTCATACGGGGTGTCCTGCGCTCCCACGGGCGGCCGCGTTTTTTTTTTGTCCTTCTGCGTCCCTGATTAGCTCGCTCGTCTTTCTTCGCATCTTTGTGTGTGCCCTGTGCTCTCCAGCCGACGATCGCTTTGAGGTTTTAGCGTGCACCAACTCCCCCTCCTTCCCCTCCCCTCTCCCCCATCGACATCGGTCTTCCCTCAAAACACACACATCCACCTCTTCTTTTACTTTGTTGCATTGCTGCATCGGTGTAGGCCTACTTTTCGCACTCACTCTTTCTCTTTCTCACCGGCGCAAAAGGGTTTGACTCTCCCGCCGCGCTCCTCGTTGCCGTTGCTCACAAGCACCGCACCGTGTCTCTCGCGCAGAGACACGAGGACGCAGCTCGAGTGAGCCAGTTCCCCTTCCCCTTCGCGTTCCTGTCCGCTGTCTCGGAGCTTTCTTTCGCACGGACATCGCGTGCGGCGCAACCATCAGCGTTAACGCCTCCCCCTCCCTCCCTGTTTCTCATCTTGTCCGCTGAGTCGTACTCGCGTTTTTTTTTTCGCTTCCAATTCCCCCCTCCATTTCTGCATTGGAGCCCGCGCGCCGCGTCAGAACGCCTGCCTTCCCTAGCGAGGTCACACACACACGCACACACGTGCTTACACCGCTCCTCTCGTTCTGCCCTTTGTAGCTGCTGTTGCTTGCTGCTACAGGAGGAGCAATGGCGAAGGTTAACGTGGGTCGGTCAGCGTCGCCGCTGCTGCTGCTGGTGGTGGCAACGGCGCTGCTGGTGCTGACAGTCCCGCCGACGTCGGTGGTCGCCTTCTACGTCCCTGGCGCGGCTGAGGTGTCGTACAAGGAGAACGCGAGCGTTCCCTTCATGGTCAACTCCCTGCGCTCTTCGACAGAGACGTTCCCTGTGTCGTACGCCAAGATGCCGTTCTGCCAGCCCGATCCCCTAACCATGAAGCAGGAGTCGATTGGCGAGCTCATCTGGGGCGACCGGATGTACAACTCGCTCTACACCGTTCCCATGAAGCGGAACGTTTCGTGCATGGTGCTACAGGGCTGCGACGCCGCCGAGGCTGGCAAGAAGATTCGCGAGAGCAAGAAGCACGACCTGACCAAGATGATCAACCAGTGGTACCGCGCGTACATGAGCATCGACAACTTGCCAGCCTTCACCTCCAGCCCGGGCGAAACCCTCATGGCCACCTGCGCGAGTAAGCTACAGAAAGAAGTGAGCGTGTACGCCCAGCGCGGCTACCCGCTCGGGCTGCCAGCAAAGTGCAGCAGGAACTCGAAGCCGCTGCTCAACAACCACCTCGACTTTCTTGTGTCCTACAACACGGACAGCAAGACCACAAACGCGACGGCGGAGGCGGAAAAGGCGTACATTGTTGTCGGGATCGATGTGAAGGCCCGCAGTATCCAGTGGTCCGGGCAAGGCGAGTGCAACGACGCTCTAGACGAGCTGACGGCGACCCTCGAGGCAACGCGCCCGCTCACCATGGAGCACGTGATGAAGGACGGCACACCCGTGTACTTCACGTACAGCGTGCAGTGGAAATGGGAAGACGTGCGGTGGGCGACGCGGTGGGACAAGTACCTCAGCAGCACCGCGGCCGCCGCGCCGGCCGGCCACATCCTCTTCATTATCTTTTCCCTCATGGTCGTGCTCTTCATTGGCAGTGCCGTCACGGGCGTTCTGCTGCGTGCGCTTCACAAGGACTTCAATCGCTACAACGCCCAGGACCCGGAGGACTTGCAGGAGGAGATTGGGTGGAAGCTGGTGCACGCCGACGTCTTCCGGCCACCTTTCTACGCGGAGTGGCTCGCCATCTTCGTCGCGAACGGCTGCCAGGTACTGACCACCGTCGGTGCGGTGCTCATGGCCGCCGTCTTGGGCTTCCTCTCGCCGTCCCGCCGCGGTGCCCTCGTCTCAGCGCTGCTGCTCACTTCCGTCTTCTCCTCGATTGTGGGCGGCTACGTGTGTGGGACGATGCTGCAGTACTTGAACTGCAGGGCGTGGAAGCACGTCTTCACGTGCAGCCTGACGCTGCCTGGGGCCATGCTGCTCCTGTACCTGATTATCCTCGTCATCAACAAGGCCCACGACGCCAGCACCACCGTGCCAATCGGCACACTCGCCACCGTGGTGATGCTGTTCGTGGCGGTGAGTCTGCCGCTGACAGTGCTCGGCAGCTCCTTCGCATTCCGTCAACCGCCGATCCCCAACCCCACCAACGTCGGCCGCCTCGCGCGTGAGATACCGACGCAGAGTATGATGAACAGCCCGCAGTTCATGTTCACCTTCTGGCCCTGCGTGCCGCTCGTCGTTGTCATGATTGAACTATATTACATTATGCAGGACTTGTGGGAGGGGCAGATCTACTACTCCTTCGGATTCCTCACCATCACAGCGGGGATATGGGTGCTCGTGACGGCGCTCGTGACGGTGTCGTGCCTGTACTACGTCCTCTGCTACGAGAACCACCGGTGGTGGTGGATCGCCTACCTCGTGCCTGGCGGCGCCGGCGCTCACCTGTTCGTGGTTGCCTTCTTCTTCTTCGTCTCTCAGCTCTCTGTCGGCAGCTTTGCATCGGCGGTGCTCTTCTTCGCGTACATGGGGATGGTGGCGTACATGTACGGCATGGCGGCCGGCGCAATCGGTGTCATCGTCTCCATCGTCTTTGTCCGGAAGATCTACAGCAGCATCAAGATCGACTGAGACCTGTCCACACACACCCACGTGGTGGAGCGCACGTCCACCCTACCAACGCTTCCCCTCCCCCCTCACTCTACTGCACGCACTGGTGCTGTGAGGGAGAGGAGAACCCAACGTGGACGACCGCGGCTGCATGTGTGTGGGGCTCTGTTCCACCCCAAGAGCGGGGAGGGGAGGGGCGGGAGGGCAGCGGAGGTGTGTAGGTCGGCGTTGTTCTCGAGCGCAGCTTGACGGAGGGAAACCAGAAAAGGAATGGGGAGGGGCGGAATGAGGTTGTGGGAGGGGGCGGGGGGGTTTACAGTGAGAGCGAGAAGGCCTCGGCACATAGAGAGAGAGATGATGAGACTGACGTAGTTGGTACGGCTGTTTCCCTGCTCCTCTTCGCCATGACTGTCACACACACAGGGGAGTGTCTTTCTTGTTTTTCGACGCGGGTGGGGAGAGGGCTGCTGTGCGCGAGCGTAATAAATCGAGCTATCCCTTGCTCTCTTTCTGTGGTGCTGTCGTGTGCATGGGGCTCGGGGCGGGGGCGATGCACCTCTCGTTCTTGCTTCAACGTCTCCCTTCCTCCTCCTCCTCCATCTCTCCTTCTCTCCTATCAATACCGCACGAGAAGTGTCTGTCTATGAGTGTGTGTGCCTGTGTGTCCGTGTCTGTGAGTGTGTGTATGTGTGTATGTGTGTGTGTGCTTATATGTTGGTGAACGCGGAATTTTTTTTTGGTGAGTACAGGCGGTTTTCACTCTTCGAGAAGTGACAGGAGAAGCTGTAGCGTACCCTTTCTTGTTTTCCTTGGTTACACTGTGGCCCCCGCGTCTTGACTCTTCTTCCTCTCTCTAACCCTTCCCCCCCTCGACTGCGACAACACTGTGGGAGAAGTACGTGTGCCGTGACCGTGATGCACAGACCCTCAGCTGCGCGCTGGCGCAGCGTTGTAGTCTTGCGCCTTGTTTACATCTCCGGACCACACCTTGCTGGCGACCGAGTGCTCAAGGAATCAGCGA
The DNA here is from genome assembly GCA_963921375.1 of Tiliacea citrago. Classification (NCBI taxonomy): domain Eukaryota; kingdom Metazoa; phylum Arthropoda; class Insecta; order Lepidoptera; family Noctuidae; genus Tiliacea; species Tiliacea citrago. The sequence goes on from OY992811.1 coordinate 2,771,669, forward strand.
GCGGGAAGTCTAAGAGCAGCTTGGCGGCGACACACAGGGGACCGGTGCGACTTGGTCTCGGAGTAGCTGCTTAGATCTGCACCGTTCTGCTTCTCACCCCCCCTCTCCTCCCCCACCCTCCCTTCCATCGTGTACATGAAGCATTGCGTTCGTCAACGGAAAATTCGACAGGATGCGTGTGAGTAGTTGCACTGTCGGGTCGGTGCGCGGCAGACGGCCCCCTCCTCCCCCCCACAAAGAAACGAAAAAAGAAAGGAAAAGAGAGAAAAAAAAGGAAGACCACTATCACTCGTAGAGGCGGGCGACACAGCCTTTGAGAGTAAGCCACAACATAGCTGACGCGTTGCGTAGCATTTCCACGGCGGATGAGGCGAAAACGCGTGCACTGCCAGCCAAACCCCCCTCCCCCCAAAAACCAAAACAATTATAATAAAAAAACAGCCGTAACAGACGGAGCGACGACTTCCCCTTTCGCGGAAATCCCCGATCCTTCTTCGTTTTTTCTTTTCTTTTCTGCCCCCTTCCCCTCCCCCTCAACCATCTACTTTTTCCCCGCTCCGTGAGGAGTCCGGAAGAAGACTGCGAGGAGGGCGGGGGTGTGCGAGGATGTGGAGGGGAAGACGCTCCGCCGTCGGCCAGCCAGGAACTCCTTTCGACCCCCCCCTTCCTCCTTGCCCCCCCCCCTCCGCTCCCAGCGTTCGCCGACGGCGTCACGTTAGGGCAATCGGAGGCCGGAGGGGGACACGGGGATGGCGAGACCTTCCTGTGGCTCGTGGGGCACAACTGTGTCGCTGCACGAATCCACCACCTCTTCCAATCACGTCTCGTTGTGTCCTACATCGCGTGTTCCGGTCGTTGTCACCAACACCATCAAATACTCTTGCGCATCACACTGGCGCAATCCACTGTCTTCCACTTCCCCTTTCACACCTCTTCCCCCCCCCCCCCCCGCGCGCACGCACGCACGCACGGGCGATCACACAAGTAGCGGACCTCTGGACGAGAGGCAAAAAAAAAAAAGAAACATTGTGGAAGTCATTCCCGAGCGTAGAGTTCTCCCTCTCCCTTTTCTCGCCTTCCTCTGTTGCCTGCTAGTGCGGCCGTCGAGCCCGCCGCTGCCCGCCGATCACTACCTATCTGCGCATCTCCAACCCCCCCTCCGCTTCCTTTCCTTCTCTTGCTGTGCCCGTGAAGCTTCCTCAAGCGCTGCCTCGCTCTTGTCCCTCCCCTCCCCTCTCCTCCCCATTCCCCCCCCCCCCCAAAAAAAAAAAGAAATCGACACACGCAAATAACGACGACAACAACAACAAAAAGAAAGTGGCTGCAAGAAACAGCAACAGAAGCGTGCTCCATCTGCTGGAGTACGAGAAGCGAGAAGGCGAGCGCACGCGGCTCGACGGCAGGTCGAGCGAGGTGTGACCGTTCCTGGCGTGTTGTTCTTCGCTGATTGCGTGCTTCTTTTTGTTTTAATATTTTAAAATTGTTCTGCTGCCTCGTTGTGTGGGTGTGAGTTTTTTGGTGCCGCCCCTTCCCCCCTCCCCTCTTCTTCCTTCGGCTGCCCACACTCTCCTTCCGTCTTCTTTTTCTTTGTTGCTCCCTCTTGGTTGCTGCGTGTCGCTTGTATACAAGTCATCCCCTTCCCCTTACTTTCTCTCCCTTTTACTCCTCTCCCGCCGTGTCCCACGTGTGTGTGTGTGGGTTTGGGTGTGTGTGGCTTCGGCTCGCACTCCTTCACTTTTTATCCCCGCCCCGGCACGCAGCGCAATTTCCCGTTTCACGCTGGTGCGTAGGAGAGAGAGAAAAGCATCGAGAGGGGGGAGTTTGCTGGTGTGACGCCGTTCTTTGAGGAGTACCTTGACACACACACACACACACACAGACAGACACGCTTATACCGGCTCACCACTGTCCTCGTTTCTGCTTCTCCACCTCCGCGCCGCTCGCACTCCTCCCCCTTCTCCCCTCCCCTCCTGTCCCGTTATCGCCCTACATCATTGTTCCGCATCGTGCTTCACACTGCGTTCTTTTTTTTTTCTCCCTGTATTTTGCTCACTCTTTCTCGTCGGGTGGCTTCTGTGCTTGTTTGTGTGCGCGGCCAGTGCGTCCTGTTGTCCCTCGTTGGCGGAACTCGTGGCACTGCGTTGTCCCCGGTGTTGCCTTGCGTGCTGGTCGTCTTTTCCCTCTTTCCTCCTCTTCCTCTTTCTCTTTCTCTTCCTCCTCCTCCTCCTCCCTTCTTCTTCTACTGCTCCTTGACTTTTGTCCCTCTCCCCCCCCTATCCACTCCCGGTATCGGAGTGTAGCCCTCTTGGTGCCTCACTTCTCTCTCCACATCTCCACTCTTCGAGCACCCTTTTTTTTTTTTCGTGCTGTCTATCTCTGCCCTGCCCTGCCCTGTCAACCCCCTTTCGTCGCGCCGTGACACGTCCGTCTCCGCAAACGTCTTCGCTGTCGTGTGTACCTTCTCTGGCCGTCGTTTTCACTTTTTTTTTCTTTTCTTTCCTCCTTCCCTCCCTCTGTCTCTCTCTTTCTCTCTCTCTGCGTGCTCGCCGGAGTGTACCTGTCATTGTGTGTGCTGTGCGTGCATCGTCGTGTCTCCTCCATCGTCTGCTGCCCCCCCCCCCTCACCCTTCCACCCTCCTCTCTCTATCTTCCTTCCTCTTGGCACATATCAGCCCTCCTTCCTCCCCCTCCTCACCCCCCTTCCCCTCCATCGCTCCGCCGCTTCCGCCCCCTCCGACGTACCAGGAAGTACGTGCTTTTCCCGCTCTGCTTCCCCTGATCAACGGCAGCTGCGCCTGGGCTCCACACCGTCAGTGTGTTTGTGTGTGTGGGGGACGTGCCAGTGGCGCGGCTTTTTTTCTTCAACTGTTTCCTTTCTCTCTCTCGGTGGACGAGTTGCCACCACAACCCACGGTGTCGCGTCTACACGTTTTGTTTTTAGCTTCTGCGGCACAGTCCGAGCTATCAGGCACAGCAGGGGAGATGCCGGGGCTGTCCTCCACACGGCGTCCCGTCGTGCAGCGAGTGACGGAACAGTCGTCCGTGCTGAAGTCGACTGCGGCGTCTTTGGGCAGCACCGCCACGCCAAGTGCCTCCTCGCGTCTCCAGCCCGCCTTGACGGTGTGGGTAAAAACTCCGCGACGGTCGGTCAGCGTAGACTCTCCGCGGCTTAGCAGACGCCAGCTCTGGGGCCCGCCCTCGCCGCGTGCGTCCACCCCGCAAGAGAGCCACCGCGGCGGCGGCGCCGAGCGGCACGTCAACGTGCGGGAGCCGTGTGGCACGGGACGCACGCTGTCAATAAGCAGCAGCAGCACCACCGGCAGCGGCCCCGCCACGGCGGGACACCCTGGCCGCGGTGCCCGTCCCGAGAGACCGGAGAACAGCACTGGGGCGAACTTCATGAACCTAGGCACACACCCCCCACCGCGAACCCGCTCGCTAGACCCTAATCTGCCGCCCAGCCTGATGGCCTGTAGCGCACCGCTGAGCGACGCGCTGAGCATCCCGCGGCGCCGCGCGTGCACGCCGCGACCTGTGTCAGCGCGGGCACGGCTTTCCGCATGGCGACCCAGCAGCAGCAGCAGCGGCGACGCACCCCACGACAAGCACATCACGCCACGCTCCCCTCGCCGCCACCCCAGTGAGGGGAGCGACAACACTTGCGGCACCGCCGACGCCACCGCTGCGCCGGAGGCGAAGGACGCGGCCACCGCGGCGGCTCCTCCTGCTGCGCCGGACCGGCCCTGGCTGGCCGCTCCGCCCGCCCGCGGCATCCTCAAGCACCGCGTCGCCGCCGTCACGAGCGGCCGCACTTCGAGTGTCGCCTCCACGTCCCTCTCCTCCACCCCGACTGTCAAAGGCCCTGGCCCAGCAGGTGTCCGCACCCCCGAGCCGTCCGCCCACGTGGCAGCTGAGAGGCCGGCGAGGCACGTGACGTTCTACGAGGCCGCCATTGAGTACCTCAGCGCCATGGGCAGCCATGTGGTCTACGACGACAGTCGGCTTGACATGCAGCCGGACGCAATGGAGTGGGGCACGGTGCGCTTCCAGCCGATGCCGTTCCCAGAGGCCCGCCGCGGCGCAGGTCTCATCAGCAGGCGGCGCTGCACGCCAATGGGGGCGATGGCGAAGGCGAACCTCGACTGCTGGGGCGCCGACTCGGAGTGGTTCAAGACGGAGTTTGTTTCTCAGCTCACACCCACCCCATCGCGCTCCACATCGCTGGTGGACGGAGTGGGAGGCAGCACGGACAGGGTTCCTGCTGCGCTATGCACCGATCACGCAGCTTCCAGTGCGTCTGTATCTCCCTCTCCCAAACTCGGCGCCAATGGGCAGCTTCGCGCCTCGCTCTCCTCTGTGTCGACGTCAAACAGCTCGCACCGAGGCTCGCCGCACCACCTCGTCATCGGTGCCGTCCAGTCCAAAAAAGAGGAGGCTACTGACGACGGAGCAGCGAGCGAGAGCACGGAAGATAGGCACGGAAACCTAGGCAGCACCGTATCCGCTGCTCGCCCCCGCACTCCGATGAGCACCCGCGTCGCTGGTGCGGGTTATGCAGGCACGACTCTGCGGGCTCGCGTGCCGCCAACAGCCCCGATGTTCCCCACCACCACCACCACCACCACCACCGCCACCCCGGTCACCTCCACAAGCGCGGCTGAGACGTCGACGAGCGGGGACGCGAACGACTCCTCGCCGGTGCTCGCGTACGACGACGCGCCGTCGCGCACAACAAAACCGCGCGACGTCGAGCACCACGGCGTGTGGCGCTCCCTCAGCGCGCCCTCCCCGCCGCCACCACTCACTGTCAGCGATCTGCGCCGTGTCTCACCGCCCGTGTCACCCGCAGCGTTTCCATCGGCTGCCGGCGGGCCCGGCGGCGGCGGCGGGTCGAAGCGCAGCGGGGGTGGTGGGCCGCAGCCGCAGCCGCAGCCCCGCCTCGCATCGCGCAGCGTGTCGCTGGCGAGCTTCAAGTCCTCCCTCGCCGCGGAGGGGTGCAGCAGCGGTGTCGACCGTGCCGACAGCCCAGCTGTTCAATCCGCGGCACGGGAGGCGCTGCGGTGCATGGTCGTGGCAGACTCGCCACCCCTCGAGTTTGGCGCCGTGCCGCACGCAACATCAGATGAGCGGCTGCTGCATGCTGTCTCCCACGTGCGCACACGCAGCCACCTCGCCGGGGTGTCGCCGCGGTCGAGTCGCACCGACACGGCCGCAAACTCACTCACGATGACGACGGCAGCGTCGGCGTCCGTGTCGGCGTCGTCCTCGACCACTGGGCCCCGGCGGAGCTCGACGACGGTGCTCGGCGACCCCTGCGCGAATGTGCTCTCCGCTGGGATTCGTCAGTTTCTGAATGGCGGGTCGCTGACGCCGTCCTCGGTGCAAGCGCGGCGTTCGCACCGGGGCTCGTGCTCCTCCGCACCGGCCGCCAACAGCGGTGATGTGCAGGTCGCCGCGGCAGTGCCGAGCACCTCTCCGCTGCACGGCGACGGTGACGGTCGCGTCAGCGGTGCGAATGCCGCGACGTCTTCCGCCGTGCTGAGGAGCCGCGATCCCCGCCACAGTCCGCCGCCGAGCAGCGCGGGGCGTAGGAGCTCCGTCGCAGCGGCACCGCTCCTGCCATCTTCGCCCGCTGCCGTGGTGCTCGTGCCGACGCCGTCGTCGCCGTTCGCGTTGGACAGTGGCGCCGACACGACGGCTCCGCCCTCCGCCATCTCCACACTCAACTCCACCCGCCGCCCCAGCAACGCAAATGCGCATCCGCACAGCCTGCGGCTGCGCGGCTCGATCGCATCCTCGTCCGGTTGCAGCGCAATTGACGACGATGACGTGGACGATGAGTCGGAGCCGCACATTCACGTGCCGGTGCCCACACCGCGCGCCTCCACCACCTCCCCCAGGTCCGCTGCTGTGTTGGCGGGGCGGCGGCTCAGCGACGAGGTGCGGTAAGGCCGTGTCGGTGACGGCGCACGCACACGGCAGGGGGGGGGTGGCGAGAGGAATGGGGAGGGGGACGTAAGACTGAGGGGAGCGGAGTACGAGGTGCACTACACGCTGACCACCTCTCCGTCTCCCTCCCTTCTCCCCTCCATCTTCCCCTTTCGCTCCGCGTGGGTATTGGCCCACGCTTGTCTGAGCACGCCGCTCCTTCCGCTGACGCGACCCTGCTACACACAAACACTCCCTCTGCCAAGTTCCCCCCCCCCCCCCCCACCTCTACCCCTTGTTCTCCCGTCCGTGCAGCTAGTATGAATGTCGTCGGTGCTTGTACCATTATCCGACGTCTCAGAAGTTTGAGGAGTTGGTGCACGAGTATACACATACACATACATGCAAATGCTGTGTTCTTAAAGGTGATTCTGTGTGTGAATGTGTGCTCGGCTTGAAAGCAATGACCATCGGCGAGGCGGTGACTCGCAATCGTTTCCCCCTCTCGCTGCGGTTGGCCTTCCAGTGACGCGCTCATCGCTGTCGTTTCGGAACGCCACAGGAGTAGGGGGGAGAGGGGGCACACACGACGCTGTGCGCCTGCGAAGTTCAGGGCTGCCGCACGCCATTCGCATCAGTGAAGTGCGACATCCGCGCCGTCTCTCATCTCTCCTGTCTTCTGTTCCCTCCCTCCCTCACTGCTGCATCTCACGTCCCCTTCCTCTGCTCCGTCTTTTTTTTCTTTTGAGGCCTCTGCAGAGTGCGCCTTGAGGTGTTCGCCATCACACGTCGGCGTTGTCTTTGTGAAGGTGTCGTGGTGCACCGCTCTTCAACAAAACACACACACACACACACACACACACACATACATAGAGAGAGAGACAGAGCTTGTGCTGTTGGCCGCGTCTGGCCAGACCCGAACTGGTCCCTCCTCCTCACCCGTTTCTGCTCCTGCTTTTCTTGTGGTCGCCCGTCGGTGTACGTGGAACTTCTCAGAAAACAAACTAAAACAAACGAAAACACGAGAGTCCCAAGCGTGCCTTCAACACCTTCTGCCGTCTCGAGGCAAGTCATGCAGCCGGCCGCGAGTACCACCACGAACCCCAGCTGCGCTGGTGTGCTGCAGGTGCGCGCGGCTCTGCTTGCGTCACTCGCTCACTTCAACGATGAACACCTCAGCTCAGCCGCCACCGTGTCACCAACCGAGGCGGACTCGCAGGCGACATCGCCGCACCGGCTCGACAAACCGCCGGAGGCGCTGCCGCGCATCATGGCCCAGTGCACACCGGCTCTGACCAGCCCTGCGTGGGCCATGGAGGAGTGCGTGCGCTTGTGCCCTGCGGCGGAGCTGTGGTGCGGCTCGGCGCTGCCAGCGGATGTGTGGGCACCGCCGGGCACCCCAGAGTGCCCGTTTCACACGGAGGCCGCCGACTTCCACGCCAATCACTAAACCATCGGTTAAGTGCGTGCTGGTGTGAAGGGGTCTGTTGTGGACGATGCGGCTGTGTCGTGACGCACGTGTGCCGCCTCACAGCCATACGGGGGGAGAAGCAACAGAGCGGCACAGCACTGGGCATCGCTGCAGATGGCTCTCTCAGCGCGACAAAACACATGCGTACACAGACACACGCACGCACACACACAACAAACAAACAAACAAACAAACAAAAGAAAGTACTAACAGAGTGTGATGAAGGTGGAGCGGGGCGGGGCGGGGGAAGCCCGTCGACGATGGGAATTCTCTGATTTCGTTTTTTCCTGTTCACCGCGCCCGTTTCGAGGTCGTTGTGAAGACGTCACGGCGATACCGTGGTACGCAGGGTGTTTGGTGTTCATCTCGTCCCCCCCCCCGCCCTCCCGCACAGATCTTCTCTCTCCCTTCACACTCGTCAATGAATCCTCTCTCCCTCTCCTCTTCACTGACTGGGCTGCGGCTGCACCCCCCCTTCTCTCCCCTCCCTTCCCAAAGGCCGCTCTTCCTTACTTTTTTTTTTCCGCCTGTTTCCTCCACCCGCGTACTAATCATAGACACACGCGCGTGTTCTCCGCACGCCCGTAGCCGCACCGTCTAGCTCGTTGCACGACTGCTGAACCGCAGCTGTTCCCCCACCTTTAACCCCTCCCCCTCCCCCCCATTAAGAACACCGTCACCAATACCTGCACTACCGCCACCGACCAGGAACAATGAAGTTCACTGTTACCTGCCGGGTGTCCTCGGTCAACGCTTCCCTGCTACCCGCTGGGGAGGCCGTGACGAAGGAGATCACCGTGGCCAACCCAAAGGCAACCGTCCAGAACCTGCGCGCCACAGTGGCGATACAGTTCCGCCTGAACGTGATGGCCTTCAACTTCCACTTTGACCGTCACAACGGCGCCTGCGCGACGGACGACGGCGCGTCTGTCCCACCGAGCGCATCGCCATCGGAGCCGACGGACGCAAGCGCTGCTGCCGTGGACTTCCACAACGAAAAACGGCTGCTGACGGAGTGCGGGCTGCGGGAGGGCGATCACCTGACCCTGGTGCCCAAGAACTACACGATGACAGGGGAGTCGGCCGCTGTGGCCGACGTCGCTGGCCCAGCCACGAAGCGCGCACGTGTCGAGGGAGAGAGCCCCGTCGATGCCCCTGCGACGCTGGACGAATGCGACGCAAGCGCCCCCGACGAAAAGGACGACGACGACGAGGAGGAGTCGTCGGACGACTCGGACAGCGACGTGGACGGCGAGGCGGACGGACAGAGCGACCTTTTTGATGCCCTCCGCGAGGTGGTGCCTGACTTGACCGTCCTGCGGCAAGAGTTCCTGACAAACCCACAGGGTGTCATGGCGCGCATCGAGCGTGACCACCCCTCCCTCTTCCAGGTGATTGTGCAGAACCAAAAGACCTTCATCACGCTCATGAACGACGAGCACCTGAGCAAAGCGGCCCAGGGCATGCTGCACGGTGGCTTCGCAAGCGGCGACGAGGAGGGGGACGAGGACGAGGAGGACGGGTCGCTTGAGTGGTCCATGGGTGAGGAGGACGAGGAGGCCGACGAGGAGACGGCAGAGCAGGTGAACGCGCTTCTACAGAGCTACATCGCTGCCGCGGCGGCCAACGGTGACACCGGCGACTTTAGCGCTGCTGACCTTGCAGCACTCGAGGAGAGTGGGATGCGGGTGGAGGACGTGCAAGACGACGGGGGCGACGGCGGAGCGGCGACGCGGCAGTCGGACAAGGACTTCGTCCTCGCCCGGGTCCCATCTGAGGAGGACGAGAAGAAGATTCTGTCGCTAACGGAGCTCGGCTTCACGTACGAGCAGTGCAAGCTCGCCTTTTTCATGTGCCACCGCAGCATTGATCGTGCCTCGAACATGCTCTTCGAGGCACCGCCAGAGGTGTAGGCGGCCATGAGAACCGAAGAGGAGGAGGAGCGACGCGCCTTCTCGCGTCTTTTTGTCACAACGACCACGGATGCACAGCGGCGGGGATGTCTTCCTGATATCCCCCTCCTCTTTGTATACGTGTGTGTGTGTGTGTGTGTGTGTGTGTGTGTGTGTGTGTGTGTGTGTGTGTACGTGTGACGTTCTTCTCCTCCGACTCTCTTTCCTTCTCTTTTGCTGCATCGTTTCCTGACGGAGACTGGACTGGGCCGCACTGACGCACACACACACACACACACACACAAACACAGTCAACTCCGCATTCGACGAAGCCCAAACGGCGGTGCCGGCAGAGGTGGAGGTGGAGATGCAAAATGAAAGGACGAGACTTCAAGAAGACGTGCTCGGGCAGCCTCTTCTACTGTCGATGCGAGCAATGCACGTACTCCGCCCAAGAAGAGGAAGCACTCCGCGAAGGCGGCTAGATGACAAGCACGTTTAAAAAAAACGATTTTAGCGGGGGCATCAGCTGCGTCAAGTGCCGACGTACTCCCTTCTTTCCCCCCCCCCTGTCTCGGTCACATGAGAGAGGGTGATGGTGGTGGTGGTGGTGATGGCGAGGGAGGAAGGGAGGAAATAACTGATGTAAGGCTCTCAGTACACGACATGCGCGACTCTCTCTCTCCGTGTTGGCGGTACGCAACGACGTGCCTGCGGCACAGGACCGGTACAACGCCTCCCACGGCTGCGGTGTTCTGTCGGATGCTCTTCTATCGTTCGGGTCACACGAACAACACGCGCGCATTTGCTCTCCACCGCTTCCCTTTGCCCCTTCACGGTTACTCGTTCCTCCCTCCCTCCCCACTACGTCGTCTCTTGCCCCACATGCACGGACCACCTCCCTCCACTTCCTCGTCACTGTGATGCAAGAGGCAAAAAAGGAGAACGGAACACATATCGGCGAAAACACCGCATGTGACGACGGATCGGCTGTCACGAATATTTGTGTGCCTCACTTCACCTCCTTCCTCCCCTCTTATTTGGATGTGCCTGCTCCGCCAGTTGTCGCGGACTGGCACACACTGACACACACACACACACACACAGACACAGGCACGTGCACATAGACATCCCAAAAAACACACAGGTGGTGGGCTCGACCGCTTCTGTCATCCGCGTCGAAGAATTCGCTCGAGAGAGATGTCGATGAAGCTCACGCACGCGGGTCGCACGCAGCGTGCGCTGTACCCGCCTAGCTGCGCCATCAACCCGTCCTGCACCGTCGCTGTCGTCTCCACCGTGGCCGGCACTCGGGCATACGCGCTTGCGAATGCCTCGGGACCGCGTGCTGGCCTCTCCGTTCAGCCGTTGCACCCGCCACTGCCCAGCACAGTTTCGTCCCCAGCGCCAGGAGTGACCAGCACCGTGGCCTCGGCGCCTCTATACAATGCCACCACCACCACCACCAACACCAACACCGCGGCCACAAGTCTGCCGAGTGCGCTGTGGCACACACCGGTGTACACGGCCACGATCGCCGACGACAGCGCTCTCGTGGCGGTTGTCTTCCGGGCACGCCCCCAAGTCTTTGCGCCGACTACTGTATCCATGGCTGGCAGCAAGCAGGAGAGCGGAGCAACGTCCGGGCCCCCGTACTCTGGCGCGTCCGCGAACGACGTCACGGCTCGCGACGCAGAGGAGGGAGCTGGGGAGGAAGACGTGGAGGAGGCGGGGGCGGAGCACTATTCGTCTACGCTCTCGCCCGCCGAGCCCGGCAGCAGCACTGCCCTCGCCGCGGCGGAGATGGAGTGTCGCCGCTACGTGTATCTCTTCGACGCCACCACGGGTACCTGCCTCGCCGCCATGCACTTCACCGGGTCACCCGTGCTGGCCCTGCGCGCCAACGCGGCCGTCCTTCTCGTCGCCGCGGTCGACCTCTTCCACCTCGTCGACCTCCGCACCCTGCGCTATGTGCGGCAACACAGCATGTACAAGCCCCTCAACCCCCGCGGCGTGCTCGATCTGTCTGCCGTTGTCGTGCCGCATGGCCAGAGCACTCGGGCTGGTGGCGCCTACGCCGTCGCGTTCCCGCAGTCGGCGCGGGGGTACAAGGGCGATGTCACGGTGCTGCGGCTGTGCAGCCCCGGCGCTATGACTACTCACTCCACCACCAACACCACCACAAGTGCTGCTGCAGCTGGAGAACCGAGCTCGCCGAGCGCTGCCGCCAGCAGCACCCACGCACCGCCCACGCAGCAGCGCACCATACCCGCGCACCACCACGCTGTTGCCCAGCTGCGCTTCCGCCACGACGGCCGGCTACTCGCCACCGCCTCGGAGCTGGGCACGACCGTGAAGCTTTTCGACTGCGCCACGGGGACGCTGCTCGTGGAGCTACAGCGTGGCCACCGCCCCGCTTCGGTGCTCTCGCTTGCCGTACAGTGCGACGGCCACCGCATCGCCGCCCTCAGCGCAAACGGCACACTGCACGTCTTTGACTGCGGTGCCGTGGTGCAGGCGTGGGAGGCGCGTACAGTGGCAGATCTGGCGGCTGCCTCGTCGTCGTCCCCTGCGGTTGGGGGGACTGCACCAGGGACTGTCAGCAAGCTGCGGGCTGAGTGCAAGCACAAGGTGACGCTGCTCCCCAACACTGACACGAATGCTGCCCGAAGGGCCGACGAGCGCGGCGGGGACGCGGCAGCCGGGGCTGCAGAGGAGGGCTGGGTGCACGCCGAGAGCGGCTTCACACCAAACAGCCGTGCGGTGTGGGTGGCTCAGGTTGAGTCGACCGAGGCGCAGCGGCAGCGTGAGGCGGCTGCGCTGGCGCAGACCCCTGCCTGTCTCACCAACGCGCCCTCCTCCCCCGACGCCGGTGCGCGGTCAGTGCGGCTGTGCGTGGGCAGCCTCGCGCGCTTCCCGTTGCCCCCACCGGCGCGGGAGCGCGGCATCACCAGCAGCGGTGCCAACGGTTCCCCAACCCCAGAGAGAGGTGAGGAGGTGTGTCACTACGTCGTTGTGTGACATGTCCCGTGTGCAGCGTGTACGCCTTGCTCTCAGGTTTTTTTCCCCCCCCTCCCTCCCTCCCTCCCTCCCATCACCCACGTGCTTCCCACTTGTTCCCCACGCCTTCTCTCTGTGTTGCTGCGATGCGCGCTTCATTACCGGGGCCCTCATCACCAGCTACGCACAAGACGAGCGTGAGTATTTCATCAAAAAAAAAAAACACCGGGAGAACCGCGGAGGAAGTGCAACAGAAAAAAAAAACAGGGCTACTGCAACCTACGTGCTCGTCACGAGAGCGATGTGCTTGCGCTGAACCAGCTCGATGCCACGTGGTGCAGGTTTCATGCGGTAATGCATATGGGTCGCAACGAATGCCGTGGAAGTTCGAGCACGGGCAGTGCGGCCTCTGTCCTGAACGTAGGCAGGTCACCCTTCGTGACTGTCGTTGGCTCTCCTCGCGCCATCGCGTAGAGACGCAGGTGCCGTAGCACTTCCACAAGGTACGCCACGCAGCACTAGACCTCCTTGGACCGCCACTTCTCCCCACCTTCCCCTGCATCATCTTGTAAACAAGTCGCATATTTATCCGAGTTCCTTTCTTCGCTCTTCCCTCCCTCCCCCATCGGCCCCACCCCGCCTCGTTCTGATCCCCGTCCACGTGCCTGTGTAACGTTGGCCTCCGGCACGCATCGCATCTTTGTGTGTGGCTTTTCTTTTGAGGGAGGGAATTGTCCTCTGCGGAACGCATCACATTCTTCTTTTTCACAAGCTCTCCCTCCTCCCTCCCTCCTTACCACCACCATGGCCGCCTACCCCGTCGACTACCGGCAGTGGCTGGCAAAGCTGATCTCCTTCGACACCGTCAGCCGCAACTCGAACCTGCCGCTGGTCGAGTACGTGCGCGACTACCTGCAGTCGGTCGGCGTCGCATCCACGTTCGTGTACAACCCCGCCAAGACGCATGCCAACCTGCTGGCGACGCTGCCGGGCGAGAACGGTGTGACGCAGGGTGGCATCGTGCTGTCGGGCCACACGGACGTGGTGCCTGTGGATGGACAGAAGTGGGACACCGACCCGTTCACGATGGTGGAGAAGGACGGGAAGCTGTTCGGGCGTGGCGCGTGCGACATGAAGGGCTTCATTGCGGTGGTGCTCGCGCTGACGCCGCAGTTCCTCGCGATGAGGCGCGGGAAGCCGATCCACTACGCCTTTTCCTTTGACGAGGAGCTGGGCTGCACTGGTGTGCCGTACCTGATCGAGTACCTGAAGGAGCGCGGCTTCAAGGCGGATGCGTGTCTGATCGGCGAGCCGACGGATATGCAGGTCTACGTTGGAGCGAAGGGGGCCGTTCAGTGGAACGTCTCTGTTACGGGCAAGGCAATCCACTCGTCCTTGGCGCTGATGAACACGAGCTGCAACGCCATCGAGTACGCTGCGCAGATCATCACGAAGGTGCGTGAGATTGCGCTGGACCTGCGCAAGAACGGCCCGCAGTCAGCGCGCCACGACTGCCCCTTCACGTGCATGACGACGGCGATGATCACGGGTGGCAATGCGGTCAACACAGTGCCTGCGCAGTGCGATTTCATCATCACGGTGCGCATCACGGACAACGAGACCCCGAACGACATCGAGAAGCGCGTGCGGGCATACGTGAAGGAGCACGTGCTGCCTGCGATGCGTGAGGAGTACCCCGACGCGGAGGTGTCGGTGACGCGGGCGGTGAACATGCCGGCCTTCAACGGCCGCGATGACGCCCACGTGACACGGAAGGCACTGCAGCTGCGCAAGGAGACGGAAACACACATGTCGGGCGGCGGCAACGAGGGCGGCTACTTCCAGGGGCACCTCAACATCCCCACCGTTGTTGTGGGCCCTGGTCCTGGTGCGATGGCGCACCTGCCGAACGAATACGTGCTGGTGGACGAGATGGAGAAGAGCACCGAGTTCACGATGAACATGGTCCGTCTGTACACGGATGCGAGCTACTGCGGCACGGGTAACCTGTGACCCGGGTAGAAAGACAAAGAACAAAAAACAAGACAAAACGCAAATCAAACTGCTGGACGTTGTAAGTTACGAACGTGCACAAGCGGTGGGAGGGGGGGGGTGCAGGGGTGTAGCAACCTTCGGCTGTGCTGCACGCCCACGCCTCTTGCTATTCTTTTTCCTTCTTGTTGTTGTTGGACGCCCTCCCCCCTCCTTTCTCCTTCCTCCTTACCCTGTTCTACTGTGACTCTGTGTGGTCACAGGCGTAGGTGACTTTCTCCGTCACCAGTCTAATCAATCTGTGTACGTTCTCCCTTCACGACTGCAACGCTTCCCCGGGAGTGCGTTTTTCTGTAAGGGGGTCTACACAGGACCGACCGAGAAGGCCAACACTGCAACAAACAAAAAGTAAAAGTAAAAATGAGCGAAAAGAAGAAGAGAGAGGGAGCGACAGGGAGTCCGCGAGCTGAACTCGCACGTTCGCCACCGCGTCAGAGAGGAGAAACCCTCGTTGCACATCAACAACGACGGCAACAAAAGAAAAAAGGCTGAATGTGTACTCAAATGACCACCACTCTTTCTTGTTTTTTTTTTGTATTGCTTCCTTCATCTTCTCGGCGCCATATGCCACTGTGTTGTATGTGTCTGAACAACTTGTCTAGCCCACGCGAAGGTAGACCGTAACGTGCAGCACCACTTATCGCACCTGCAGCATCGAGCCCTGCACGTGGTTTTACACGTTACTTTTTCTCGAGTGTTTGTCGTTGTCATTGTTTCTGTCGTCCGTTGGAGGGGAGGGCAGTTAATCGACACTCCGTTGCAACTTCTGTACATCCCACACAGCCACGACCTCCCCCCCCCACCGCCAGCGCCCCTCGCCAGGAAGTGCGTCAACAGTACTACCCCCCATGCTTGGCCGACAGTCGTCCACGGGCAGTGGCATCGGCCGTGCTGACGGTGACGACACTCCCCACACTCCCGTGACAGCTGGCCACGCCACGGCGCCGCGTATCGGCGCATCGGACGCACTGGAGCAGAGCCCGGTACCCCGCAAGCCCGCACTCGGCACATCGTCCGACTCCCTGTCTCACGCACGCCGCTACCTCCAACACGTGTGGAACACTAGCGAACCGTCCCAGGGTGCAGGAGAAACTGAAGGAGCCCCCGACTATGCCGCGGCTGCCACAGGCTCTCAGGCGTCCTCTGCGCAGGCGAGCCCATGCTTCCAGACGGAAGAGCTATCCCAGCACCCGTCCGTTGCTGCCGGGTTAGCCGTCACGGCCCCTGCGCCGTCCCTGCACGACACCGTCATGTCCACCGCCGCGTCCCTGGCTCGGCAAGAGCCGCCGCTGCTGGTCATCCAGCACGTGAGCGAAGGTCCCGCCCGAGCGGCGTTGCCGCCGCCCACTCACTCGGTGGCCGCGAGCTCAGTCTCGTCCAGGGAGCAGCGCAGCATGACCGTTGCTGTGGACCAGCACCCTCTCGCTGGCCTTTCGATCGCGGGCGGGCTCGGGCACAGGGAAACCATAGGAGGAGCAGACCCAAGGCTCACCGGTAGCGCCGCCGCTCCGTGGCCGCGTCCGCCGATGTTTTCGACCGATCTGGAGTCTCCCAGTCGTGCCCCGGATTGGGAGATGCAGCCGATGCTCCACGGCCCGGCTGCCAGGGCCACTGGCTCGACCCGCCACGTCTACTGCGATGCCCAGGGATCGCGCCCCGTGTGCAGCGGCAACTACCCGCTGGGCCAAGCGTCGGCTCCGTTTTTGCACCACAACGGTGGCGTCGAGGGCGATGCAGGGCAGGGCGGCAGCAACAACCCCACCACTGCTGTCGTGTCGGTGCGTAAGATCACGCACGACGGCGCCTCTGCGTCGGGGGGCAGCAGCAACAGCGGTGTTGTCAGCCACAACGTCAGCGGGGCCGCGACATCGCTGGTGCCCACGCCGTACCCCGTCACGTCCACGACGAGCCTGCAGGACTGGTCATCGGCGCCGCGGCTCGGTTTCCCAGCGCCGTGCGAGTCGGCTGTCTTGCAGGCGGAGGCCGCGACGCAGCATCAGCGCGACGCCGAGGAAAGGAAGCGGGAGGACAGGTGGTACCGCCTCTGCCGCGGCGTCTCGCTGCTGGCCAGCGCCGCGCCGGACGCGATTGTGAAGCTTCGCGCCGTGGCACGCGACGTTGGCATTCCGCACCACCTGCGCGGGGTGATGTGGCTGACCCTGACGGGGATGGCGCTGAAGGTGGACGAGAACGAATACTTCTGCGCGCAGCTGCTGCGCCGCAACGGGTACGTGACCGGGCCCAACGCGGATGCCATCGCCGCCGACGTGCAGCGCACCTTTCCCGGGCACCCGTACTTCTCCGACAAGGACGTCGGGATCTACAAGCTGACGAACGTGCTGCACGCCTTGTGCTGGCGCAACCCACTGCTGAGCTACTGCCAATCCTTCAATTTCCTCGCCGCCTTTCTCCTGCTCGTGCTCGACGACGAGGAGCGCACCTTCTGGCTGCTGGTGTACATCTTTGAGGCCCTGCTGCCGAACGACTTCTACGGAGAGACGCTGCTCGGCGCCAACGTGGAACAGGCGGTACTCGAGTACCTCGTGGAGAAGCGACTGCCCCGCGTCGCGGCGAAGTTTCACGTAGCCGGGCTGCAGGCGCACACCCTCGTTGCCAACTGGATCATGTCCATGTTCGTGAACGTCTTTCCCACGTCAACGGCGCTGCGGCTGTGGGACTACATCCTCTGTAGCACCCCCAACCCAGGTGAGCGCACTCCGGCCCACCTCGAGATCACGCTGGCGACGCTCAAGTACCTGGACGAGGCCGGGCTGCTCGGCGGCAGCAGCAGCGACCCCGACGCGGGCGAACTGCTCATGTCGTTGCGTCAGCAGACAGCATGTCTCTTCGATGCCTCAGCCATCATCCGCCACGCGCAGACGATCGCGATCACTCCGGCGGAGCTACACCAGCTGCGTCGACAGTGCAAGCCGGGCGTCGTCGAGCACCTCAAGGCACGCGAGCAGGCCCGGGCCGCGCAGCATGAGCGCCGTCTCGCCCTCGAGCTGCAGCAGGCACGGGCCACCGCCAGTGTTGCAGCCACGCAGCTGTAATGCGCCGCACCCTCATTTTTTTTTTTGGGATGGGGTTTCTTTGCGTCTCACGCACCCACCGTAGCTGCAACTGTTGCACCCCTCGCTGATGGGAGTCTCTTCGCCGTCTTTCTTGGCCTGAACTGCCACCGACCCGTTTTTTTTTTCTCCCTTCGTTCCTTTTTTTTTGTTGTCGTTTTTTCTCGGCGCCATTGTACTCGTGTTCTCCGTTCCACACCGCGGTGTGTGCGCAGACTACCCGCTGCAGATGGCAAGATGCACTTCCTTTCTGTGTGTGTGTGTGTGTGTGTGTGTGTACGTGCCCTGCCTCCCCTTTTTTTTGGTGACGGCTGTCCGGGTTCCAGTCGCCTGTGAGGCACGCACTGTACGCGTTGTTTATCGAACGCACTCCGCTCATCTCGCTTTCCGGACTCCGGTGGAAGCTCGATAGGGTGCAAGCTTTTTTTTTTTGTAATTCGCCTGTAGATTAATTGGACGCAAATTCTGTCGCTGCATCCGTCGCCTTGCTACGCTGGTTGCCCTTGGTGAGGCGAGAACAGCAGGCGGAAAACTGCGCACGATGCCGCAGAAGAGCTCCACCACCTCACCTAGAAGATGTCTACTTCCCGACTCACACAAACACAAACACGAACACAAGCAGAGACAAACACGCTCCGTCACTTCTCTCATGACTGCACAGGCTGCATGCATGCAGGGGGACGTACCCCCTACAATAACAACAACAACGAAAAAGACAAGAGAAGAAGAAAAAAAGGTGGCTTCTCTGACCACGTCCAGTATGCATGTCGTCCACCAGAATAGTCAAAGCTAACAGTGCTGCACTCGGTCGTTTTCCTCGCACGCAAGGCACTCCCAGTTCTCCACTCACCTCCCCCCTCTCCCCTCCCCCCCTCCCTCCCTCACCCCTCTTGTGTACGCCCAGCGAAGAGGCACCCGTGATGTGGTGAGGTACACCTTCCAAACTCATCTTTTTTTTTCCCCTCATCACCAACGAGCCGTTGCACCACATAGAACAAATCTCCTCCTCCCCCCTCCCCCCTGTCCCCTCCCCTCCCTTCTTCTTTTCCCTTTGTAGAACGTCAAGATGCGAGGTCGACGTGGTGGGCATGGCAGTGGCGCTGCGGCAAGGCGAGCAGCAGCTCAACCCGTCAAGAGCGCGGGTCGCACGGCGTCTGCCCTTCCCAGTGACTCGCTCGCTTCCTTTGTCCAGAACAGTGCACGAAACCGCCGAAGCACGACTGCACCCATGTCATCAACGCGATTCGTCAACGGTGCCGCCACCGCACAAGCGCAGCAGCAAGCGGAAGAGGAAGAGGAGGTGACGCTGCTCTGTCGTACACCGGCCACACGGCAAACGAAGCCGTCTGGCACCGCTCCATCCTCCACAGCGTCCACCGGCACGGGCGTGCCTGCGACGGCGGAGGCGGAGGTGCTCGCCTTCTGGCGCCGCGCGTGTGGCGACGTGAACCGCACCGGCGCACTGGCCAACTGCGGCGTTGCGCACACCGTCGTTGCTGCTGCTGCGGCCGCGGCGGCCAACAGCAGCAGCTGCAGCAACGCAACGCACTCACTGACTCCAGAAGATCTGTTCCGCTGCAGCGACGACCGGCTGCAGACTGCGGTGCTGTCGCTGCGCAACGCGGCCGCGCTGATCTGCACCCCGGCCGACACGAGCACCGCCGCCGGTTCGCCATCGCCCGGGACGACGTGTTGGGTCCGCGCGCCGCACTGCGCGGCAGTGGTGGCCTTGGCGCGGCTGTCCGAAGCGGCCGTGCCGCTTTCGCTGCCCCCGCTGTTCAAAGCTCTGCCGTCTTCCGTCCACACGTCAATGGTGGGTGGTGGCGCAGCAGCGCTGGCTGCTGGGCGAGGGACGCGCGGCAGCAGCGAGAGGAGCGCTGGTGCCCAGTCTTGTGCTGCGCAACCGACCTGGCGTGTCCAGAACGGTGCCCTCGAGCTCGTGCCCTCGCCGGTGCTGCTCGCTGACGTGGAGGTGCGGCTCGGCGCACTGCGGCGCCTGCATCAGCTCCGTGTCGCCTACACCCGACTGCTGCCACGCCTGCGCACGGCTGCCACTGTGGCAGAGCTGCGCCAGATCCTTTTCGCACACGACCCCGCCGCGTGCCGTATGCTGGGTCGTGTACGCCAGGCCTGGCAGACCCAGCAGGGGGGAACAAGTGCCGTCGTGGACGGCCTGGGTGGCGATGCGGCTGTTGGCGAAACGCTCTTAAGCTTCCTCGGTAACCCCGCCGTGCTGGACACGGTGCTGCCCCTGGTCGGCATCACGGCCCGCCACCCGCAGGAGGAGGCGCTGCTGCAGCACTTTGCCGCGGAGCTGCGTCGTGTGACGCCGGTGGACCCCGACGCGTGGGGCCGATGGCGGCGATGGCGACGTGGCGCTGCACGGACGGCCTCTACCTCGTCCAGCACGCCGCGCGTGTGCGGGTGCTGCGGCGGCTGCTGAGGGAGGCGCAGTACTATGGGCTGCCGCGCTTCCTGAGGTCGATTCGCGCCATGGCGGGCCAGCACGTGCTTGTCCACGAGGAGGTGCACCCGCACCACCACTACCGCGGTACTGCGGGCGGCGGCAGCTCTAGCGGAGCCGGTCCGTCCCAGCACGCGGTAGGCGGCTACGACGGCGCGTCAGTGGAGGGGTGGCTGCGTGCGACGGCGCTGCAACGTGCGCAGAGCCTGTACCCTGATCAGTTCTTTCTCACCCCGGACGGCCTTGACCCTGAGCTGTACAGCCAGCCGGACCCGATGCAGGCCCAGCTGGTGCAGGAGGAGCTCGTGACACTGCAGCGCACGCACAGCGCCTTCTGCCTTGTCGTGGGGGAGGCGGATGAGGTGGTGACGCTTCTCCAGCGACACCTTGCTCTTGCCGGCGGGGCGTGGCAGCAGCGCGTCAAGAAGGACGAGCCGAACGTGAAGGCAGAACCGCAGGAGGACGCGGACGTGGGCCGTGACGCCGCGAGGGACTTCGCAGACGCGGATGCCGCTGGGTCGATGATGATAATGACCAGGACGGTGGCATCGGCGCCGTGCGGCCCCGGCGCGCCTCTCGTGCCGTTGTTGACCCGCTGCAGCGCCACGTGCTACGAACCGTCGAGGCGGCGCGCCGTCATCAGCAGCAGCGCGGTGCGGATGCCTCGGCTTCCTCGGCGCCGTCCGCTGCCCTTCAGCCACGTCCAGTGGGTGGAGCACGGCAGCTCGAACCGCTGGTCGCCTAACGCGCACTACTACGGCCTCGCGTACATGGTGGTGCTGGAGACAGAGGAGGAGTGGGCGACAGACGGAGGCGGCACACTGCTGACGGAGGGCCCCTTGCCCGAGACGGCGATCGCGATGGGCGGGGGCACCGACACGGCCGCTCTACGCGAGGCGAAGGTGCCCGCGTACTGCGTAAACGCCGTACTGGAGCTGTGGCGCACGTGACCCCTTGACCGACAGTGAGGAATGGGGAAAGCGTCTTGTGCATGGACAACAGACGACCTAACAGACGTGCCGCAGCTCGCCATGACAACAGCCGTGGAAAAAAACAAGAAAAATCAACAACAAAACAACGTTAACCCGCGAAAGTGAATGCGGGTGTGATGCTTCGCGATGGAGCACAGCAAGCCAAGATGAACGCAACGCCGTTCAAGCGCACATCTCCGTGTACCCCTTTTTTTTGGCTGTTGGTGTTGTTGCTCGCTGCTGCACGGGAAGCACCTGCATCGAAACGAAAAGAGACCACGCGATGGTACAGCTCGCGTCAAAAGAAAAAGGAACTCGAATACAAAAATCTTTATTGCTGTCTCTCCTCCTATGCCGCGCATGCTCTTTTTTCTTTTTTTTATAAAAAAAAAACGTCTTTTTCGTGATTTCCATCCACCAGCACGCGGCGACTCACGCACCCTGAGCTCTCGCTGTGCTCCATAGGTTCTTACTGTTCCCCTTCCCTTCCCTTCCCTCCCCCTCTCTCTCGCCGACAGCGATGCAGGTCACAGCCCGCCTGCTGGGCGGGTACATGATGTACCACCGCCAGTCCATGGGGACAATGCGGTTCAGCAAGTGGAAGGGTGCCCGCGGTGGACTGAGCCATTTCTACGGCCGAACGGCCATGACGGAGGAGGTGCCCTCGAACGTGCCGGTGACGATGGTGGACCGGCGCATGATGATCTACGTGCACCGCTCCCGCCTCCGCCACTTCCAGCTCTTCCGGTCGTACCAGCAGAAGTCTAACGCGACGGAGTGCAAGCTGCGCGAAGGCGAGATGCTACGCCGCCGCTGGCACCGTCGGCTGCAAAAGTCCTTCATCGCCTTCATGCAGTTCAAGACGATGAAGGTACTGGAAGAGCAGGCCCAGCTCGTCTCGCAGTACGGTCAGGCATCCGTCAACGCAGCGCTTGGCGACCTGCCGCCTCACACAGGGGACGCCGGCCGCGAGCGCGCCTACGCAGCGCTGCGCCGCCGCGTGCAGACGCTGCCGAGCGTCCAGCTCGTGCCGAAGCACGTCGCTACCATGAAGCAGATTCACAACGACCGCTTCAACTACCGCTGGCGAGTGAACTAGTCGCGGCACCGGCCATGGGAGAGCTTCTCGTGCGGCCTGAGCCCCCCCAACTGTGGCTGTGGCTGCGGCTCTTGTGTGGTGGTGTTCTTGTTGTTGGTTGTTTGTGTGCGTGTGGCTGGGATTGTTGTGGACTGTCAAGCTGGAAGCAGTCTTGGTGCTCCGGTGCGTTGCCTGAAGCGTGCCGCCCTCCCTCCCCTCTCATCCTTGTCTTGTTGTCACACATTGGTCCTCTCGCGTTGTCCGTCTCCAACGCAAGAGACGCAGCGAAAGCAGAAGAGAAACAGCCAAAAATGCACAAACACACTCACACACGCGCAAAAAAACAACAACAACAACAATAAACTGACTGAATGCGGTGTGTTTCCAGCTCTCGGTGCCCCTGTGCGACGTTGCCACGCCTGCGTACGGAGAGAGCCAATATGAGGTGTCGTGAGCCGTTGCGGGGATTTTCTTCAGCTTTGCCTGATTGCCTGCTATAGTAGCCGCAGGGCCCAGCACGGTCCTCTTTCTACGGCTACACATCTCATTGCGTCGTCCGCCTTCACCTCGACTTCTTCCACCCTTTCCACCCCCCTTCGTTCTGTTGTCGGCCTTTTCTTTTTGTATGTGTGTGTGTGTGTCTTCGAACTAACCATGCACGGCTCCTGTGGCTAGGAACACGTCGGCATCCATCAGGTTCGCGCACAGGCTTCTCCTGCACGACACAACTCCCTCGTCGTCAGCATCAAAACAAAAAAAAGGAGACGGAGCGCGTGTGCCATTGACAGGCAGGTGGTGAGGCTAACGCATCACGGCTTCTATTTTCTTACCTGATTCGTTTACTCGCACACACTTACATAGGACGGTGCACTCTTTACCCCCCCCCCTTTAAAGGTGTTCTCCACACCGAGTGCCCTAATATCGCCTTGACACCGCAGCGTTCACTTGGGCTCAACAAAACGAAACGCTTCTCTCTCGCACTCGCCCGCTGTTTACATACTTTAGGCTTCCTTTGTAATCGAGGGTCACACCACGGCAGACACCAGACCTCCGCAATTGTGCGTCCGTCGGACTCTTTTTTCTTGTATTTTTACCCCTTCCCCCACCCTCAACCCCCGCATCGGTCTCATGGCGGACAAGGGCGATACTGCCGCGCTGCCCATGCGGACGGTGCTGGGGGCGGCGGACGTGGGGCTTGGGCCGCGCGGAGAATGTGCTGCAGCTGCCCTCACCCATCTACACCTCCACCTTCATCGACGCGCATCACGTGCTCCTCGGGGCCGGCGGTGGTGGGCGTCGCTTTGGGATGCCGAACATCGCCCTGCTGCTTCGCGTGCAGTCCCTGCAGAGCCCCGAGAACTGCACGGCAGCTGGTGATGCAGCGGCACCGTCAACGCCGGTGTGGAGGTTCGCAGCCGCCGTCGACTTCGGCCCAGACGACATTCCGTGGTGCACCTCGACCTTCCTTCCACTGGAGCTGCACAGCAGCGGCAACATCGACGGTGCCGCCCCATCCCCTCAGCCCTCCTCCTCCTCCGCGCCGCCGTTCTCGTCAACGGACCCCGTGGCGTTAGACTGGTCCGCTGGGCAGCGCCGTGTGCTGGAGGGGTTGGTTGGCCTGGTCGCTCTCAGTAGCATCACCTCCTTCTCGCTCATCGGCGTCTACTGCGGCGCGGAACCGACGGGCATAAGCGGTACCGTCTCGCCGCCACCGGCTGCCGGCACCGGACGGACACCGCCACCTCCGTCAGCTGGCCCGCATCGAGGTGCCACACGACGTCAAGAACCCCGACAAGAAGCCCATCGCGCTGGCACAGAATCTGCTGCTCGTGTCCCACGATGACAACGGCGTGGTTGCCTACGCCCTGACCGACCTTGTACCGGACCGCTTCGAAGACGAAGACGCGGACGCGTACGCCGAAAAGTACGCGGCGCAGGTGGAACGCGGCGGAACGCTGCAGCGGCGGGTGCCGCAGGTGCGCACCGAGGCGCAGCCCGTCGCCAGCTGGTCTTTGCCAGCTCGCGTGAACGACCTGAGTGTGAACCGTGTCTGCCTTGTACAGGCGGGCCCGGCGCACGGCGCGGCTGCCGCGCCTCAGCCACAGGAGCTCTCGCAGCCGTGCAAGGCTCGCCTGCAGGAGCACCTTGTCGTGGCAGCGCTGCTGCTGGACAAGACATTAGTGCTGAGCACCCTGCGGCTGCGCCGCCCGCTACACCACCTCGCGGGCGCAGAAGCGTGCCGCCGCCGTGAGCGCCGCTGCCCCCAACGGAGACGACAAGGCAGCCCCCACGAAGGCTGGTGCGCCAAAGCCTGGATCGACCGCGGCGCTGGCGATGGCCACCGTGCTGACCTTGACAGGGGGAAACGCTGCCGCTGCCCTTCAAGCTGCTAACGTCCTCGCTGCGGCTGGTGCGGCTGTTCGGGTGGGCCAACATTGACGCTGCGCAGCAGGCCGACATGCGGCGTCGACTGACGTGGCAGTCGCTACAAGAAGGCGGGGCGCTGACGCAAGGGCCGCTGTGCAGCATCCTTGTCGTGGCCTACAACGCAGCCGCCAACCAATCCTTCCTGATCCACGGCACCGTGAGCGTTTCGGGTGCCGACGACGGCGCGGCGCTGGCGCTGCAAGTTCAGTGGGCTCGGCGCGATCCCCGCGCCTGTGCTGAGCGACGCCATTACGTCGCTGGCGGTCTGCACGGACGGCCCTGCGGAGGAGTACGCCGCACGCGTGGCGGCCAACCCGCTCGGTCTTGCCATACCAACGCACTGGATTGCGGGGACGGTGGAGGGTTGGGTTGCCTCACTGCGGCTCGGCCCGGACGCCAAGTCCCCCAACGCACCGCAGTGGATCGCGGAGCAGGTGCGCCCCGCCGCGAGCAAGTACGTGGCGAAGCGGTTCCCGGCGCTGCACAAGGAGCCCGTGTCGTGCGTGGCGGTCTCGGCCGAGAACGACGTGGTGAGCGCCGACATCGCCCAGAACGTTGCGCTGACGGTGTTGCCCTACGCTGTGCCCAAGGTGCCGCCAGGGCAGGACAAGGCTTCCCTGCAGCCCCGCTCCTCCGCCTCCTCGGCTTTGTTTCCGCGTCTTCGCGGTGGTGGCGGAGGGGGTGATGGTCTGCTGGGGCTGATGATGAGCGAAGTTGGCAGCGGACCCGTCTCGCTGCGTGTTGCGTGGTTTCTTCTGATTCCGCTGATTCTGGCCTTGACTGGGGTCATCATCGGCATGGGGCGGTGGCACATTTTGGAAGCGTCGGGGTGGGGGTGGGTGAGTGGACACGGTAGCGGCTGACGCGCCGAGGACCCTTGTCATGGTACGCAAGGCTATCGCTGGGAGGATCGATGGCGAGTGCGCCGGTTTCTCCCCTGCACCCCCGCTAGGCGCCACACACGTACACACACACCCAACAACAACCAATAGTCAAGCATTACAGCTAGAGCGAGCGGTGCAAGGATCCGGGTCACGGTACCCCGTCCCGCGTCATCACACATGGAGGGCCGTCCGATACTTGCTTAACGAAATCCCCCCTCCCCCTTCGGGATCACCGTACTGCATGTGCTCGAGCGGGATACCGCGACGTCCAAGCCCACAGTGCTACCCGCACGTGAGCTGTGCAACACGTTTCGTGAGGCGTCCTCGACGAGCGTAGGCGAGGCCTGCATGCAGATGACGCAATCAACACATGCCATGACCCCCCGTGAACACGCTTTTTTTTTCTACCTTCCTCGTACGTTGCTCCCGTGGTTTCCCTCCATGTCACTCCTCCTCCTGCTCCTCCTTGCCGTCTGACTTCCTGAACACACCCTCCCACAACCTTCACTATGCGTGTGTGTGTGCCACACGGCCTTCCCCTCTTTCCGCCTCCTGTTCCTCCTCCTGCTGCTGCTGCTGCTGGAACGTACATGCACTACGCACCATGCAGCTACTGCCACCCCACCAGCCCCCCTCTCCATCGCTACTCGCGTGTGCGTCCGCCAGACTCCTTCGTTCTCCACTCGCCTCGTCTCCATTGCTTCCTTTTTTTTTTCGTCTCTCTCTCCCCCGATTTCCACGTTTCTTTTTTCTATCTTCTCCCCCCCTCCCCCGTTTTACCACGTCTGTACGGTGCGCGCGTACACTCCCAACACGTCTTCCTTTTCTTAAATTACTTTTTCTTTTTTTTCCCCCTTCTCGCGAGCGCCTCCCTCCTCCCCTACCCCCTCCTCTTGTCTCATTGTACCTTCGCCAGAACGTGGGCCACAGTCTACATTGAAAAGAAAAAATCGTAGTTCAAGTCCATACGAACCACAGAGCCCCCCCACCCCCAGAAGAAAAAGGAAAGAAAGATTTGTTTTGCTCTTCTCGCACCCCAGCGAATCGATATCGTCCCTCCCTCCGCCCTCACACACGACCCACACAAACAAAAACTTCTCTCTGTGTCTTCTGTTTGTGAGGAAACACAGCCGGGCGGCACACCCCCTTGCCCCGCGCGCCGTCACCAGCCTGTCCTTGCAAGGCTTGGTTTTGTACGAAGAACAGGAAGGAAAAAAAAAGAAAATAGCTGAGCCCCACTCCTCACCTCCCCTCTGTACACACACACACACATACACGGACGGACAAAAAAAACGCAAGTGTCAGCAGTGAGGGAGACAAAAACGTAGACCCTTCTCACAGCGCTGCTGCCTCACATTCGTTTCAGTGATCTCCTTGCTTCGTGTGGCCGCTTTTCTTCCTCCTCCCTCACCCGGGTTTCCCCAAGGCGTCCCTAACAATCTTCCGACTTCGTACTTTTCTTTTCCTTCTCCTCTTCCTCCCTCCGTCCCTCCCCCCTCCCTCCGACTTGGGTGTGCTGTGTGCCTCATTTCCTTTTTTTTCTTCTTTTTTTCTCTTGACGTGGCTGTTGTTTGATTTGTGTGTCCGCTCTGCAGCTCGTGCGTGCTTCCACCCCCCTGCCCCCCTTCAAAGCTACCACTCCTGAAGGCCCACTCCTCTACCATAGTCCTCTTCGTGTTTTGGGACTTCGTGCGACTCCTCTCCCCAGTGACCCCCCCTTCCGTCCGTGCTCCCTCCCTTCCTATTTGAACCTTCCCCCCCCCCTGACACACCGTCCCGCACAGCTGAAGCGCAACCATGTCCATCACCCAGTACAACTACCGCATCAACGAGATCTCTCGCTTCCTCATCCTCCTTGGAGGACTGAGTGCCAGTGTCTGCATCTCGACTTTCTACGGCTTCAACATCCTCAGCAACAAGATGGTGGAGCTGTTCAACTTCAGCAGCACAGACCTCACCACGATCTCCACGGTCGGCGTCGTCGTCGGGTTTGCGACGTTCCCGGGTGGCATGCTGCTGGACTACGCTGGCCCCGTGCCCGTGTGCATCTGCGCTACAGTCCTCAACGCGGTCGGCGTGGCACTCTACGGCCTCGCCTTCGAAGGCGTCGTCACTGGCTCGGTGGTGAAGTTCTCCGTGTTCAGCGCCATCATGAACCTCGGTTGTGTCTCCTTTGACACAGGCTCGCTGATGGCGATTCTGGGCAGCTTCCCCCTCACCAAAGGCCCGGTGGTTGCGATCATGAAGACGTTCACGGGTCTGGGTGCATCGATTCTCGCCGTGATCAACTACAGCTTCTTCCGCACGGCGTACTCGCACTACCTGTACTTCATGACGGCGCTCGTTGTGTTCATGGGCAGTGTCGCGTGCATCTTCATTCGTTTCCCGCCATACCACATTGTGGACCGCGAGAAGAGTCGCGTGCCGGAGGAGATGCAGGTGCGCCGCCGCCTGACGGAGCGTGCCTACCTGACGCAGTACCCACCGATGATCCGTTTCTACATCAGCTTCGCCCTTATCCTTTCCATCGTCATCTACCTTACCGTTCAGTCCTTCTGCATTGCCTATGCGAACCCGAGCGACTCGGCGCGCATGGGCAACGCGATCGTGATCATCCTGTTCGTCTTCGCTCTTGGCACCATGGCGCTGCCGTTCCGCTTCCTCGGTGGCATGGAGGTGGAGCCGAGCGAGGACTACCCCGATTACCCGGAGCACATGGAGGCCGACGTCAGCGGCGGCAACGTGGAGGATTCGAGCGGGCCTGTGGCGTCTGCTGAGACAGTGAAGCAGCCTGGTGGGAAGCTGACGGAGCTGGAGATGGAGCCCGACCAAAACGTTTTGACGAAGCTGCACGTGGAGGAGAGGCCGTGTGGCACTACGGCGACTACGACCGGCGCGTCTCACCGTCGCTTGACGGCCGCGGAGGCGGAGCGTGATGCAGTTGTGATTGGGGAAGACCTCGGCTTGGAGGACGAGAACCTCGCGCTGATGATGATCTCCGACCAAGACCCGAAATTCCAGACGACCTTCCTGCACAGCCTGCGGCAGCCGGACATCTGGCTGTGCTGCTGGAACACGCTCGCGGTTTGGGGCTGTGGCATCGTTGTTGCCTTCAACTCGGCTCAGATTTACCGTTCGCTCGCCGATGACGAGTACGAAACGAAAACGAACACGATGTACTCAGCGATCATCAGCGTGGCCAGTGCGCTGGGTCGCATGAGCATGGGCATCTTCGAGCTCATTCTCAGCCGGCAGCCATCCGAAACTCGCTCGGTGATCACTTGCGTGTATCCCGTGTCTTCGACCTGCATGGTCATTGGTCTGATCTTTCTGCTGGCCCTCCCGCTCAAGTCCAAGGCTATTGTGATCGGCTTCTTCTTCGACTCCTTCGGCAACGGCTTCAGCTGGGCTAACACGGCGCTGACGATTCGCTCCGTCTTCGCAAAGGACATCGGCAAGCACTACAATTTCCTCTTCGTCGGTGTCTTCATCGCTGTCATTGCGCTGAACCGCTTTGGTTACGGCGCGATCTATGACCGCCAGGCGAAGAAGAACCGCGACGCGGATCTTGCTGCCGGCCACAAGTCCATCTACCCGCGTTGCGCTGGCAAGAAGTGCGTGGAGTACAGCCTGATCATCCTGCTGTGCGTCAACACGACGGCGATCATCGGCAGTACCTGGTTCCACCTGCGCTACCGCAGCTTCGTCATGGAGCACCGCGCCGAGAAGGCCGCCGAGGTGGAGGCGCTGCGCCGCCGCCATAAGGAGGCCGAGAACAAGCAGCCGGAGTCCAGCTTGGTGGAGCCGTACGGGTCGAGCTAAGCGAGCTGCAGTTCTACTGACGTCACGGACACACACACACACACACACGCACAGACACGATTGCTTGTGTTTTTTTTTACTTTCTTTCCATTCGTGTCGCAGCCGTGTCTCTACCCCGCGCCGTTGTCCTCAACCGTCCCCCACTCGCTCTCCACCTTCTCGAATGCGCTGTAGAGGTTGATGTGAAGGCGTGCCGGCACGGGCTTGGGGTGTCCGCACGCACCGCTCGGGGGCGTTCGAGAAGTGGGGAGTGCGTGTACCGGGCTCCATCCAGCTTGACTGTGTGCTCTGCACCGTTGCTCTGTGTGTTTCTCGGAAAACAGGGGGTGGACAGGTGGCCTTCTGAGTCGCCAACTTGCCGACCATTCTTCTTTTTTTTCTTCCCTTTTTTGCCTTTGGTCGCTAACGCGGTCCCATCTCCGGGTGTGATGGGGCGTCTATAAGCGCTTCTCTCTCTCTCCCTCTTGCCTTTTTTTTTCAAACGTTCTCGTGGGCCGATCCCTCGTGTTCTTTTTTTTTTGTTTCTGTTTTTCCGTGGCCTTGTTGTGCTCCTGTGTGCGTCCCTATGTGTAAGTGTGTGTCGTTGCGTGTGTGTCTGTCTATCTCTTTCTCTATCTCTCTCACGCGCTCTCCTCCCCCCCCCCCCCTCACCTACTCCATCCCGCTTTTCTTCTCTCAGTGTTTGAGTGTGTTGTGAAAACATATACACGCCTGTCTGGATGCGTGTGTGTGTCCACGGAGCCGCTCTGCAAAGAACTCATCCGCGCTCTCACAGGTCTGCGGTGGCACGACTCTCATTTTCCGTTGCGCACGACTCACGTTTTCGTAAGCTTCCCGAGTGACCTCCCTGCCCCTCACTCCCTTCCCTGTGGCTGGCCTCCCTTCTTCCTTTTTTTTTCAATCTGGTGTTGTTGTTGTTCATCCAGCAACCTATTCGAACTCTTCTTCCTGTTTTCCTCCTCCTCCCTTTCTCTCCCCTCTCTCCGTGTTGTCCTCACGAGCTGCTCTACGCCCCCCCCCCCCCCCCAACCCGTCAACATTTTGCGCGTTTTCTTGCTCGAGTGCCGGTCTTCGGCTCCTCTTCCTTCGCGCCTCTCATGTCTTTATACGCACACCCGACGTGAAGAGAGAGAAGAAAAGAAGAAGAGACAGACAGAGAGAGCATCTGCGGTCGAACACACGTCTTGCTCCGACTCGCAAGCACCGCCTACCGCCGGCTGTTGTTGTCGGTTTTTTTCTCTCCGGGTGTCTCTCAGCACATTCCTTCCTCTGCCGTGGCTTCTCTGGCGCGTGTGTACGTGTGAACCGCCACAGACACGTGCCTCGTCGTTGTACTCTATTTTTTTCCCCCCCTTTTTTTTACCCCCTTCATCTGCAGCCATCCGCTTCCCTGTATGCCTGACACGTCTCATTTTTTCGTCACTGCTGCTGCTGTTGTTTCTTCTGTCTACCCTGTTTCTCCTACGTGTCATCACCACTCCCCACCCCACCCCTTAGGCGTCTGTTGTACAGATAGCCCTGCGCTTATCTGTTCACTCTCTCTCTCTTCGTCTGATCTCTATTTTCTCCCGCCACTGCCTTGTTGCGCTTGTGTTGTTGATCATCTCCGTCGGCGCCACACATGACTAACTTTTTTTTTTTTCTCTTTGTTCATATTGCCTCAGTATCTCGCTCTTTCCCTTCTTCGTGTTGTTGTTGACTTGCCATTTCTCCAAGTGACCAACGAGCTTTGTTCTTTTTTTTTTCCACCTTCTTTCTGTATTTGTGCACCAGCGCGCGCAGAACCCTTCGTCTTTGTATTCGTCTTTTTAATTTCTTTTCCTCTTTTCCCCCGCTTCCTTCCATCGAACTCCCTGACTCACTTCCCCCCTCTGTGCTTTATCTTCTCCTTTCCTCCCTCCCTCCCTCACGCGTACAGTGAAGAGGCTTTTCTTTTTCAGTCACCCTCCGCCCCCCTGTTGTACAAGGTGACACTTGTCGTCTCGCTGCCTTGTTCTTCTTTCTTTTTTTTCTTTGATTCATTCCCCCCCCCCACCCGCTCCCCTCTCCCTTTCCACTTTACTCCCTCTCCTGGAGGTGCGCGCCTCCTTGTTCTTTTTTTTCTTCTTCTTTGCCTTTCATCTTGTGTGCTGTACTCATCCCTCACATTGTTCGCTTCTCTCTCTTTATCTCTCTCTGTGTGTCTGTCTGAGCGTTTGTGTGTGGGTGTGTGTGAGGCAACCGCAACAGCATACGACAAAGAGAAACTGAAAAAAAAATACATATATATCTGCGACGCGAGCGCGTGCTCTTCTCGTATACAGGATGCACTCCTTTCGGCTGATCATCCTTCTTTTGTTTCATATTCCCCCTTTTTTTCTTCTGTTTTTTCTTTCATGCACGCATGGAGGGCATACAGCTCCCCCTCCTCCTCTTCCTCTCGCGTGCGCGCGTGTACGACTTGCCTCTCCACTCTTTCCATCTCCGTCTCTTTCCCACACTGCTTGTAGAATGTGGTGTGTGTGTGTGTGTGGTCGTCTCCATGCACGCGTGCGTGTGTGTGTGTGTGTGTGGATGTATGTATGTGTGTCGCACCAATCCTCCCCCCCCCCCCCTCTCCCCTCCTATCACCCTGCCATCTCTCCCCGACCAGCACAGCTACATCCAGTGGTGGCCACGCATGCCCCCCTCCCCCCTCTCTTCCTATGTCTCACTCGCTCTCTCCCCAGATTCATTGAACCACCACGTCGGGTTTTTCTCTGCCCTTGTCTGCCGGTGTGGACCCGCACCTCGTGGGACAGCTGGGCGGTGCGTGGACGTGGCTCGGGGCAGGTGAAGCAAAAAGAGAAAAAGAGGGAATGTGGATGGGAACTCAGATAGTCTCACCGGCACTGCCATCGCGTCAACCCAAGCAGAGATGGAGGAAGGTCTGTTGGTGGACGGTCAACGTGAAGAGAGCATGAAACCCAACGCAGTGCATCAAAACAAACAACAAGCCGAGTGCTGAGAGGTGTCCGAGTATCTTTTTCTGTGGGGCTTGCCGACCTGCTGCGGAGCAGAAAAGTTCGGACCTCTCCGTCGTCTCTCGCAGTGGCCGACGTTGCATGTTGCCTGCGTAGAAGCCTGGTGTGATCAGGCGAGGCACGGCACTTCCTGTAACACATGTTAGCTTTACGCTTCCCCCCCTGTTCATACGCCGACCTTTCCTCGCTTTCTCCATCCCTTTCCTTCTGTTCCCCCGCACGCGACGACCGTGTGGGTTTCCAACGTCATGTCACACGAACTCGCCACACATGTACAACACACACAATACACACATACACACACACGCACACCTCCATGACGTTATTGCCACATGTAGTCTACCCCGATTATAACTTTCCATCTTCTTCCCCTTTCTCTCTGCCTCCCTCTCACGATCTCCATTTCCTCTCTTTCTTTTGTCTTTTTGCCTCCGTTTTTTTTGTGTGTTTTTTCTTCCCCTCATCGAATCGGTGACGGACTCTTCTCCACGCCGATCCCTCCTCGCCGCCTGCTCCCTTCTCAGCGCTTCGTGGGGCACCCGTCCGTCCTCTTCCCTCCCTCTCCACCACCCCCCCCCCACGCACACACACTCACCTTCCGTTCCTGCGCCTTGACGTCAGTTTCTCGCCTCCTCCATCGACCCCGAACTTCGCTTGGCAGCCTCTGTACACTCTTCTCTTTTTGTCTTTTGGCTTTGCTACGTGAGCCAAAAAGAAGAAGAGGACGAAAAGGAAAGGTTCCCGTCGAGTTTTACTCCTCGTCGTCGCCATCTTTACCCCCCTCCCCCTTTCCCTCCGCTCCCACCTATACACAAAGCAAAAATGGTGTCTCCGTCCGAGTACCGGGTCAGCGAGGTCCGGCGGTTCATGATCCTCGTCGGAGGAGTAAGCGCCAGCGTGTGCATGTCCACCTTCTACGGCTTCAACATCATCAGCAACCACCTCATGACCATGTTCAACTTCAGCAGCGCCGACCTCACCACCATCACAACTATCGGCATTGTTATCGGCTTCATCACCTTTCCGTTCGGTATGTTGCTCGACTACGCCGGCCCGATGTACGTGTGCATCTGCGCGTGCACCCTGAACGCCCTCGGCGCCCTGCTCTACGCGCTCACCTTCAACGGCAACATCAAGGGCAGCGTGGCAGCCCTCTCCGTCTTCTGCGCCATCATGAACCTCGGCTGCGCCTCCTTCGACACAGGCTCGCTGATGGCCGTGCTGGGCAGCTTCCCGGTGACCAAGGGCCCTGTTGTTGGCATCATGAAGACGTACGCCGGCCTCGGCGCGTCGGTCCTCGCCGTGATCAACTACAGCTTCTTCCGCACCAACGACGCCAACTACATGTTCTTCATGACGGCCTTGATCGTGGTCGTGGGCAGCGTCGCGTGCATCTTCATCCGCTTCCCGCCGTACCACCTCGTGCAGCGTGAGCTGACTCGCGTGCCGGAGGAGATGCAGGTGCGCCGCCGCCTGACGGAGCGTGCCTACCTGACGCAGCGCCCGCCAATGCGCCGCTTCTACCTCGGCCTCTTCATCATCTCGGCCCTCGTGGTTTACATCACCGTGCAGTCCTTCTGTGTCGCCTACGCCGACCCGAGCGACGCGGCTCGCATGGGCAACACGATCGTGATCATGGCGTTTGTGCTGTCCTTCGGGCTGATGGCCGCTCCGATCCGCTTCCTCGGTGGCATGGAGGTGGAGCCGAGCAAGGAGTACCCGGACAACCCGGAGGAGATGAACGGGGAGAACACGACGAGCCTGGTGAGCACGGAAAAGGAGACGCGAGTGATGAACGTGACGGCTGCCGAGGTGGCGCAGGACGAGAACGCGCTGGGGGAGCTGCGTGTGGACGAAGTCCACTACGACGAGGACAAGAACGCCGGCCGCAAGACGTCGACGGCGGACGACCACCGGCGCGCCGACAGCGGTGACGTTGCGGTCCTGGAGGATGACAACAAGGCCCGCATGATTATCTCCGACCAGGACCCGCAGTACCAGACGACCTTCTGGCAGAGTCTGCGGCGGCCGGACATCTGGCTGTGCTGCTGGAACACGCTCGCCACGTGGGGCTGCGGTATGGTGATGGCCTTCAACTCGGCCCAGATTTACCGCGCGCTCGCCGGTGACGAGTACGAGAAAAAGACGAACACGATGTACTCGGCGATCATCGGCGTTGCCAGCGCGCTGGGCCGCCTGAGCATGGGCATGCTTGAGTACTTCCTTGGCCGCTTCTCGTCCGAGACGCGCCCGGTCATCACTTGCGTGTACCCCGTCTCTGGCGTCTGCATGGTCATTGGTCTGATCTTTCTGCTGGCCCTCCCGCTCAAGTCCAAGGCTATTGTGATCGGCTTCTTCTTCGACTCCTTCGGCAACGGCTTCAGCTGGGCGAGCACGGCGCTGACGGTGCGCTCGTTGTTTGGCAAGGACATCGGCAAGCACTACAACTTCATGTACGTCGGCGCCTTCACCGCCGTCATTGCGCTGAACCGCTTTGCGTACGGCGAGACGTACGACCGCGAGGCGAAGCGCCAGGGCAAGGCTGCCACTGCTGCTGGCCGCACGTCCATCTACCCGCGCTGCGCCGGTAAGTCCTGCGTTGACCACGCCCTGATTGTGCTGCTGTGTGTGAACGTGACGGCAATTGTGGGCAGTACCTGGTGCCACTTGCGCTACCGCAGCTTCGTCATGAAGCATCGCGCTGAGCGTGCGGCCGCGCGTGGGGAGATGAGCAGCCAGGCCGCTGAGCCCTTCAGCGACGCCGCGGTGCAGTAAAGACGAAAAAAAAAAGACGAGCTCTCCATGACCTCCTGCCACTTTTTTTTTCCCTGTCGCCTCTACAACTTGAACCCCCCCCCCCCCCCCGGCCTCTCCGATCTGTGTCCCTGTGCCTGCAAGTGCGGCGCGTTTTGAACTATGAAGCTCAACGAGCAGGCCAGTCTCTCTTTTGCCCCCTCCTTCATGGCTCGTGTTTCCCCCACCCCCTCGCTCCACGTGTGTGTGTGTGTGTGTGTGGGTGTGTGTGTGTGTGTCTTTCTGTGTATCGCACGCCGTGTTCCACATGACTCCCTCCCACCACCACCAACACCAACACGACCTCGTTGTAATGTTTCCCCGTTTTCTCGTCTCTCCTTTTTGCGTCTTGCCAAGACGCGCTTCGCTTCTCTTTCTTTTTTTTTTTTTCTTGTGTGTGTGTGTGTGTGTGCTTGTGGCTAGTCAACGACGTCGCGCCGTGGCTGGAGGTGGACGTGTGCGTCTCTTTGCTCACCCTCTCCCCTTCGTTCTGTCTATCCTGGCTTCTGTTGCTGCAACGCGGTTGCCAACTGCAAAGGTGGCGATACGGAAGCGAGCAGGAGGACACACAATAAGAGAGAGAGAGGTAGAGAAAGTGACGCTACCGAGGGTCGACGAAGTCTCCCTAACACACAGTGCGTAAATCACGACCAAGCTTTGTGGCCTTGCAGAGCTGACGCGCATCGTTGAAGGGAATGACGCCTTAGCTAAACACACACACAGACGTCAGCATGCATGCACACGAACTCCCCACCACACCACCTCTTTCAGCTCTCTCTCTTTATATATATTTTTTTTCAACGGCTGCGGCGGAGACACAAGTTAACAGTTGACTCCAGACCAGCTGTGGCTGACAAGGGGAATGGTGAAAACGCGGATGTCAGGCACCTTCTCACCATGAGAAACTCTCCCTCTCCGTGTTTTTTGTGTGTGCCATGCGTCGGCTTGTATGTGTCTGTGTGTGTTGTTGTTGTGCGACGTTGTGTCGGCCTTCTTCCTCCACCCCACCCCACCATCACCCCCGGACAAGAGGCAGCCGTGAATGCGGACTGCTTGCCTAGGCCACACCCACCCACCCAACCCCCTTTCTTGGCTGTCGTGCACCCTCTTCGTGTGCATGTCACGTCGACTAATTGATCCCATCTTTTTTTTTTTGTGCAGAAGTCTACCAGGAGTGACGCTGCTCTCTCTCGTTCCATCACTCTGGCCTTACTGTTTCTCTTCTACCCCTTCCCCCTCCCTCGTCGATCTGTTCTTTCTTAAGTCTTTACGTTCTCTCTCTCCCTGTGTGTGCACGTCTCTCTTTGTGTGACTCCTGTGTTACTCGGAAAGAAAAAAAAAGAAATTTGTATTTCTAAAAAAAAAAGAGATGAATGCGTTTTCCCCCCCCCCCCCTCCCCTCCCCCACGTGTTGTGCACTTGCCATTTTCCCCCATCTTTCCCTGATTTTTTTTTTCTACCGCACTCCTGATGCTTTTTTTTTTATCTATTTGATGCGTGTGTTTTCGTGTTTGTCCCCGACTCGGACTCCACCACTTCGTCTGTCGTGTTGTAGACGGCGGGCGAAGTTGCGGGCTGACCTTTCATATGCTCTCTTTAGCACTGCATCTGTTGCAGCGCTGCCAAACTGTCCTTTTTTGTTTTCTTGGCTTTGTTTGTTTACCTTTTGTGTGCTGTCTTTCCAAATGGTGCACCCGTTGCATGTTACGGCGACGCATGGTAGGTGCGCCACGTGCTTGTTCAACGGACTAACGTTTTTTTTTCTTTTCTTCTTTCACATATATTACCATCTCCGTGTGAAGGCTGATTTGAGTTACATCCCTGCCCCCCTTCTCCCACACCCCGCCGCCTTTCTGCTCAGCTAAGACCTTTAGCTTGTTCTTCCTCCTTAGTGTTGTGCCGTGTAAGGCTTCGTGGGAAGCGACGAAGGGAAGCAGACGACGGTACTTGTCTTTACTTCACTCCATTTTAAAAAAAATTCTTTTTCCCCCGTCTCATTTTTCTAGGTGTCCGTGTTTGTGTACGTGTGCTTCTGTTCACTTGTGCGGTCACCTTTCCTCGACTTCTGTTTACTTTCAATTCCGTGTTGTACCTCCTCCTCCCCCTCCCCCCCCCCACACACACCTTCATCCCTTCTCCCGACTCTCTTTCAGGTGCTTCTTGTTGTCTTCACCTATTTTTGTTTTCGCTGCGAGAGGTGCGCACTCGTACGTCTCGCATACCCCCCCCCCCAAACCACCTCCTTCACGCACTTCGACCACGGCGTCTCGCATAACCCAACGCCTCCTCCGCAGTTCTTTTCTTTTGTTGTTGTAGTTGTTTACTTTTTCTTTCTCCGTCAAACGCACCTTCTTTTCAGAGTGACGATGATGATGTGGTGGCGCCTGTCCTGCCCCATCTGTTCACGTTCTTTTTTTTCTCTTTTGGAAAGCGCCATGACCTTTCTTGGCCTGCTCTTTCCGCGACTCCTTCTTCAGCGAGAAACTCCGTCGCTTGGATGTGCTTTGGTTGCGGCTGAACACCGCACCGCATTGCATCACCCTCGCTCCTTTACTCGTTCACACACACAGCTCATTGTGGGGAGCTCTTTGTTGGACTCTGGAGACTCGAGAAACCGGTGCGCAAAGACTCGATCCTCAACTCGGAAGAACACAAGGAGACGCCCACGCAGGAGGAAGGAAAAAAAAAAGCGTCTTGGATGCAGAAGAAAGGGTGAGTGGGGTGAGGAAAGCGGTGGTGGGGGTGGAATGCTTGCTTCCTCTTTACTGTGGCGTCATCCTCCCCCCCCCCCCCTCCTCCTCCTCTTCCTCGCCAACTCCCTTCGGCTCGTTCTGTCAAACCTTGTTATTTCTTTTGTCTTTTGGACAAACCTGCACCGTTCGCGTCTGTGTACCTGTTTGTGTGTGTGTGTGTGTGTGTTTGTGTGCCTAAGCAGTGCATAGTCAGTTGTAGTTCATGCATGTTGTAGCGACAAAAGATCGGGACTCGTTCTCATCATCATCCGTTTCCCTGTTCGCAGCTTCGTTCCTTATCATTTCGCCTTTCACAGTTCCGGTGCTCACGAGCGCATGTCTATCACCGGTGTCCCTCCCCCCCCCAAAAAAAAAGGTTGAGGGATCGCACTACTGGCGCATCCAAATAGTGCGTGCTGGCACACCCCACGGCTGCCCTGACGTACACACACTCGCGCGGGCACACAGCTCTCCTCGGCTTCCTCTGACTCCTCCAGTGCCTCCGTGTTGCGGCGTGCGTGCTGACGGGTGTCGCGGAGGAGGGCGTGCTCATTGCGGTGTCTGAGGCGGCCACTCAAATCCACTCGTTGCAACGTCCTCTTTTTTTTTCTTCCTCCTCCACCCCCTCCCGCCCTATCACGTGCTCCTGTTTCACGTTTATCACACTCCTTTCGCGTGCATGTGTGTGTGTGTGTGTTTTGGCCTCCTTTTTCTTTTTTTACTCCTTCTCTGTTTTCACCACGTTCGCGCCGGGGCACAACACGTGCAGGACGTGTTGACTCTCCAGTTGGGCTGCCCCCTTTTTCTTCAAGCGTCATCCCCGCTCCCTTCGTGTTCCTCGCAAAGACGGCTAGAAGCAAGATGTAGCGCAGCCCAGCACAGCCCGGCAGAGGTTTCACGACAGTCGTCCGGGACGCCTCGTCGTGGACCTCTGCTTCGTGCGGCTTCATTTAAGACCCCACCGATACGCAGGTGCAAAGAGATATGTAATAGCCAAAGAAACAATGAGACAGAGAGATGGGACACCCTCCTCCTCCCCCGCCCCTCGTGGATTCGACGGAGAGGCGTTGCTGCATCACAACTGCTGCACTCGGCGCGTGTCGGCTCAGCTTGCCTCGGCAATACACAACGAAGAAGCGGTGGCTGGAGGCGGCGGCGGTGGTGATGGTGGTGGTGGGGAGACGCGGTAGGGGTTGAGCAAGAAGGGAGTCGACTCCCTCCACTCTCTGCCGTGTGGATGGGCTGCAGTGCGTAACGCGCGCAAAGAGAGGCCAACGCAAATGCCTGCCCCCCCCCCCCTTCCCTCCCCTCGCCCCCCACTCAAGAAGAAGAAAAATGCACCGTCAGCGCTTTTGCTCATCCGTCATAGTGAACAATGCTGATGTTGTTCTTTTTGTTGTTGTTGTTCTTGTTGATCGTGCTCTCGTCGCTCTTTTCACTCTGTCACTCCTCACCATAATTATCTCTCTCACTCACTTTCGCTCTTTTGCTTGACTCGTGTCCACTACGACCTTCCACACCCCTCTTCCGGATGGAGACAGTCATCACAAGTATCAACACTAACCAAGTCCTCAACCACACGCTGACCTCCGTTCACACAGATCTAGTCCTCATCACTCTCGAGTTTGTCCCTGGGGGTGCTCGGGGCGACGTCAGGTCCTGGGAGGAGCGTGATGATCATGTGTATGTGCTCCCTTTGCAAGCAAGGGTGTGACTCGAGCAGATGGTGGCGAGTGTCACCGTGTACACACGCAATCTGCCCCAACCCCTCTCCCCCCTTTGTTTTACCCGTGCAGCAATGGCTCTATTCTGGTATCACTGTGCCCCTTTCTCTTCTTGCGTGTGATACATTGAAGGAGCCAGAGATTGGAAGGAAAAAAAAAAGAGCACCGGAAGGAAAATGTGTTTGCCGTGTGTCTGTCTGTCTGTATGTCTGTGTTTGGGTGCTTGTGCGTGCCTGCTCTGGGGAGATGATGCGTGACCAAAGGTCTTGTGTCACGGGTCGGATAAGAAAGACGAAGGTGGGCGGCTGGTGCGCGCCGTGGCAAGGATGAAGAGGAGGGTGTTTGGGAAAGGTGCCCCATGAAGGGATCGTGTAGGTGCGCACCCCAGGGCTGAAGCTAGAATCCGACTTGTATTGAGAGCTGCTCCCCCCCCCCCCTCCCTCCCTCCCTCCCCCTCGCATGCTTGGGAGACTGGTGGACGGTGCTGCGGTGGATCACAAAGGACAAAGAACTGGAAGGCGGCAACCTTGTCGCTCTCTTCCCTTTCCTCAATAGGGCCTCCAGTGTCATAGCCTTTGAAGATGTTGTTGTTTTTTTTGCGGGGGAGGGCTGGGGTGCACGTCCGGAAGGGGGAGATCCAGAGGTACTTACGCACTCTCTCTCCCTCTCCCTCTCTCTCCCCCGGTGCCTTTTTGTGTGTGTCTGAGTGTGGTGAATGCCAGCGGGGATGTTTGAGGAGCCGTCTTCAACAACAGAGAACTGTTTTTTTGTTGGTCCGTGAAGATGATCTTGCTCCATAGGAACTCCGCCAGATTTACAAGCGAAGGTGAAAGCCCTGACGCGAATGCGACGCTCGTTGCCCAGGGGGGGGGCAGCTAGATGATGGTCGTCGTTGCGATGGCCCGGCAGAGGAGGAGACGAAGGGCAAGCAAGCATGGCACTGGATCTTGTCACAGAGCTTCTTGTTGGTAGTGCTGTTGTCTGTGTCTGTGTGACTGCTAGAGGTGAGGAGAGCATGGCACACACCGCGGTGTTGTGCGTGACGCTCTCCCCTCTCTTCCCCGGGAGGGACCGGCAGTGGCATGTCACGCTGCTGTTGCCGGGGCAAGGCTGCTACGCACGCCTCCCAGCTCTTTCGCCAGCACGTCGGCTGGCGTGTTTTGCCGGACTCTCTCCCCTGTGCAGCATGGCGAGCGACTCTCCGTCACTCCCCACCCTCCTGCAAAGAAAAAGAAGCGCAGTGAAAAAAAGAAAAAAAAAGCATCTGCCCATGACTCCCTCTCGTAGCTTCGCTTGCAGCACGGACTGGTTGAGCCTCTCGGCGGCAGAGGAGCAAGTTTCGGATCGGCTAAGCCACC
This sequence comes from Tiliacea citrago, assembly GCA_963921375.1. Classification (NCBI taxonomy): domain Eukaryota; kingdom Metazoa; phylum Arthropoda; class Insecta; order Lepidoptera; family Noctuidae; genus Tiliacea; species Tiliacea citrago. The sequence goes on from OY992811.1 coordinate 2,812,338, forward strand.
ACCCCCTCCCTTAGCCCATAAACGTGTCGAAGATGCACATCGTGGCAGGATGTAAAGACATTTTTTGTCCTACCCTCTTCCCCCCCCTCGCTACACGTCTCCTCCCTCTTCTTGTCTTGCGTAACCACATTCTACTTTCCCTCTCTCTCTTACTCACTCACCACGCACCACTTCCATCTCCGCCATACCCATCCGTAACTAATCACACTGCAACCCCCCATCAATAATGATGATGACACGAATATCAATAATCAACAGGGAAAACAACAACAAAGAACGCTCTCTTACCGCCCTTTCTACCCACCTCCTTTCCGCTCGTACACTCCCCCCATCTCTCTCTGTGGCCCCCCCCCCTCTTCCCCTCTTCCCCTCTTCTCCTCCCTCCCCATCCTCTCCACTGCCCCACTGGTCGAGCTCTTGTCTCGAGGCCGCCTCACTGCGAAATCCTCGCCACGTCGCGCCGCTCAACCCCCCGTTCGCTACCGCAAAAAAAAAAACAGGAGGAATACAAAACCGCAAGTGACGCGAACGAAAAAAGACTATTTACAGTAACTTTGTCGTAAACGTAAGTGTGTGCCTGTGTGTGTGCTTGTTTGTCCATATTGGTTTCTCTGTGGTCATCATCGTCGTCACCGTCACCACCGCCACTCAACTTCTGCACTTGAACAAACCCAAACAGGCTCGAGACCGCCACGTGCGTCGTGCCCTCCCTCCACCCCCCCCCCTTCTCCTCCCTCTCTCTCTAACAACGACACACAGACAAACGAACAAAAAAAGAAACGCCTCTTCTTCTCTCTCTTAGTTTGTTTTATCCCTCCCCCCCTCGCCCCGACACTCTCCCTTTCCCCACGGAAGGCGCTCCATTCACCGCTCACGTGTCGCCCCCTCCTCAAGCTATCACGGCTCGTCTCTCGTTCTTTTTTTTTGTCTTGTTTGTTTCGCTTTTTTTCTCCCCTTTTTTGGTCTGGTGACGTCTCACGATTGATCGTCCACCACTATTTTTTTTGGCTGTCGTTGTTGTAGTAGCCCCCCCTGTGCGTCTGCGCTTGTGTAGGTGTGTTTTTGTTCTTTGAGATTTCGACTCTCTCTCTCTGCCCTTCTTCTTCTCTTTCTCCCCTCTCTGCTTTTCGACGCTCCTCTCTTCTTTCCCTCGCTGAGAACATTGAAAACGTCGGCGCCGCTGGCGTGCCTCCCATCTCCTTCCCCGCCCCCGGCCCCGTTTCGTTTTTTTTCTCTCTCTTTGGCGCGTCTCCTCTTCTTTCTCCCATCTCTTTCTCTTTTTTTTTTCTCTCCCCCCCCCCCATTCGGCAGATCGAGCTCTTGTCTCACCAGCCGCGTCCGTTCGATTTTCCGAGCTCTTGCACAGCTCAGCGATACGCTGTTCACCTTACAAACTTCCTTCTCCCCCTCCTCCCTGTTCGTTTCCTTTCGCTAGACGGCCCCCCCCCCCAAAAAAAGAAGAAAATGCCGCTCGTTGTCGATGAGCTGTACCGATCGCGGATGCTGATGGCCGGCGTGTACGTGGGCCTCGGCATCAGCTCGACGTACGGCTTTAGCATCTTCACAGAGCACCTGCGCAACAAGTACAACTTCAACCAGGCCGACATCACCACAATCAGCACCGTCGGGAACTGCTGCGGCTACCTCGTCTTCTTCGCTGGCATTGTCTTTGACTACGCCGGGCCGAAGGTGCTCTTCCCGATCGCCGGCTTTTTGGGCTTCCTCGGGTACTTGCTGTACGGGCTGGCGTTCGACGGCGTCATCAAGGGCACGGGTCAGAGGGCGCTCATCCAGTTTTGCATCTTCAACTCGATCCTTTACTTTGGCTGCCCCGCCATGGACGCGGCCACGCTGATGCCGCTCATGGTGAACTTCCCGCTTGAGCGCGGCTACATGGTCATCATCCAGAAGACCTTCTCTGGCCTCGGCACCTCCGTGCTCACGGCCTACTACAACGGGTGGTTCCTCGACACGTCGGCGACGAAAGCGAGCAACTACTCCGGCTATGCCTACTTCATGGGCTGCCAGATCCTCTTCGTCTCCCTGTTGGGCTGCTACTTCATCGATCTCGCCCCGTACACGCCGTGCCACTTCCGCGGCAACCGGATGACTGAGGAGCAGGCTGCGGAGCGGCAAGCCACGCTGAACCTGTACGGTCAGCAGCACGCCTCGAAGCGCCGCCTGTACATTGGCTGCGCTTTGGTACTCATCAACCTTGTCTTTCTGGCAGCCAGCTCCATCACCGCGGGCTACGCGAGAATTCCCCAGAGCGGCTTCGTCGCCATCTCCGTCATCGCGGTGTTTCTGCTTTCGCTCTTTTCCCTCATGGCGCTCCCCTTCCAGTTCCTCGGAGCCTACCCGGTGATCAAGCGGCGCCACCCGCACTTCCCCAGCCTCGGCTACACGGAGGACAACGAGGACGACGCGCAGCTGCCCGAAGCCGCAGAGCTGGACGCCCTCGAGGCCCCCGCGGCCCGCGAGCCGGCCGGGGCCGAGCCCGAGCCCGTTGCGGAGGACTCTCAGGAGAAGTGCGGCGGCAGCGTGACGCCGGTCGAGGCGGAGGCGGAGCCGGAGCCGGTCAAGACGAACGTTGCTGGCGACCCGCAGTACTGCAACTCGTTCTGGCGCAACCTGCTGACGATCGACATCTGGCTTTTCTGGATCAGCTTCTTCGGCATGTGGGGCACCGCTACGGTGATGCAAATGAACGCTGCGCAGATCTACCGCAGCAAGAACTACGGCGACTACGAGGCAGCGCGGCTCTCCCTCTACGTGGCCCTCAACGGCGTCGGCAGCGCGCTGGGCCGCATCTTCAGCGGCGTGGTGGACATGTGGCTCACCCGGCGCAGGGCGTACGCGAAGAACGAAATCCTGACGACCACCTTCCTGCCGATTGGTGCGGTGCTGCTCTTCCTTGCCTACCTCTTCTTCGCCGTCATCCCGGCGCAGGGCCTCCTTCTGCCCTTCCTGCTCGGCTCCATCGGCAATGGCATGGGGTGGGGTCTCGGTGCCCTTAGCGTTCGCATCGTGTACGCCAACGACATTGGTAAGCACTACAACTTCATGTTCTCCTCCGGCTTCGTCTGCACCATCGCCCTCAACCGCTTCATGTTCGGCAACATGTTCGACAACGAGGCGGCGCGGATCGGGACGGCGCCGAGCTGCAACCAGCCGTCGTGCGTGCGCAACCAGATGTTCATTTTGATGGTCGTCAACGCGGTGTCCGCGGTCGCGGCCGTGTTCGTGCACCTGCGCTTCCGCGCTTTTGTGCGTCGCGAGCGTGCGAAGCGCGCGGCAGCCGACGCGGCGCTGGAGAGGACGCAGACCTCGGAGCAGCTCGCGGTTGCCGGCGACGAGGTTGCGAAGGAGGAGCAGAAGCAGTAACGACGGTAAAATGTGTGGCTCACTCAACGAAGGGAACAGAAAGAAAGAAGGACGCAACAACCAAAAAAAGAGCCGTGCCGCGTGCTCTGCACTGCTGGTATTCAGTGTTCTCCGCCTTCCCCCCCCCCCCTCCCTTCCCAACTCGTTTCTCTCCTTGACCATATTGCATCCAGTGGACGTCGTGGACTGAGCGTAGGCGGCGGCACGCTTCTGGCCACCCTCACCATCATCGCCTTCATCATTGATGCTGCATCGGTGGTGGCGCGCCAAAGAAAAAAAAGCAAAAAAAAGAAAACAATCTCTGTTGCCTTGAACGTACATGTGTGTCAGTGCGCACGTCGCCGCCGTTGCGTTCTTTTTTTTTTCTTTCTCTTTTGTCTCTCTCTTCGTGAGCGAGTAAGTGTGTGTGTGCGTCTGTGTGCGGCGGCGCTTTCCACACCCTTGTCTTATCTTCCTTTCCGGCTGGGGCTGGTCGCAAGGTGTACACGATGACCGCTGCGCACCATCTCCCCTATCTCTCTCAACCAAACGTAACAGACAGAGCTTTTTTTTTTTGCTCTTGCTTTGCTCTTGTCTTTTCCCAGGGCTCTCCCTCTCTTTCTCTCTCTTTCGCTCGCTCTGTGTCTGTTGTCAACGGTTGTGTCTCCTCTGCGTATGCCCCCCCCCCCCCCCCCAGATCCCCTCTACCGCCGCATTAACAGTGTCTGTGCCAGGTGCTCCGCCCCGCCGCCCCCCTTTTTCTTCATCTCCCTCCCCTCTGGCTCCGAGGATTTTGCGTCGGATTTCCAGTGGTGTCACAACCTCCTTCCCTCCCTTCTCCCAGACCCCCCAACCACGCCGGGGATTTGAGCTCTTCGATCTCTCATCCCCTTTTTACGGTTCACGAACCACCTCCGTTGCTCCCCTCGCAATCCTCATCCCACCGGCAGACCGCGTCAGCAGCTCGCACAGCGCAACAAGTCTTCCGAACGGTAGGGCCATTGAAGATGAAGAAAAAAAACAACAACAACAAAAAAAAAGAACACCAACGGCGAGTCCAAGGAGCTTAACGCTTAGGAGAGTGTATAGAGGGCATGCCGTCGTGTGGCGGTGTTCTAACTTTCCACGACGCACGTCGGTGGTGACTCGACGCGGTCTGACATCCGGAGCGCATTCCTCTCTTCTCCTACTCTTGCGCGTTTGTGCCGGTCTCGTGACGAGTTCGTGGTCGCTGATGCCGCTGCTGTTGTTGATGCCGCGGCTGCTGCAACATCACGACGTCGAAAACGCTCTCGCATGTGCGTGACGGTCGTTTTGCCGTCGTGGATGTGCGTGCCCGCCTTTCCTTGCCTTTCTTTTGTTTGTTTGTTTGGTTGTTTCGGTTCTCTTCTCGTAGTTGCGACACGGTTTTGCCGTCTTGGCCCGCACCCTTGCGTGTTTCTTTTTTGCTTTTTTGTGTGTGATCTCATCCTTTTTGCTTTGTTTTGTTTCTGTTTTTTTTTGTTTGCGCTTTAGCTCCTGTTTACGGACTTCGAGCGCAGGGCACGACCCGTCTCTCTCCCCTCCCCCTTTTTATTTCCCCCCTGTTGTTGTTTTTTCGCGCCGTGCCAAAGGGGGTGGGGGTGGGGTGGGGTGCCTTCGTTAGCCCTCCTTCTTGTCTTTTTCGAGTTGTCGGTGTCTTCTGCCGGTGTGGTCGTGTTGTTGACACTCTTGTCCTGATGACTACGTCACTGCACGAGGTTCGATGGCATTTACGCCCCCACCCCCTTCCCCCCCACCCCCCCCCCACCTTCCCAGCGCAAGTACAATGCGCGCACTTCGAAGCTCTCAGTATCCGTCCCCCCGTGTGAAGCCATCATCACTTTTCATCATCACAACCGCCACCTGCTGCTCCTCCTCCTCCCCCCTTCTTCTCCTGCGCACCCCACCCCCATCTCCCGTTTCTCGCCCCCCCCCCCCTCTCTCTCCCCACGTGCAGCCAGAACGAAGCAGCGGACGGGAAGGCGAGTGAGTCAGCCGAGTGTCGTGCCTCGAGAAGGCACGCCAACTACGTCGGCAGCGTGGCTGCGAAACCGTTCTCCGTCCTGTGACTCCGTTTCTCGCTTTTCTCTTCCTTCTTTTCTTGTTGGTGTTGTTTCCGTCTGTCACGCCCCATCCTTGTTTTCTCATCGACCTCTCTCTCTCTTCCGTCATTCCCCTCGCTCCCCGCCCCACTTGCACAAGGTCATTGTTGCGTGTGTGTCTGTGTGTGTGTGACGGGCGAAGAGAAAAAGGGGGCGGAAGCCCCGCCAAAAAAATATGTCCTGGTGGTTGTGAGTCTTGGTTGCGCAAAGGATGCAGCGTCCCCACACCCCCTCCCTCCTTCTCGGGTGCCGCTCTGATGCTGAAAGTTCTGTAACGTGGTGCTCCGTCGCTGCCGCACCTTCTACACCTCACACTCGCCGGTCTCCTTTCACTTCGCCCTGGGACTCTGAACACACCTCATTTGTTCTTCTTTCATTCTTTTTTTTTGCTCCTCTTTTTTTTTTTCATTTTGACGACCAGTTGCAAGCTGACGTCTCACGACGGTTGTGTGTAGCGGCCTGCGTCGCTGCGAGCATCTGCATGCACGCACACACACCGACACACACGCACACTCGTACGCATTTTCTGTGTCCAATTGTGCAGATTGGAGTACACCTCAACGAATCTGTCGCATTTCCACGCGCACCTCGCTGGTTTTCTTTTTGTTGTTGTTGTTTTGTTTTGTTTTGTGTTCTCCTTCCTTTCATCTTCCTCTTCTGTTGCTGAACGAGTTCGGCGTCCTGGTCGCGCCCCCCGCCTAGCTTGGTGCTGTACTTTTTATCTATGCTTCCTTTTCCCCTCTGTCTCTGGAGAGAGGGCATGGGGAGGGGGTGAGGGTATGGGAACGAGACACATACACACACACATAACGGCACGTGGTCGCCGTTCCATCGCCCCGTCGAGGGAACACCACCACCACGTGGAACGATGTGCACGATGCCCCCGCTCACGGCGCATACTCCGCGGCGTTCGCGATCGACAAGAAACTTGCGGGATCCGTCGAACGGACTTGCTGATTCTTGTCGAAAACAAACGACGAAAAAAAAAATGTGTTTTTTCCCGCCTCTCGCGCCGGTGGGCCGGTGTCGTGTTAACGTGACGCGTGTGTCTCGCCGTCTTTCACAGCAACCTCCTCCTCCGGCTTTCCCCGCCTCCCTCCAGCCATCGACCACCAACCTCACCTTTTTTTTTGGGTGGGGGGAGGGGCACGAGGGTGGCTCCCCGGCTCGTACCACCAGAGCGCTCGCGCTCTTCCCTGTCATGTCTTCGCAGCCCCTGCGGCCTTTTTTTTTTTTCTGTTCATCCCCCGTAGCTGTTTGTTTCCCTCCGCACGCGCACAAGAAAATAATAATAAAAAGAGAATCATCGATTGCATGGGCACTGCTGACGGTGCGCACACGACCACAGAGGGAGAGTAGCGGGGCGGCGGGGGGGGAGGGGAAGGGAAGAAGAGGCGCCGCGGGAAAAGACAGGAAGAACTGCGCAAGGAGGCAATGCCGGTGCGTGTATCGTGTAAAGCTTGACGTAACAGGGGTGGTGGAGGAGCGCAGATCTACCTATATATAAAAAGCAAACAAGGGACGGTCTTTTCCACTGGCAGGTCTTGGGCCGGCCATGGAACGCCGTGTGCAGCGTGTTTTTGAAGCAGCACACACGGTGTCCGCTACAAGCTAACACAAACGCACGTTCGCGTTTTTTTTTTTAAAGAAGCACCCAGATATTCAAGTCAAACAAATCAAAAAAAAGCCATCATCGAAGTCAACGACAACAAAAAAGGAGACACACCTAGACGCACCGTCATGAAACAGCAACTGCTCTGTCAGCGGGTGCGCTGGGATGCTCCCGAGATCACGTGACCTCTTGGGAGGCTGAAGAAGCTTCTCGACGAGAAGAGCCGTTACGGTTCCCCCTTGGTCTCTGTTGTTCTCGCGTCACAAAGGTGCCACCCTCTCTCTCTCTCATGGGGGAGCTTCGGCTGCTACCGCCTCCGTGCCGCAACCGTGACAACCACGGTGGTCTTCCCTCTCCGTGAACGGACTCGTTGCCGTCGACCGACACTTCTGTCCTTCTCGCTCCTGTTCCCCACTGACGCACTGCCGCGCATCTCTCTCTCTTCACACGCATACGAACCCAACCTACTCCACACACTTGCACTCACATTTTTCCCTTTTCTTTTTTTGTTTCTCTTCGCCCCGCCCCCCCCCCCCACTCTGACTCGCCTTGAACTTGAAGAAGGTGCGCAGGCTACCACCGTGTGTCTGTGCCTGTGTCTGTGTGGTCTCACGGCTGTGAACTTCTCTGTATCTGCTCGGTGCTTCCCTTGCCTCCCTACCCGCCGTGTGTTTCCTTCTTCTCATCGAAAAAAAAAACACAAATTTACCTCACGAGGGGCTGCCGCTGCTGCGACTGCGACTGCTCCGTCGTGAGTACAGCGGCTCATTTTTATATTTACTTATTTGATTTTTGGTTGACTCTCTATAATAGGCACATATTGTGAAGGAAAAAGAAAACAACAACGACGGCTTTCATCTTTACCCCGCCCGCCCTCTTCTCCTTCTGCTCTCTTTTACTCTCCGCCTTCCCATTCCTCCACAATGTGCGGCATCTGCCTTCTCGTGCGTCAGAAGCTGGCGTTGGCAACGACCACAACGACGAGGGACACGCCAGTGCCGCCCCCGGCCAAGCCCACTACCGCGCCACAGTGCAACCCCTTTTACCCGACGCAGGTCGAGCACACGCCAGTGCAGCGGCAGCCGCCGTCGCACGGCGACTGCAGCAACGGCAGCGGGGGCTGCTTCTCGTACACGGCCGCCACCGCGGCGCACACGCACAGCCTGACGCCGTGCGCGTGCGCGCAGGCGGGGCTGGAGGTGAACCGCTTTCTTACCGGCCACGCAGACGCCGTGGACGCGCTCTTCGCCGAGATGCTCCACAACCTGCGGCGCCGCGGCCCGAACACGTGCGGTGTCACCCGCCGCTCCTTCTCCACCACGTGCCACATGCCAGCCGACTGCACCGTGTCGCTCCTACACTCCGCACAACAACAGCAGCAGCAGCAGCAGGCGCTGTCAGAGGGGCACAGTGTCGTTGACCTTCTTCTGAATGGCGACACATCAGCGCAGGCGGCCGCGTACGCGTCGGCAAGCACGGCCGTGAGCGTCAAGACGGAGGTGGCCGGCGTTGCGTCGGTGCTGGGCCTGCGCGGCCACTCCACTGTGGCCCAGCCGTACGACATGAACGTCGAGACTGACGCCGAGGAGGACGGACCAACCAATTCCTGGGACTACCGCTCGTCCCTGCTGCTGAACGGCGAGATATTCGGTGGAGCCCTGTGCCCGCCGCCGTGGGGCTCCGACACGGTGCTACTCGCCAGCCGGCTCTCGCAGATGGAGCTCGAGTGCGTGAGCATGACCGAAGACTCCACCACGGGGTCGCCGCTCCTGCCACTGGCGCAGCGGCAGCGCATCTTCCTGCGCAAGTGCACGACGCTCTTTGAGCAGCAGGTGGAGGGGCCGTACTGCTTCATTTTCATCGCCACACGCCTGCGCCTGGCCGTCTTCGGCCGTGACCCCCTCGGGCGCCACTCCCTCCTCACCCACGTCCGCGTCATGGCCCCTTCGCCACCCCCGGCACGCACCACACCACCAGCGGCACCAGCAGCACCACCACCACCACCTGCGGAGCTGGATGTGGAAATTATCGTCTCCTCTGTCGGCGTGCAGCACCGCGCACCGGCCAAAGCAGCGAGCCCCGCGTCGTCCTCCACCGCCACAGCCGCGCCGTCAGCTGCACCGTCGCCGCTGTCGTCGTCGTCGCACGTGACGTGTAGTCGCACCGAGAGCCACCGCCCCAACGACGGCTGCAGCGGCAGTTGTGCCCCGGGCGGGCTGGGGTCAAAGCGACCGCGTCACGAGCGGGCGTCGCACAGCGGTGCCGCACCACCGCCGCCGTCGACATCGATGCTGGAGGCGGGGGACGAGGAGGAGGAGGAAGGTGGCGGCGGCGGTGGTGGTGCGGGTGGGTGTGTCAGCGGGGAGGTGTGCTGGCAGGAGGTGGGCGTCACCGGACTCTTCGGGTTACCGCTGCAGGCCCCACTCGTCTACCGCGACCCCAAGGCGGCCACCGCCGGGGACGCAGTCGCGTCCGAGTCTAAAGCGGAGCACGAGAAGACGGCACTCGACCTACACCCCGTCTGCGTCACCTCCCTCCCCGGCAGAGCAGCCAGCAACGTGCTCGTGGCGGGGGCTCACGTGCTGCTGCTGCACTGCCCGTGGCACCGCACCAATCACCTCGTCCACCCGCTGCTGCGCACCGCGGCGCTGCCGATGGTGCCGCTGGAGCCGCCGTCGTTCGAGCGGATCCTCGCGCATGAGGAGATCGCGGTGCTGCCCGAGGCGCTCCTCCAGTGGGCGCGGCACCTCATGAAGAGCATCCAGCCGGACGGGACGCCGGACCAGAGTTGGGTCGCCTGGGCTGCAGCGCACTACATGCTCGCTCTTGCCGTCTCCATGCACCGCCGCATCACGGTCGCCAACTCCGGCGCAGCGGACGGTCGCGACGCCCAGGAGCTGTCAACCGCACGCCGGCGCCCCCTGTGCATCCTCTTCTCGGGCGGCATTGACTGCACCGTCATCGCGGCGCTGGCGCACTACATGCTGCCGGTCGAGACGCCCATCGAGCTCGTGAACGTGGCCTTCGGCGACACCCCTGAGCAGGCGCCGGACCGCGTTGCGGCGTTCCGCTCCATGGAGGAGCTGCTGCGGCTGCCACTGCTGCCCTCGTCGTGCGAGGACGTACCCGCTGTTGGCGCTACCGCGTCTCCGCCTCACAGCGAGGCGGTGCCGGTGCCGGAACGGGAGTGGCGGCTCGTGCTGGTCGACGTCCCGTCCAAGGAGTCGGTCCACAGCGCCCACATCAAGGACCTTCTCGTTCCGCGGCACACTGTCATGGACCTCGACATCGGCACCGCGCTCTGGCACGCCGCGCGGGCCGCTGGCCGCATGCAAGTCCTGCGCCGCAGCGACGTTGTCGGCGGCGCAGCGGCAGCAGTGGCCACCTCAACGACCAACAGTGCCCCGTGTACCCCCACGTCGCCGTCTCTCCCGCCGCGCGGTGCGCCCAGGAGTCCCACGGTCACCCTGGACGATTTTTCAAAGCACTTCCGTGCGTACACCGGCGCGACTCCAGTCGCCTGCCTCGGCGGCGGCGATCGCCTGTTCCCAGGCACCGCGCTGCTCTCCAGCAGCCACGCTCACACTGAGGCAGCGGCAGCGGCAACGACGACGACGACGACGGCGACGAAGAGCACCGCTACGACTGGCACGGCTGCCACAACAGCGGCAACGGCACACGACCCCGAGGCCGTAGCCAACACGCAGAAGTACCAAATTCTGGTGGACATCCTCGTCAAGGAAGGCCGCAACGGGGGCGGTCCACATACGCCAGTGCTGCTCTCCACCCTTGGCAAGGAGTACAGTCTTTTCCTGCAACCCCACATCAAGCGCTACGGCTACAAGAAGCTCGGCAACTTTTTAAACGACGCGGCCAAGGCAGGCTACGTGAAGTTTGCGCCCAACGCACCGTCCAAGGCGGTGCGGCTGTGTCGACCAACCGACATGGCCCGCGCCGTCGCGGTGCCGCCGAGCCCGTGGTTCGTGACGGAGTTCATGAAGGCACAGGGGGAGGTGGATCCGGCAGACGGCCTGCACACGCACGGCGGTGTCGTGCAGCCCCCCCTACCGCGCCGCGGCACGTACCAGGCGACGTACGTCTCCGACGCCAAGGTGGTGCTGCTGGGCATGGGCGCCGACGAGACTCTCGGTGGCTACACGCGCTACCGCCGCTTCTTCCAGCGCGAGGGCATGCCGGGTGCGCGCCGCGAGCTGGAGCGCGACTTCGCACGTCTGTGGCAGCGCAACCTAGGCCGAGACGACCGCATCACGATGGACAGCGGCCGCGAGCCCCGCTTCCCCTTCCTCGATGAGGGCGTCGTGCGCACGCTGGAGTGGATTGTGCTGAAGCGGCGCAACAACATTCTCGCCGCCTATGAGGACCTTGCACGGCACGGTAACGAGTCGGGCAATGGCGGCGCACCGTTGCCCCCGACCGGTGCCGCCTTATCCCGTGCCGGACAGTCTAACCAGCGCGACACGCCGGCGCCGCTGACCGAGGAGGAACTACTGCGGCTTGCGATGGAACCGATCGTGAGTTTCCGCTTGAGCCCCGGCGAGGGGGACAAGCGCGTGCTGCGCCGCGTTGCGGCGGTGCTGGGGCTGAGCGACGTGACCCACCTGCAGAAGCGCGCCATTCAATTCGGCTCCCGCATTGCGGAGCGCAAGATCAAGGGCACCAGCGATTTTTGATGACGACGAATCGGATGTTCAGGATTGTCCTCCGTCCCATGTCCACACCGTCTTCCTTTTATTTTCTCTTGCTTTTTTTTTGTTTTAAGTTTGCAGACGAGGAAAGTAAAAAAAAAAACGAGTCGTCACGGATATGACGAGGACGACGCCGGAGAGTTGCGTGCAGCGCCAGAGACGAACGTGAAAGGGAATTCGAGTCTCTCAATTCGAGCTCACGCCTACTGCGCCGCCTCGAAGCCGCTCCGCTGTTTCTTTTTGTTTCTGTTGTTGTTGTTTCTTTTCTTTTTTGGCTTGTCTTCGACCATCTTCCTTCCTCCCCATCTTCCCTCTTCCCTCTTTCCCCTCCCCCCCCCCCCCGACGTACACGAACACACGCCGAGGGTATCGCACGGCTAACGTCTTCTTTATCTCTTACCCTTTTTTTTTTCTTCCTGGTCCCCATTGGGAATGATCTTTTTCGCCTAGTCTCGTGGTGTGTCCGGTAACACATGCCCTTCCAAGCGGTTGTTTGAGATTCGTGTTTTCATCGTTGTTGCTGAGTGGAGCGTGGAGATGAAGGAGGACACCCTAAAACTCGTCGGGAGGTGGTGTCGGACATACCCTGGGCCTCTCCCCCCTCCCCCCACACATACACAAGTTTCGTGTCGTTCAGTATTGCACTGCCGCTGATCGACGGCGCATGCTATGGTGGACAGGCACACTGAGAGAAGACGATAGTGGTGGAAGCAGGAGACCTGGCCTCAGGTTTTTTTTTAATTATTATTGGGAGGTGTATGTGTGTGTGTGTAAGTGTGTTTGAAACTCGAACTGGAGCCGTTCAAGTGATGATCGGCTCTTGGTTTTTTCGTTTTTTGTTGTTCCCGCCTTCTTTTCTTCTGTTCGCTCTGTTTAAGGCCAGCTCAGCGTGCGGGTGCGCACGCATGTTTGTATGGTGTGTGTGTGTGTATGTGTGTGAACGCGCTCTCGCTACTCAGTGGTTGTTCTCCTCCAGGTCTTCTTACTCACATTTTCACCCCGTCCCCGCCAGCCCCCGCCCCATCCTTGCTTTTGATTACTGGAGTTCTTTGCTCACTGGCGGGTCTGTGCGCGTCGGGATTGTCTTCTTTGCTTCTGTTGTTTAATTGTTTCTGAAGCCCACACGCAGCTGCCCTCCGAGGAGGAGGAGCATAATTTCACGCATGTTCACGCGAAAAAAAAAGAAAGAAAGAAAAGGCTGTGTAGCTTACGTTTCGTTGAACTGAAGCAAGCTCTGCGAGCGTCGCACCGCGCGAGAGGTGTCTCACCAAACTTCAAGACTTGAGATACCGGTGAAGTAAAACAAGAAAACCACAAAAAAAGAGAAGGACAGCGAGGCAGGCAGGGCGGAGTGGGGCTGCTGGTCAGACCTGCAAAATTGCGCTGACGAGCAAGCGTGGCCTCGTGAACGGTTGCGAGACACCAGGGTGGAGGACGCTGTGATGCGTAGCGGAGACGCGCCAACGTTCAGTCACCTTGATTAAAACGCGTTGAAGTGCCGATCGTTCACCTTCCTTTACCTGCTCCTCCTCCTCCTCCTCCCCCTTCCCTCTCTTTTTTTTTTTCCCATTCAACCCACCTCCGCACATCCCATCTCGTCCCTCCACACACACAAATCGAAAAAAAAAAGCGGTGACGCTGCACATGGCAGCTACCGCAGACTCCCACTTGGCGGGCTCTTACTGACTCAAGGCTAGGACGAAGAACAGGGAGATAGATTTCGGTGCGCACGTCATGAGGGCTGTTACCTGGGCCCACCGCAGCGCCAGCGCCGTGTCCGTCGGGATAGTGTCGCGCTCTCCGACCCGCCTCGTATTGCTGCGCCGCTCAATGGCGCATCGCCTGCGCGAGTCAGACCCCCTGAAGTCCTATGCACGGGTGACAGCGGCCCCGCTCGTGTCGGTACGGTGCGCGTTTATTGGGCACACCAACGACGTTCACCGCTGGCGCAACCCGGAGAAGGAGGAGGTGAAGCGGCGGTACCGCGGCGGGGTCCCGCTGGGCAGCCAGATAAACAAGGTGCGGGAGCAGGAGGAGAGGGAGAAGGAGCTCATCGCGGCGGACAGATTCACGGACTGGAACACCGTGTACTCCTTCTCCATTGGCACGGCCCTGCTTCTCCTCGGCCTCAACTTGGTGTTTGTCTACGTGGAGCCGACTCCTTCACCCGAGTACGTGCCTTACGTCGATCCCGCAGCGTCCACGCAAGCACGAGCGTCGTCCGCCACCGACGCCGCTGCCGGGGCTGAGCCCTCGGTGGATGCGCCCGTGAGCCCCTCGGCCCCCGTGGTCCGACGCGTGTGAGAAGAACTAGTGCGGTGCTTTGTGACCGTCTGGAGGACCAGCCAACAACAACAACAGCAACAGCAAGCTGCCACCGGGGAGAAAGGCAAGGAGAGTCGCCTCGTTCTCGCGCATGCACGCAAGCTGAGACGACGTCATGCTCACCGCCTTGGTTCTCCAGTTCTGGTCCACGCAGGATACGCGGCAAGAATAAAGAAAAAGAAACATGAGCAGCGTGCGTATCGCACGAAGAGACAGACCACGATGCGGTCCTTCACACAAACACAATTTCCAACGAGGCACAGCAATAATCATAAGAAAGGAAACCCATTCTCTGGACGGCACGTAGTCCTCAACACGTTGCACGAGTCCGCCGTAGGCCACGTCTCGTCTTGTCTCGTGGCTTTCTCTCTTTCTCACGTACTCAACGTGTTCTTGCTTAACGTGGCTCAGAAGCCGGTAACGCCATCTTCAGAGCCCTCCTCCGCCGTCCCTCTTCCCCCTTCTCCTCTCGTACATCGTAAGCTCCGCCTCTACAAGAAATAGAGGGACCACAGGTTGTCGTGCAGCTGTCAACTCCTTATCTTTTTTTTTCCTTTTGTCGTTTTTGTTCCTCGGGTAGCAGGAAACAGGAAAAAAAAAACAGACAAGCGTTTGCTTCTTGAACCCGCGCGGCCCTCCATACACGCAACGCTTCCTTCAAATCCCAGCACCTCCATTCACACACAAACACATACAGACAGAGAGAGAGGGAGACGACCCCATCACGTACCCAAATACGTCTACGCGTGCACCCTGGCCTCCTCCTCCTCCTTCTTTCCCCCCTCCCCCTCCCTCACACTTTCCACCACCTCCAGGGTTCCCTTCCCTCCCCCCCCCCTTCAAGAGCTGAGGGCTTCGTGTGTGTTGAACAATCTCTCCTCAGTGTTCTCCTTCCGCCCCCCTCCCTCGTCGAAAAGTCTTCCGATTCTCTGTCTTTTCGTGCGATTTTTGCTTGACTGTGCTTGCGCTGTCACACGGAGAGCAGTGACCCCAGTCCACCGTAGGGCACGCGTCGACCCAATCCGAACAGCGCGCACACGCACACACGGCGAATTCAGGCACAATGAGCGGCACTCCCATGAGCGACGAGCAGCGGGCGTCGATGGAGCAACATCTGGCTCGGCTGCGTGCTGCTCGGGCCGCTGCTACGGCAACCGGCGCAACAGGGGGAGGTGCAGCAACCACCGCAGGCGGCGGCAACCACGCCGATCCGCGCGCCACGGCACAGACGCAGCCGCAGTCGGCACAGTCTCCCCCTGCACCGCGGATGGGGTACGCCTACGATGATGACGAGGACGACGAGGAGGAGGAAGAGGTGGACGACACGCTCCAGCAGTTCGAGGACGAGTTCCTGCGGCTAGTGGCGCAGCGGCAGCAGCAGCAGGCGCCGTCCCGCGTGCTCAACGCGGCATCCGTCACGCAAGTCAACTCCACTCGCCACGCAGACGACGGCGTCAGAGTTGTGGAGACGGACAAGTCGGCCCACCGCGCACGCGAGCTGGGGGACTTCGAGGCCCTGCGACTCGCCAAGATGGGCGACGGCGTCTCCATGCGCGAGTTCGGGGTGGCGTGCAGCATTCCGTGGAAGACCTTCGTCGACAACCACGGTCGCAACGCGCTCCACTACGCCGCGGACGCGGGGTCGGCGGCCCTCATCCGCGACATCAACGACAACCTCCACGTGCCATACGTGGCCGACGAGAAGCGCATGACGCCGCTCGACATCGCCATCTTGAACGGGCACACCGCAACGGACACGGACGAGGTGTACACGGCGCTCGTGGCGGCCGCCAAAGCATCGAGGCACGCGGACGGCAACATGTCTGCGGCGGCCTCGGCGGCCCGCACGCTGGAGAGCGTCCTCCAGGCACACGCCCCGGCCCCGCCGAAGTTCGTGATGAGCAAGCCGGTGCCAAAGGCCAGTGAGGCAGCAGGAGTGCGCAGCTTCTGGGCCACGACGGCGAGCGGCACGACGGCGAGCGTGCAGTGCAGCAGCGGGGTGGAGCAAGACGAGGCGTGGCGGCAGGCCGTGTGTGACGCCGTCTGCGCACTGGATAAACATGGGCGACTCGCCTGGCTGCGGCCGCACACCCGCGCCGCTGCGACCGCTGCCTGCGCGCACTGGCAGGTTGCCTCCCTGGTGGATGCGGATGATGCCGCCGCGACGGGGGTGGCAGTGGCACAGGTGCTCGCCGACGCGGCCCTCAAGGGATCGGCAGCGGCCAAGCTGAGCGCGACACACATTTCCGTGGCGGCCCACCTTGCCGTGCGTGCAGACCAGCATCACGCAGGCGTCGCGGCAGCCCTCCTGCACGGGCTACGCGCGCGCATCGAGTCGTGCATGGGGGCCGGCAGCAACGGTGTTGTCTTGTTCGCCTCTGGCACGCAACTCCGCCGCCCACCGACGGCGCTCGCCACGGTGAAGTGGTTTCGCCGCGTCTTCGATGCCACGGCGGTGTACGCGTCCGACAGCGCCTTCGACGTTTTCCCAGATTTCTACACGTACGACGAAGTTCTGCGGGCGGACGCAGTGCTGAAGGGGGCGCTGCCCGCCTCGCTGGCCCAGCAGTACCAGGCGGCCATGCCCGGCTGGTGTGAAGTGGACGCCGCGTCAGAAGAGCACTGCGGCTTAATCTCAGCTTTCATCTCGGCCAAGGCCGGCGCGCCGGAGTCCGGCGTCGACCTTGCGTGCGTACCGACGTCGGTTGACGAGCTGCGCCGCACGTACCTCGCGCACCCGGATCACCGCGCGTACGTGCACACGAACACGCAGAACGCCATTATCGACATGGTGATCTTCCGCGTGCGTGAGGCTCGCGCCGGCAGCACTGACAGCGACAGCACGACCAGCGGGGTGTTTGCTGCCGAGGTCGTCTACGCCGTCTTCACGAGCGTAGCAGGGACGGCGAAGGCGGACCACATGATGCTGCTGGCGTCGGAGCTGCTGAAGGCCAAGGTGCTGCTTGTGCCAACCCTCTTCGGCCTCACCGACAGTGACCTGGCTAAGTCTAATTTTGAAGAGATGGTGAACCACCGCGAGTACGTCTACGCCGTTTCTCCCGCCACGCGACGCGACATGGCGGGGCTCGCGCCGATGCCGGCCGCGAAGCTGTCGCTGCCACTCTACACCATTTAAGGGCCACACGAGTGGATCTGCGGTGTTGTCTTCCCTCCCTCCCTCCCTGCAAAGGAAAGACATAAAAAGGAGAACACAAAGAAAAATCAAAGAAGGAGGTGAGTGCTGCTGTGCACAACGTTCGCTCCGACCTTGTACCATTGCGCGCGTTTTGGTGGGTTCGGAGCTGCGCGGATTTCTTTCGTTGTTGTTGTTCTCGGTGACAAGGGTGGGGGAGACTCTCGTCGAGATAAGCGAGGCTCGAGACGTGTGTGACGTTAAGGGATGCCCCCCCTTCCCCCCCCCCCCCTCCCTGTATTGATGAGCGTGACGCCTGCCCCGCCAGCCACGCGCCGTGTCTTTTTACCAGCTGGCCTCCATCCCTCTTTTGTTCTTTGTTCTGGCTGTCTTTGGTAGTGTATTGCGGTGCTGCCTGTGGTTTCTGTGAGTGGTAGGGAGAGGGGGGGGGGCGACGCACAGGGTTCACGCCCCGTCCTTCGATGTGTGCGTCTGTGTGGTTGGCTATCTCATCGTGTGTTTTTTTGTTTTGTTTTGTTTTGTCTGTCTGTGTCTCCGTGTGCTTACCGTCTTTTGCGGCACCTTCCGCACTCCGACCTTGTCAGCAGGTCTCGAGTGAGGGAGGGAGGGACAAAGAGAGAGTGTGCACGAGCAAATTTGTCTCGATAAACACGAACCAAAAGAAAAGAAAAGAAAAAGAAAACTGGCGTCGAAGCCGCCGCACCCAGACACATCTTTTCCTTTGGCACCTTCACAGGCATCCACCTGATGACCCAACGGCGGGATCCCCCTCAAAAAAAAAAATCGAGAACGAGTGAGCGCATGGCTTTGGGTGCAAGGCGTTGAGGGGGGGGCGGGGGGGGGGGGGGGCGAACACGCGTCGTTTACGAAGAACAGAACACAAAGTGCCGCTTCTACACGTGGCGAGACGAAACGCTGTGTGCCGCCAGTGCACCACCGCCCCCTCCCCCTCCCCCTCCCCCCCGATGGTGCGGTACAAGGGGGGGGGGATGCATGGAACGCCGTGTCAGGACTGTGTCGTTCTCGTCCATTCCTCCACCCCAAAACCTCTCTCCCACCCCTCTCTCCTCTCCCCTTTTCTCTTCGTCCCCAGGAGTTGAAGGTCAAGCACTCGCCGCCGCCGCCGCCCCCCTCTCTCTCCTCTTTTTTTCTTTCTGCGTGCTTTGCCCTGCGTCTGCTCTGTCACATCGACAACTGCACTCGGACACGCACACAACTGACGTGCCACCGTTTCTCATTAACATCATAGCTGTCTTCCTGCAGGCGCTCAAGGCACCGTACATCTCGGTGACTGTCGACCGTGTGGTGCGTTAATTTTTTTTTTCTTCCTCTTCAAAGGTTGCGTGTTGTGCTCGCATACCTGGCCCGAAGCGTGAAGGAGCCGCGCGGAGAACACAGAGTGCTGAGCGTCCCCCGAGCACGCGCCGTCATCACAGATACCTTTCCTCTTTCCCCCCTCCCCTCCCTTTCCCCTCTCGTTCCCCTCCCCCTCCCCCCTCACCTCCCTTGTGTGTGTGTGTGTGTGTGTGTTCTTCTCTGTGTATCACACAACGAGTTGAGTGCGGTTTGTTGAGCTTGTCGGTTTGTTGTGTTGTGCCGTGCGAGAGCTCGCCATTCCCCGCATTACGGCGCCTTTGCTGAGAGGTCTTTTGTGCGGTTGCTCATTTAGGAGGGTGCGTGTCTCTCTCTGTGTGTGGTGTACGTGTGTGTGACTTACCACACCTTACAGCTCGGGTTCCCCCCCTCCCCCCCTGCAAGTAGTGTCAGCTACCTCAGCGAACTCGCCCCCCCCCCCCTTTTCCCCTATGCGTCGTCACGGACGCTTCATTGTAGCTGCCACCACTGCAGCAGCGGCAGCGGCGACACCACGCCGATGGCACGCCACCGCCCATGAAGCATCCTGCGCGGACCTCTCCACAAACACCGCCTCTGATAGACCGCCTCTCCACCTCATACCCCATCCACACGTCAGAGCCCACCTACCACGCCGCGCCGCGTCTTCACAGGCGCTTGCCTCCACTACACTGCGACGCGGTGCGGCGTGCGCCGTAGCGGCAGCCGCTGCGGCATCCCCACGGGTCACACAAACACCAGTGCGGTGCTGCGCCTCCTCACCCCCTACCCCGTCCTCCCCCGCCTCTCAGATGACTCGAGCCTCCGCGCGCCAGGGCGACGGAGACGCAGCGTACGACGAAGAACGGCACATTGAAAGCGCCGAGGCGGCGCTGCGGGAGGTGTTCGGGCCATTGGCAAAGCTCGTCCTGCATCGCATCACACAGCGCCGCCACATCGTCTCGGCGGCAGCCGATGGAGAAGAAGACGGCGAGGACGGCGACGCGGCTGCGCTGTTGGCGACCACAGACACAGACGCCGCGGCTGGAGCGGAGGCCCCAAGCGGCGCAGAGGCAAAGCTGCGACCGGCACCGCCACAGGGCCACTACTACCGTGCCTCGGCAACGTTCCGGTTGCTTGGGTTTCCAGTGGAGCTGGCCTCCGTAAAGGGTCGGCGCGCGAAGGAGACGATCGAAGCGTGCCTCCACCAGGCCCTCTCCAGTGACGTCTCCTTCATCCACACCGGTCGAGGCGGCCCCCGCCACGCCGCGGCTCATCACCGGGGTGGACGCGGCTTCGGGCGACACCGCGGCGCCGATGGGCCGGCCAACACGTCCGGCTTCTCGGCGCGTGGCATGGGTCACAACGGTGGCGGCCGTCTCACGCCGCATCAGGTGGAGTTCAAGGCGATCATGAACGACCTGCGCAAGCTCTGCGCACATTTTAGCCGCACCGTGAAGTTCTCAGTGAAGCCGCCGCCGCAACAGCAACACCAGCAGCGGCTCCGCGAAACCGAGGATGCCGCCGGTTCAGCACCCGCAGAGGTACCCGCAGCAGGAACGTCCAGTGACGATGCTGCGGTGGTGGCGGCGCCGCGCGCGTGGCGCTGCCGGTGCTATGTGAAGGAGGAGTGGAGCACGTCCCCGCAGGCGCGGCTGGCGCACGAGTCGATGGGCAGCAGCCCGAACGACGCCCTCGTGCGGTGTGTCACACAGCTGCGCCAGCAGTACGGGGACGAGATAAACTCCGCTGTGGTGATGCAGGAAGGCGTGCACGAGGTCGCTGCGCTTGTGCAGGGGCAGCACAAGACGGTGCGTGCGACGTGGCACGAGGAGGCGGTCAGCCCAGCAGCGGGGTCGCCGGAGACGCACAGGGCGGACGATGACGGGTCGCTGCTTCACGTCGGTGATGGCAGCTCGGGTCTCAGACAGCCATCTACGTTCAGTGCGCAGCTGCAACTGATCGACCAGTCAGGCAACACCGCGACGTATCACGCGCGGCGGCAGACTTCGCCGTATGTCGGCTTCCAGACCGCAGCGGTGTCTGCCATCCGCGCGGAGTGGATGTGGGACGGCGACGCGCACCTCCTGTCGCAGCGGCTCGCCACCCCGCCGCTGCTGTGGCGACTACGGTGGCAGTTCAACATGATGGTCGACCACATTTGCCGCGAGACGGGCCGCCAAGCCAGCGATGTCGCCTGGATCCAGATCGGTGGCACCGGCCTCGAAGAGCGCGGCGATGTCGGCGGTGCTGAGGTGGGTCGCGCAGTGGAGGCGGTGCTGCTCGCCGACAACGCGGCCCAGCCGACGGCGCTGCACAACCAGCCCGTCGTGAATCTCCCAGATCTGCTCACTGGCTCTGTCAACGCAGAGGGCAACACGGTGGTTTGGCAGGCGGCTGGGGCGGGGCGGTACCGGATCGAGCTGGACACGTACGTACAGGCGATGTACTACCTGCTGGACCAGTACGGGGACAGCCTGGCGAGTCTACCGTGCATGGCGTCCGGGCTGGGTGAAGGCCTCCTCTTCCCCACGGCGCCGGTGCTCGACCTGCAGATGATGCGACACGACTCGTTCCCAATTTTGCAGCAGCACCGCGGCAAGTGGACGTGCTACGCCGTCCTCGGCACGCTGACGCAGCAGCTCTTGGGGTGCGCATACAACACCCACTATGGCCTTGACCCGGTGAAGAAGGAGTGGGTGTGCACGCTGACGGTGAACAACGGCCGGGAGTCAAACTTCCCCTTTGCACAGGGGCGCTCGAAACAGAAGGGCGAGTCCTGGCGGCACGCCTGCCTCTCCGCTTTCCGCGACAATTTCCCTCGCCAGTACGCCGCCGTACTGGACAAGTACCCCGACGTCGACCTCTCGCAGGACACCGGCGCACGCAGCTCCCGCTTTCGTGACCTGCCGCGCGAGAAGCGCATCGCCCACGTCACGAGCTTCGCGGCGATGGTGTTCACCTTCGTGGAGGAGGACCTGGGCTGGAAGCAGGCTCGCGTTCGTCTCCGTAACCTCTCCGTTGACATTGGACTGCCGCAGTGGGTGGCGGAGCTGGAGGTGCAGGTGGAGGGCGAGGATGGTAGGCGCGTCGTGGCGGTGTCGCCAGCTTTCACGCAGGCAAAGACAGCACGCCGGTCGATCGTCTACAGGATCGCCGTCCAGTACCTGCCCAAGGAGTTGGAGTGGTACCGCAAGCTGAACCGTAGCGACGGCGACGACCCCGAGCAGGAGCTGCACCAACACCGCACAAGCTCTATAACCCCCGCGCCGGCGTAGACACATCGATGCTGGGCCACGTCATCTCCCTCATGGAGCGCGGCAACGCCACAATGGCGCCGATCAAAATCACGTTAGAGGGGCGCGTGCGTCTGCCGCCACCCAGCGAGCAACACAGCGCCGCCGCCACCGAGGTCGACAACGACGGAGACACAGACAGCGTCTCGGACGAGGTGGACTGCGGACTCGCGGACGGCGACGCGAGCCTTGCTCTATGTCAGCAGCCGGAGATCCTGCTGAGGCCCTTCAACCTTGTGTACCGCGCACAGGTGCTGGGCGACGGCGGTAACGTTCTCATCGCCGACTACGACTCCGACCTGGCGACGACGCCGGCAGACGCGGCGGCCGTGCCGGTGCTCGTGACAGCGCTCAAGTCGGCCTCTGTGCACATCGCCGGGGCCGACGCAGAGACGCTCTGGACCGAGTACGAGACGTACCCCACGACCGGCCTCTGCACCCACCGCGACCTCGCCGTCTCCCTCTTCACCACCTTCTTCGGCGCCAACGCGAAAGCCAACGAAGGTGCGTCGACGCCGTCCGTCTCCGCGGTCGACGAGCGCAGCACCGCGGCAGGCGCTGTCGAGTGGATCGGTTCCACTGCCGACCCCAACGCCGTCGTCAGCGCCGTCACCGTCTCCGTGGGGCCGTACTGGTTCACCACCGTCGTCCTACCGCGGTTTGGTATGCTGCCCATTGCCCGTGCCGTCGCCTCGACAAAGCGGCGGAGCATCAAGGACGCTCTCTCGCTGGCCGCCCGCCGCAGCTTTCCGCGGCTGATGCACTACTGCGCGAAGCATGAAGGCCCCTGCACGGCACTGGCGACGGAAATGCTGACGCTTTCCGTGGTCGAGAACCTCCCCGAGGCAGCGGTGCGCGATGTGAAGGCGCTGCTGCGTAAAGCCCGCGCATCTCGGCCCCCTCCGCCGATCCGCCTCCTGCTTAGCAGCATTCGGCGCGAGCACCCACTCCGCGACCATCGCCTGCGTATGCAGCACTCATACGACACGGCGCATGGCCACCAGTATCGCCTATACTTTCAGCGCGGTCGAATCAGTCGTCCAGGAAGCTCGCAGCTCGTCGGCTACGGCGCGTCGCCCACGTCACCGACTGAGGCGCTCGACCGCGCTTCTCTTGTTGCGCTGGAGAACCTTTTTGAGGCGGAACTGCTGGCTGCGGAGCGCGCACAGCCTGGGTATAGCACGCCGGAGTTCTGGAGCATCCAGAAGCCGTAGTCGTGCGGCATCACCGTGTGGTGGTCTTCTCCGCTTCGCTGTGGAGCGAGTAAAGAGAGGGAGCGACGCAACGGTGCGAGGTCTCTTTTAACGTCTCGATGCAGGCGGGTGGCTTCTTCTTCTTTTTGTTGTTGTTATTGTGTGTGTGTGTGTGTTTTTCCTCGGGTGCTATCTGGTGGAGGTGGAGACAGAGGAGGGGTGACCGTGAGCCGAGCAGCTGGGTCTACGCACCGACCTGTGGTCCGCCTCTCCACCACATTTGCGGTGTCGGGAGGTTCTCACACGCTCACTCGTTGACTCGCAGTCTGCAGCCGTGCCCAATGCACGGCTCAGCACGTAAGATGCACACAGCTGTCACAGACGAGAAAAAAAAACCGAACGGACACATCGAGCACCACAGGGGGCCGTGACACCAAAAGCAGGCTGCGACGACCTTGTCCCCCCCCCCCCCTTTCACACACCTTAGAACCTTTCGGGGGACAGGGTGGCGTGACGCACCTCAGCCACGCGCGCATGGGTGAGCTGGCTACCTAAGGCTACGCAGGTGAAGCAACGGGGACTTCCGCCGGCGCTGCCGCCAGCTGCAGCACCTCTCCTGCCCCCATGCTCGCATACAGCGCGGAGTAGTGCCGTGTGATGTGGCACGCGCACCGCAGTGAGGCCAGTTCTGTTGGCTCCCGCCCCTGCACGTCACACCTCTGCGCCCCCCACCACCACCTCCCCCTTCCACCTCTCCTCCACCACATCGACTCTCACTTGCACACGCTCACACACCGCCCTGAAGCATGCTTGTCTACGCGCACAACCACCACACTCACACTCTCCACTGCTTCTGCTGCCACGCCTCGCACACCCACTGCGAGCCTCTTGTCTTTACGTCTCTTCATTGTTCTTTCATTCGTCTGTAGCTGGAGGGAGAGACTACTCGGCACCACCAGTGTACGTGCGCCGCGCTGCCTCTCCCTCCGCCCTCCCCCCTCACGGTTCCCATCTGTTCCGTGTCCCTCTCCGCCTTTCTCGCTTCGTGTCAGCCTCTGTGGGCTTGCTTCCGTCGCTTCTCTTTCCGCATTTTTCCTCTGGGGCTTGCAGTAGCGCGCACTCGGGCTGCGGCGCAACCTCTCAGTGTCTCACTTTGTTTCCGCACGCTGTTCCCCGCGCACGTCCCTCCGCTGTCCACGTCCGAGCTGCCACAGCGCAGCGTGATACGCAGCTCCCTCCGCATACCCGGCCAGTCGCACTGCCCACCATGCCCGGCGACCTCAAGGCACTTGTCAGCACCATACGAACGCTAGAACGTGTACTTTGGAGAAACACTAAGGAATTTAAAAAGAACCTAAAATGTTTATATGACGACTCCTACCCTTTCCAGAAGGAGACGAAGGAGGTGCTGAATGGTGGCCCGCAGAGTAGCGAGGACGAGAGTGGGGCCGATGATGACAAGGACCACTCTGAGGAGTTGGTAGATCACGGAGCGCTTATACACGTGTTGACGTTCCTCCGCGCCGTGGCGCTGGACCTTAGCCGGACTGCCACGGCACAACAGCGGATCTTGCAGGTCGCAGCGCACCTTTTCAAGGATGCCGTGGTCCTTGGTCTTGTGCAGGACTCCTTTCCCAGCATTATGAATGGGGTGCAGCAGCTGCTAGCTGCGGCGTCGGGGGAAGTAGCGGGCGTAGCGGTGGGCTCTGCGATTGACGCTCTCACCTGTGCATGCGCAGCAGCAGCACGACTCGCGGAGTGCAACTCACGCCTCGAGGCGTATGCGAGCATGAAGGTTACGACAAATCTATTTGCACACAGCGCTCCCTCTCCTTCACAGCAGCGGCAGCCAGCAGCGTCTGCACTCCCACAGTGCGCTCGGGCATGGCCGCTGACGGCCCCTCAGTCCGTCGTGTCAAAGCGCGCCGAAACCGCGACGGTCGGCCCCGCCACTGTACTTCCTGTCGCGGCACTGCAGAAGGCGGTCACGGTGACACCCACTGCACATCCGCCGCCAGCGCAGCCGATCCCACTCAGCGTCCCACCGCCGGATGCCGCCGCAGCTACCATCGACGCGGCACTGCAGAATGCCGTCATGCACCCAACCGACAGCGACGAAGACGCCATGCTATCGGGGTGCACCGTGGATGAGATCTTCCCGGACCTGCAGTCACGCAAGGACGCGCAGCCGTTGCTCAAGAAGCCGGACATTGCAGATGGCGCCGACGGCCCGGTGCTGCCACCGGTGGAGCTCCGCGCGAGGAAGCTGTGTGACGGTGAGATCATCGTGGTGGACCACGAGCTGGACGCGGAGGAGCGGCGCGTCGTCGAGCAGGCGCCGACCATGCGGGAGGTGATGGCACACTTTACGCCCAAGTACTACAATGTGGTCAGCATGCAGCTCCGCACCACTGCCCAGTCGATTGGCGTGTCCGGTCCGCAGCTGTGGGTAGCGGCGCTGCACGCCTCGGTTCCCGTGAACGGTGTTGCCGCAGCGGAGCTGCAGCCAGAAAAGTTCTGGGTGGATGAGCACAGCGACGAGAAGCCCTGCGAGAGGGAAGGCACCTTGCAGTGGATTGAGCTCGTGCGCTCTGCGCCAGGAGTGCGCGGAAACATCGTGAAGCAGCGCGCTATCGCACTCGCCATGATAGTGCTGCTCCCGCGGGTGTACAAGCACTACCGCAGCCTCGGACGCGACGACGGAGTGGACCTCGACGACGATGACCGCGACGGGTTGGCGCCGCTGCGCGCGCACGGGCTGCGTGTGCTTTCAATGACCGTATTCGAGCTGAACGGGAAGGCGTTCGTAGAGCAGGCTTTCGAGCTCTTTAGGAAGCATGGCACCGGTGTGGGGACATTGACGTGGTCCATCACCGAGTCGCGCGGCGGCATTAGCCAGTATAGCGTGCAGGGGCGGCCCGACGGCTACACCGTGCGCATCCGCCGTGGCAACGGCTCCATCATTGCTGAACGGTCGAGTCCTGCTGGCGCGCCGGTGCTGGTGCCAACGGTGTGCCAGGCGCTGCTGCTGGCGGCCACGGAGCTCGGCGTGCGAGACAAGTACGCGCTGCTGAAGCGGTCGTTCGATAGCGTCCAGGTGCCGGTGGTGAACGAACCGCGCGAGTACATCATCAACTTTGCGGCACTGCTGTTTGGGATGGACTGTGACGGCACGGGATCGAGTAAAAAGGTGCTGGACGTCCAGGATCGCCCTCTCGGCGGAGGATGGTCCACGACTGTGATGGTGTGCATCTTCGATGATCCGCTGACAAAGCGCAGCAACGAGGAGAGCTGGATCACGCTGGGGAGTGTGGCAGCTTCGACCAAGAGGGTCTCGCGCAACGAGGCGTTCCTGAGCCTTGGTAAGTCCAACTTCATGGCGGAGGTGCTGCGCATGCTACAGTACGGACCGGCGGCACAGAAGGCGCACGCCGAAACCATTCTCCTCACTCGCACTGTCGTGCCCCTGTCAATGGGCCTACTGCCAGAACACGAGCGTCGTCTCCCCGACGGCGGCTGCGCTTCGTCCAGCTCTTCAAGTGGCTGCGCCGCGTTTGGTGCGGTGGGTCAGCCGCTAGAGTCGGGGTCGGCCACCAATGCGTCCACCTCGGCTTCCAACGCCTTCGTGGCGGACAAGATCATGCAGTCCGTGCCCAAGGCAACTGACGAGCTGGAGATGTGGCTGCAGCAGGTGTACTTTGGTGTCCGCGGCAAGGTGCACTGGGACGCCAATGCGATGAGTAAGTTCTGCGACACACTGCAGTGCCAGGGGACCACTGTATTCGGGAACTTTGTCACGGAAGAGAAGAATCCTCCTTCGGGTGTGGCAAAGGAGACGCCGCTGATAGGCTCTGGTCCCCTCAACGCGTTGCACAAGACTCTTAGGCAGATCAAGGAGACGGTTGACCGTGCCCCGCTGAGTGAGCGGAACCGCGCTCGCGAGGCGCCGTGCGTGTGAAGCGTAGGTGACGGGTCCGGTGTGCACGGAGGCGCGGGACGCTGTGGCGCGTGCGGGGGGAGGAGAAGGGCGAGCGAGCGAGTTTCGCTTTCCCACGACATCACCGCCGCCCCGGGTCTTGGTGCTCCTCTGCGGGCCGACGGCTGACGCAGCTGGCGGTGCGTGAAGCGGGAAGAGAGACAGTCGCTGCATTCTGTTGTGTGTGCTGATGTGCGGTCCATTACACTCTGTGTGTGTGTGTGCGCGCTGAAGAGCCGCGTGAGTAGCAAGTATCTCCTCTGCAGTGGGGAACTGGTGGGAGCGAAGGCGGTGTCGCTGCCTCAGCCCGCACTTGTAACCGACACTCGTGACCTCGCCTCACGGTACCCCCTTTGCTCGTCCTTTGTGGTCGTTGGTGGAGGGAGACGTGATGCGAAGTCACTGGTGGCGGTGGGCTGTGCTGTCGCCGGTGTCTGCGCACCGTGAGGGTGGCACGGTGGTGTGGTGTCTGGCAGGGTGGAGTCGTCGGTTGTTTTCAGCGCGAAGAACGACGGCAGCGTGAAGTACGCGCGGGGGAGGCAGACAAGTGCCGTAAGGGATGTGGACGGAGAAAGCACGTCACACCGCACGGGGCCGCTGGCTATGGCGGGGGTCTGATGATGTGCGCGCTCTCTCCGCATCCTTGCGGTATTCGGCGACTCTCGCCGTGTGGTTGGGCTGCCGCCGCTCTTGTGCGATAGAGAGGTGCCCTGTGTGTGTGCGTGTGTGCGTACGTGCCTGTGCGCGCCGGGTCACTTTTTTCTTTTTGTTTTTGTTCTTTGCTTCACTTCTGTTGTTGTTTTTTTGTGTTGCGCCTGCTGTCACGTGTCGATCCAGCGTTCGCCACACCCTATCCCCGCGCACCTGTGCACTGAGAGGTGCGTGGAGACACAGCAGAGAGCGTAGGTTCCAGCTGCCTTCCCCTTCCCGCCTCTGAGTTTTTCCTTCTGCCTTCTTCGCCGGCGTCCACGCCATGAAAAAAAAAAGGGTCGCCGGCATCAAGGCCCTGCCTAGTGAAGGGCACCGCGTCTTTCTCTCTCTCTTCCGTTCCTCTCCCTTCCATGCTTGTGGCCGTGTACGGTGACGGCGTCTCCAGCCCGTATAACGGTCGCTGGTTGCGTTGTCGTGTAGGCTTGAATGTGCGACGTGCACATGCTGGGAGGGAGTGCGCTAGCTCATGCGGTGCTGGAGGTGCGTGGAACGCTATTTGTCGTACATTTTTTTGTGCTCGTCGCGAACAGTGAAACAAGAAGTGGATGGTGCTCCGATACCTCTTTCGAGGTAGAACTAACGGCATCCACATCGCCGTTTCGACTTGCGCAACCGTGCTTACGAGGCTTCACCATCTCCAAAGTGGCGCTTTCTTTCTCTTGTGGAAGACAGTTTTTTTTTTTTTGATTATTGTTGGTGGTGGTGTTGTTTGGTTGTCTGTATCTGCCCGGCCGCCCGCTTTTTTTTTGTTCTTGTTGTTTTCCTATTTCGATCTTGTCGAGGATGTTGTGGGATGTTTCACGGATGTTATGGGGTGTTTCACGGATGTTGTGTTGCTTGCTTGGGTGCTTTTTGTGGTTGTGGGGGGGAGGTTATCCCCTGCCCCCTTTTAGCTTGCGGGTGTTCCGTGCCAAACATACCCCCCCCATCTATTTTACTGTATTTATTTATTTTTGGCTGGCTGCAGTGCCGCCGATGGGAAGAACAAAAGAAAAAAAAAGACGGCGCTGTTCGTCGAGCTTTTTGGGGGGGGTTTTCTGGTCAAAAAAAAAAGACTTTCTCTATCCCGTAACGTGAACGGCGCACTTGTTTCACAGGAGTGGCAACAAAGGTGCACCCTTGAGAGGCATTTGGGGAGGTGCCGCACTGGCGCCGCTGCCATGGTTTGTACGTGCCACGTTTCGCTACGTGTTGGGTGCAGTGTGGATCTGAGGAGGGAAGCCCACTGGACCGCCAAGGCCGGCGTTGCTTCGGAGTATCGGAGACAAGGCAAGGGCTTGTAGGTGTGCGAGAGGGGGGGAGGGGAGGAGGGACTGCTTTGAAAGAACATGGCCGCACGGGTTGGCCGTGGAGGAGTCTCACCGCGCGTGCTTGTTCACTCTGTGGTGGAAAGCCGTTTGTCCTGCCCCCGCAGTTGCGGTGTGACTCCGGCGTACCAAACGCGCTCGTCCATTGTTTTTTGTTTATTTTCAAGTGCAGCCTCTGTCTTGCTCCCCCCCTCCCTCCCTTCCTCTTTCTCGCCGGCAGGGCTTCGTGTACCCCTGTTCCGTCTCGTCGATTCCAGCCTCCTCGTGATGCACGGTGGACTTGATGTTCCCATGTTCGCTCAACCTCCCCAATGCATTTTTTTTTTCTTTCTCGCCCCCCTCTCCTGTCTCCCTACACTCCCACTTGGGGCTATTCAAACCCGAGCACAACGCAGAACCCCACAGCCACAGACGCGTACAGACAAGCAAGCACACACCTTGCTGGCATATCCCCTCTCTTGAGCTTTCCCCTCACTTCCCCCCCCCCCCCCACCACTACCACCACCACCACCACCTTCACTCTCACTTCTCATCGCTCAGTTGATCAGCTCTCCACGCAACCAGCGCATACAACCCCCACAGCGCCATTGTAGCGGCGTGCCGGGTGCTGTACCAGCCGTGGCGGCTATCGCTCCGCCTCTTCCCTCACACCGTTGGACTTTAACCCCTCCCCCATCCCCACCCGCCCTTACCCTCGCGACCGCCCCCCCCCCCCCCCCACCGACATTGTCTCTTTGTCCTACCCCCTTGTCATCGCCGAGTTATACGCCATACACACACACACACACGCGCGCAAGCGTAGACACGCGCATTTATACACACTACCGCGGGACTGCTTTATCGCTCTGTCGGGCCTGCTTGGGTGCGTGGGTGTTACTGGCGCGCTCTCGAGCGCAGCGTATTAGCTCCGTGGTGAGACTTGGCGCGAACCATGAACGACATTTGCTTCCCCGGGTGGATCAAGAGCAGCCCAGCGCTCGCCATGGCGTCGGTGCTGGCTCAGCTTTTGGCGGAGGAGTGCGCCGGCAGCGCGGCGACCGCCGAGGCGGCATCGCACAGAGGCAATCAAACGACAGCGTTGCCTCTTGGCGGCGGTGCGGTGGCGCGGGGCCAACAGCGCGCCTTCGACGATGACGTGACTACGATCAGCGCCGGCAGCGGCGAGGACGGGCAAGGCGAGTTCGAGTCAGCCGGCACACCCGATGGCGAGAGCGGCAGTGAGGACGGCACCTTGGACGCGCTGCCCAGCCGTGTCTCCTGCGTTGACACAGGTTACCTCCGCATGGTTGACCGCCTGCTCGAGCTCAACGCCAAGGAACTGGACTCGCTCCCGCCAGCGGCGATGGTTGTGGTGGCGACCCCGTATGCGCAGCGCCTCTCCACCGCCCCTACGCGGCGCAACCCCACGTCAGCCTCTGTGCCGGCCGTTGCCGCCGGGGCCGACATCCTCCACGACGCGCGCGTGCGCACCCTCCTGCACCTCTCCCGCCTCAACGACGTCCTGACTCGCGCGGAGGCGGCCCAGCCGCTCATCTCTCAGCGCACCGCAGCCGCCATGGTCGCCTTCTTCGCGTTCGCCGTCTCGTGCCGCCACTGCGGTCTGCCGATGGAGCGCACCAAGGGCTTCTTCACGGAGTGCAGCGCCCTGTACGCGACGCTCCTGTCAAAGCTGCGCACGCTCCGCCTGGCTGCCGGTGTCAGCCTGGAGAGCTTCACCGCAGCCCTCGTTGCCTGTGGGCTGAAGCTGCGTGATGACAACGAAGTGGTGGAGGGCGGGGCGCGCAGCCTCGGTATGGTGGCGGAAGGGGGCCCTAGCATGCCCTTCAGCGCCCACAGCAACAGCAGCAGCAGCGCACCCGTGGCAGGGGCAGCGGCAGGGACCGCAGCAGCAGCAGCGTCGCCAGTGACCAACGGAAGCGCTGGGGGCCGCGCACCCCGACGCCGGTGCCGCTCTCCCGCGACAAGAACTTGGGCCTCGTCGGGTTTGGTCACCGCGCCCTCGATGCGGTCCTGGTGCGCTGCATCCCACAAGACATCGACGCGTGCGCACACGACAAGATCGCAATCGGCGTGCTGCGTGGCATCTCGCTGACGCACTCTCACGCGCTGGTCTACCTCGGACCAGAGCTGGTGAATCACATGCACAACCTCACCGACGCCTTCGCCACCTCGGGCCACCGTCGCGAGCTGGCCTACAAGCGCGTACTCTCCGTGCTGCTCGAGGCCATCAGCTGCTCGCGCCTTATCGACTACGAGCGCACCAACAACTGGATCACCGCGATCATACAGGAGACTTACGTGGTGCGCGGTCTCTTCCAGCGCGAGGACCTGCACGCCCACGTTGTGACGGCGACGCTGACGCTGCTTATCCGGCAGTACCAGGAGATGGCGAAGGAGTGCGCGGCCAAGGTGTTCGAGCTCGGCTCGATGCCCGACTTCACCGAGGGCGATCAACTCATCGAGCTCGTCTGGAAGGCGCTGCAGGACACCATCGGCGCCTGGGAGGACGCGCCTGGCGCGTCGGAGAAGCGACCGCTGACGCTGTTCCGGCACAACATCGAAATTGTGGTGCACCACCTGCTGCGCACCGAGGTGGAGCGGCTGCGGTGCTACTGCATCATCACGAGCGCCACAGCAGCCTACCGCGCATCGCTTGCCTCACTGGCGGCGCCGACGCAGGCGCAGCAGCACTGGCGGACGCCACTGTCGCAGCCACTGGGACAGAGCACGGAATGGCGCCGGTGTGGCAGCCACGCGCCTGCCGCTGCTGCCGCGGCGTACGTGCCGTCTGCGGATGAGGAGTCGCTGCGCGTTTTGATATGCGGCAACGTCGTTAAGTTTCTTCTCCTCCCCACCAGCATCATGAACGCGCTGCCGCGAACCGACGGGGCGGACGAGCTGCGCGCCTCTATGGCCGAGGCGGCAGCCCAGGTACTGAGCGTCGTGACGGCGCTCGAGTTCAACAGCCGTGAAGGCAGCTGCGCAAGCGGTCGCAACGCCGCAGCTGTGCCACGGCAGCGCTCCTTCAGCCTCGGCAGCGCCGTCGGGCTACCACCGGGGGCGGCCGAGTGGGGCTGGGAACGCCGGCGCAGCGGCAGCGGCGGATTCCCTCACCGTGTCACGGCGCAACGCGAACTTCTCCAATAACTTCTACCGGTGCATCGAGGACGTCATGCACGAGCTTATTCGGACGGTGCTGCAGCAGCACACCGCCGCACCCGCGGCTGGTGGTGGCGGCGGCTCACCCACACATGCCACGGCGACCCCCTCTGTCACCCCCACCTGCGCCGCGCCGCCGCAGCAGCTCCCGAAGCGTGTGGCGACCAGGTGCAGCGGGGCATGGTGGCAGCTGTGTGCCTGCAGTACATGTGCGCCACGAACCACCACCTCCGCTCCTTCGCCATCTCGGAGGTGATGGACGCTGTCATCCGCTTATCCGCCCGCCGCGGCAGTGACGAGGCGGCGACGACGACGACGACGCCGGCGGCGGCGGTAGCGCAAGCACCGCCGTCGAGGCCCGGGCCGCGCCCCACCGCCGCGAGCGGCGACAGCCACGAAGGGACTCGCCGGCAGGCCGAGCAGCGCCGTGCCCGCCGCCTCGCTCTTTGCTTCGATGCCATGTCCGCAATTCTCGTGCCGGCGGTGGTGGACGTCCAGGCACACGACCATGTCGGGGTGGAGCAGCGGCTCGAGGCGGCGCGTCTTGCGCGCAGCGGGGCGTCGACGATGAAGCGGCGGGAGGAGATGGCACGCTTTGGGCAGCTCCTGTGCGACACCTACGTCGACTCATTGCGCGAGCACCTGTGGCGCGCCGCAGAGACGCGCGACGATGGGGGCAGTCGCAGCGTGCTCACGCCAGTTATGTCGGTGGCTGTCAAGGCGTTCGGGGCCTCGTGCTGCGCGTGCACGAGCGGTTGCGCGGGATGGCGAGCATGGCGCTGACACTCGTGCAGGAAGTCGAGGCCTCGGGCGGTCGCGGACGGTCCAGAAGCGACGACGGCGACGTCGCGGCGGACACCCGCCGTCGTCGCGCGGGACAGGGCCCGGCTGCTGCGCGCTTTCAACGCGGAGCGCATGAGCGTCTTGCTGCTCCTGCGCGGTGTGATGCAGTGCATCCTAAGCGTGGCGTGGCCGTCGTCAGGGCTGCTGTACCAAAGCTCCGCCGACGGCGGGGAGCGCCCACTCGACAGCACGACGACGTCCGCGCGATGGCCCCCGCTGCGTTTGTGGCCCTGGCCCCCTTCCTGCGGCCGCTGACGCTACTGCTGCACCTCTCCACCCTCTTCCCGGCGCGCTCGCTGAAGCAGCTGTGCACGCACCACCAGTACGCCCGCTACCTCACCCTCGATGATCCGAGCACGAACGACCAGTATGTCTTCCACTACTACCGCCGCCCGTCCCGCGCTTATGTGGCTGTAGAGACGGAGCGCCACCGCGGCGCCGGCGCCGTTGCCGCCGATGACCAGACGGAGCTGGAGTGTTGGTCGCTGTTCCGCTCCTGCTGGGCGATGCTGTCCTACTACAAGTACACCGCGGAGGCTCTCATGGCGGTACACAACGGCGGCCTCGCGCCGCGCGACAACACTGCGGTGGAGGCCACCGTGACCGCCGCCGCCATCCTTGAGCGCGCGCCGCTCCTCTCGAGTGCGCAGTGCAAGCAGCTCCGGCTGATTGCCGCGTCGGCGGCCCCGCTGCTGCGCATGTGCTCATCGGATGTGCAGCAGGCGATGGCCGACAACGCCGCTCTGCTTCGCTACGCCGTCGGAGGGGGGTGCCGCCACGCTGCCGCGACGGTAGCTGACGTCACCGTGGTGAGCGGCTCGGTGCACCGGCAGCTTTACAAGTCGCTGAAGCGGTTGTGTGGGGGGAAGAAGGAGGACTGGCAGCGGCTCAGCACGGGCGAGCTCATGCTGCTGCAGTCCATCGCCGAGCTGGGAGGTGCTGCGGGCCGCGGCGGGATCGGTGGCGCAACTGACCCTGTACCGCCACTTCGAGGTGCGCGAGTTTGTGGCGAGCGCTGCCATTCCCGAAGCGCTGGGTCACATCCTCGTCACCGCGGGCGAGCACTACGTCCGCGCTGTGCGCAGTCTGCTGCCGGCCGTGGCGTTCCACGTTGTCCGCACCGACCTGA
Source organism: Tiliacea citrago (assembly GCA_963921375.1). NCBI lineage: Eukaryota > Metazoa > Arthropoda > Insecta > Lepidoptera > Noctuidae > Tiliacea > Tiliacea citrago. Next base: position 2,846,567 of record OY992811.1, read on the forward strand.
CGCAGCTCGTGCTGCTGCTGAACTTCGGCATCGCGTCGGTGCGGGAGTCGGCGAGCCGGCTTGCGCTGAGCATCGCCGACTCCTTTCCCGACTACGCCGCCCACGCGAGCGCGCTGCCACTGCTCTGGTGTGTGCTCGACCTGTTGGAGGCCGGCACGGCGACGCAAATCGAAGCCTTCTGCGATCACCTCCGCTTTGCCGCCGTGCCAGCCGTGGCCACCGACCCGCGCAGCGCCGAGCGGCGCCGCCACGTCGTTTTCGTCACCGACGTTGCGGAGCGCTGGGCTGCGACGCTGCAGGAGCGGGCACCGCAGGCGCTCTTCGAGACGGCAGTGAAGTTCATGGTGATTCAGCAGCAGGAGTGCGGGGAGCGGGCCGCCACCCACGCGGGGGGCCGCCATGCGGGATCGCGCCTCGCTGTTCTTGCGTGCCAACAAACCGGCAGTGTGCCACCATCCGCCAGCAGTCCAGACGGTGGGGACGCCGACATAGCCGGGATCGCCGCCGCCGCCCTCGCGCCACCGCCCGTGCGCGGGGCCGCCGCTGCCGGGCACCTCGTCGCCTCCGAGTACGCGCAGACGCTGCTGCTGCACGGCCGCGCTCAGGGCACGATGCAGGCTGCCGGCTGGTACGCGTCCTCGACGTGCATGCAGGGCACCGTGCTGGCGGAGCTGCGGGCCGCCACACGCGCGAGCCGCCGTGCGGTGGCGGCGGCGGTGGTGCAGCAGCTCGAGTCGGCCCTCTTGCGACGCGCACGAGCGCCGTTTGTGGAAGGCGGTGGTGGGGCCGTGCCAGTCGCGCCTGACGCCAGTGGCGGGGGCGGCAACAACGACGATGCGGTCGGGGCGTCCGGGGCGGGGGCGCGCGTGACGCGCGTTACGCTGGGGTCGCTGGACCGTGCGGCGGTCGCGGCAAGCTACGCGGCGGCGGTGGCGCTGCTCGTGACGGGCAACGGGACACCGATGGGGCGGCGGCAGCTTCTGCAGTACCTGGTGCAGGGCGCGGTGCAGACCTTTCGCTCCGATGTGCTGTGCGACGCCATTCTGAGCTGGAAGTGGCTGCTGTGCCAGGACCGGGAGGCCTACCTTCTGCCGGTGCTGCAGGAGGTGGACGCGGCGCTGGTCTGGACGGCGGCGAGCCGTCTCGGTCTCTTCGACGGCTACCGCGAATCCAAGTACCGCCAGGTGCAGACGGGTGACGTGTCGCTGCACAACGGGGAGAAGACGGAAGCTGACACGGGCGTGTCCGGCGAGGTTGGGGTGTCCGTCACAGACAACATCGACAGCGCCTCCCCGCATAAGCTGCTCCTTTCCTTTGTGGCGGACATGTACGTCGAGGGCGGCAGCCCGCTGTGTCTGAGCGTCGAGGTGCTGCGGCAGCTCTACGCCACCGTCGCGCACATTATGCAGTTCCACTCGGTCTTCTCGCTGCGGGATGAGATGTTTGGGGAGACGATGCGGTGCCTGCTCGTCGTGGGCAGCGTGGCACGTCTCTTGAGCGAGGCGAACGTGCGCCGCCTGCGTGCCGGCCTCGTGACAGTGGTGCCCTTCTCCGCGATTGGGGCGCTGCGGCAGCAGTGGTACAAGACGCTGCTGCGGTGGTTCAGCAAGACGCCGCCAAGCTGGTACTTCGCGCGTGACCCTTTGCTGGCCCGGGAGGAGACGGTGGTCGTGCGCGCCCTCTCGCAGCTGGTGAGGGATGAGGCCGACCTGCTGACGCACGCCACGCTGGGCTTCGTGGACTTCAGCAGCGGCGTGCACCGCGAGGAGGAGATGGCGGTCGTGCACCACTGGGAGTCGCTCAGTGTCGTGCGGGAGAGCGTCGTGGCGTTGCGGCAGGCGGCCGACGGCGGGGAGGTGGGGTTGCCGAAGCTCATTGCGCAGGAGCAGCAGCGTCTGCTGGGGTTGCTGCAGCTGCTGCGTGTCCTGATGGATCACGAGGTGCTCCGACTCGGCGTCTGGCAGGCGCCGCGGCGCACCCTGAAGCTGCCCAACACGACACCGTCGGCTGGCTGGGACCGGCTGGTCGAGTGCGCTGACGACCACAACCCCTCCGTCGTTGTCGCCATGGTGTTCCGCTTCTCCAGCATCCCGGCGGTGCGGATGGCGGCGTCGCGCCGCGTCGTGGCCCACCCCGAGCGGTACGCCAACGTCGCCGCAGCCGTGGATCTCTATCTCACGGAGGACGTGCTGCGCGCGGGGGCACCGCAGCTGTTCATCTTCCGGGCCTGCACGATTGTGCAGGCGTTGCGCCTCCTAGACCTGCGCTACAACGCCTATAAGACCGTCACGAGCTACGCCATCCGCAGCCTCCTCTCGCAGCGCAGCGAGCAGCTCATCTTCTACCTCCCGCAGCTGCTGCAGCTGCTAGCGACGGACACCAGCGGCAGCATCGAGGCCTTCCTCGTTCGCACGAGCGCGAAGAGTGTCATGTTCGCGCACCAGCTGCTGTGGAGCCTGCAGACGGAGGGGCAGGGCAGCGGCGCGCTAGCCCGCAAGTGCCAGCAGTTGGAGAAGCGCATCAAGGCCGCCTTCACGCCAGCGGAGGCCGCGTTCTACGAGGCCGAGTTCGCCTTTGTCGATCTCGTCACGTCGCTCTCGGGGGAGTTGATGAAGTTTGAGAAGCCGCAGCGCAAAGCAAAGCTGCGGCTGCGCCTCAAGGACGACGTCTTCCACGCGCCGCCCAAGTCGCAGCACCTGTACCTGCCCACCGACCCCGAGCACCGCATCACCGGCGTAATCCCGCACACCGCCGGTGCGATGCAGAGCGCTGCCAAGTGCCCCATTTTGGTGCAGTTTACGTGTGTGCCGCGCGCCAGAAAAGACATGCGCACACCCGATGAAGCGGACGACGACGACGACGCAGACGAGCCCATCGGTGCGGCGGCAGAAGCCTCCTCGCGGTCGGTTGTGAAGGCGTGTATCTTCAAGATGGGCGACGACTGCAGGCAGGACCAGCTATCGCTCCAGCTCATCGGCCTCATGCAGCGCATCCTCTGCACCGTCGGCGTGCCCTCCTTCCTGTACCCCTACCGCGTCGTGACGACCGGGCAGGACAGCGGCATCATCGAGTGCGTGCCGCGCTCCCGCAGCCGAAACGAGATTGGTAAGCTGGTCGAGTCGAATCTTGCCGACTACTTTGTGCAGACCTTCGGCCACCCCGAATCCGTCGGCTTCCGCCGCGCGCGCGAGAACTTTGTGAAGAGCACCGCCGCCTACTCGGTTGTCTCCTTCATCCTCAACGTCAAGGACCGCCACAACGGCAACATCATGCTCGACGCCGACGGCAACCTCGTCCACATTGACTTCGGCTTTCTCTTCGACACCTCGCCCGGTGGCGACATGAACTTCGAGTCGTCGCCGTTCAAGCTTACGACGGAGATGGTGCAACTGATCGGCATGGACGTTGGCAACAACTCGACGCTGCACAGCAAGACGCTGGCTCGCGCGCTGGTGGACGAGGAAAACTACGTTTACTTCAAGACCCTGATCAGCCGCTGCTACCTCGCTGTGCGGCAGTACGCGCGCGAGATTTGTGTGATGGTGGAGCTGATGCTGCACAGCGGGCTGCCGTGCTTCAAGCCTAAGAAGACAATCGCTGACCTGGCGCAGCGGCTCGCTATCGACAAGAACGAGATAGAGGCCGCGGACTACATGCGACGCCGCATCCACGAGTCGCGGCAGAACTTCCGCACCGTCCTGTACGATTATTACCAGAAGGTTGCCGAGGGCATCGAGATGTAGGAAACAAACTGCTCTCTTTTCCCTGCTCCATTTCTTGTCTTGTTTGTCTGTTTGTGTAGTTGCTGTTTCGTGCCTACGCCTGTGTGCGCGCGCCAAGGTTCACGGCATGCGACGTGGACGAGGAGGAGGAGGAGGCACGTCCTGCCTTCGCGGGCGTAAGCCACTCTTCCCCACCTATCGATCAGTATTGGACTTTTTTTTCCCCTTGGTTGTTGCTTCGCTATTCCTGACCCACTCTGTACTGCCTGCGTGAGCGCCATCCTCCCCTCCCGATGTCTCCTGATCTCTCTGTCTTCCTTTGTGTGCGTGCGTGCGTGTGTGTACACCACACGTGCGCTGCCCTCCCGCGAGCCCCGTCTTGCCACGTTCCAATTCAACCACAAAAAGAAAAGAGACAGTTCAGCCACAGAGTTCGCAAGGCGGACAGACGAAAGCCGTTGCTGCACGAAGGGGGCAACGAAAAAAAAAACGGCCCGGGGGCCGCAGAAGCCCGCCGGCGAACCACCGCTTCGATGCCCAATGGCCGCCCACCCTACACGGACCACCCTCCCCCGATCCGCAGCCTGCCTCTCGTCCGCCGGGCCCAACCCGCCGCGCTGTGGGCCCACGTCGACTGCCCGGTTCGGCGGGCTGGGGCTGGCGGACGGGGTGTTGGGCTTTGGGGCACGGGGAGGCGGCAGGGCTGGTTGGTTTGCGAAGGGTGTCTGTGTGGGGGTGGGGGGGGCTGGTACTTGGCCGCCCCGCCAAAACTGGGTTCATTTGCCTCGTTGGTTTTCTTCTGTTTTTGTTTGTTCCTCAACATCAACACATGTACACACGCAGACTTGCACGCTCTTCTGACACACACACACATGCACACATCTGTCCAGGCAAACGCCTAGACACCCTTGATGGCGTTGGTCATCTGGTCGATAATAGAGCTGCCCTCCATCTTTGTCTCGCTCCGCTCGGCCGCGACGTCGAGGCGGTCGACGTAGGCGAGCGTGGCGCGCTTGTTGCTGACCTGCAGCTCGCCACCGAGGACAACCTCGTCGAGAATGAAGTAGGCGCGGTGAAAGTTGAAGATGAGGTCGAGCTCCGAGACGTTGCCAAAGTACTGGTCCAGCACTTCCACAAAGTGGTGTATCACCTCGAGCGTGATGAGCTCGTTATCCGTCTTGTCCACGCACGCGATAAAGTACAGGGAGGCGTAGCGGCGGCAGACGTACTTGCGCCCCTCGATCTCCAAGACGTTGGACAGCCGCGCCGAACGGCCGAGCGCCGCGTGACTCACCTCACGAATAATCCTCGCCTGCTCCTTTTGCGAAACCGTCGTGTACCACTTCGACAGGCGGATCTTTCCCTGCCGACTCATGAGCAGCAAAAACTGAATCATGATGGTGGGAAGGGGGGGAGGGGTTGTGATGGTACGAGAGGGGAGAAGGGATTTGGAAGGCTAAAGGACAGGGTGGGAAGGATGCCGCTGCGTTGATGGCGCTGCTGCGGACCCTCGAGGTCACCGGAGAGGAGGAGGAGGAGGAGAGGGATGAAAAGAAGGGGTGGCGAAAGAAAAACGTTGAAGCAGTGAAAGAGCGAGAGGGAGAGAGGGAGGGGGGGAGTTACGCCTCTTGAGGGCCATGGGGGAGGGGCGTGTTGTGGTGGGTTGCAGTGACGGAGGCGGCGACGGCTCAAGTACAGCCGTGCACCCGTCATTTCCTCCTCACCCCCCCACCTTTCTCCACTCTCCGTCGTGTCGGAGCCAAACAAGCGGCTTTCAGGTTGCCTCGCCTTGTGTGTGTGTGTGTGTGCACCGCGTGTCAGTCCAACGTCCCGGGTGGTGCAGCTGCGTTTTGGCGAGTGCCCCTGTGCCGTTGTTGTCGTCTTGTTCCCGTTTCTTCTGTTCGATGTTCCTTTTCTTTCTTTCCTGCGCTTGTTTATGTGTGTGTGTGTGATGATCATCGGGCTTGGCTCGCACGCCTCGTTCTCTCGATCCTTCAGAGCCCTTCAACCCACCCCCACCCCCGCCCTGCCCGTTTCACAACCCCACTTGACACCCACAAACTCCAAGCGCCACGTAGACAGCAGCAGCAGCAGCAGCAGCAAAACGAAGCCGTCAGTGGAAGCGCACAGTGCGTGACAGGGGCGTGTTTTGGCTGTGCCGCCCCGTCTTGCGACGTGACTGCATCCTAAGGCGGCGAGCATCGTCCTGGAGGCGTACGCCGTAGTCGGAGGCCGACGTGCCGCCGAGCGCGGCAGCGTGCAGGCCGCCATCTGTTCCCACCACCGTCCCGGCATTTGACAGCGGCGGCGGCACCGAGAATGCAGCCGCGTGCCGGTGCGTGCCGTCGCGGCCGCTGACGCCGCTCGAGAGGCGCTGGCTGATCCGGTAGTTGTGCAGCCACTGCGCACCGAACTCCGTGCGCAGCATCGCCTCGACGCGAAAGACGTACTCTGTGATGCGGCAGAAGGCCATCTCAGAGACGAAGAGTTGCGCCGCGCGGGCCGCGATGGTCGTGATGTATGCCTTCCGCTTCGGGTCGAGGAAGACAGCCGGCGGTGGGCACATGCTGGACGGGTCCAGCGCCCAGCGCACGGACCCAAGAACCGCGCGCGGGACGGCCAGGCGCAGATGGTTTACTGCGGTGAGGCTCTCGCCCAGCTCCGCGCCATCCGCGTCGTCCTCGTCGCCAGCGCCGGCGGCGGCCTCCGCACCGCCCTCTTGCGCAACACTGGCGGTGTCGATCCCAACGGAGCTGTCGGGGACGCTGGTGAGTGTGTCCCCCTGCCGGAGCCCGTGGTGCTCGAGCAAGGAGGCGGGGACGAGTCTATCAAAGCCGCACATCTCATACAGGGTGACGAGCGTCTGCGTGCACGTCGACATCTGCAGCATGGCCGCCATGAAGCGCGTCTCTGACGTTGGAAAGGTATTGGCCAGCAGCAGCGGTAACTCCGACTGCAGCGCGAAGTGCCCCTGCTGCGCCGCCGCGAAGATGGTGTCGGGGGTGAGGCACAGCACGTTGTGCTCCTTCAAATAAAGCAGCAGCAGGTGCAGCTCCATGCGCCGCGTGTGTGGGTCGCTGCGGTCGAAGGCGTCCGTGAAGATGTTGAGCGGGTCGTACGGGCCCGGGACGTGCAGGCCTTCCCGCAGCAGCCGTTGCACCGCTGGCGACGGCACCCGTGGCTGCCCACGCGGCCGCTTCGTGTAGTGTTTCGCAAAGAGGTCTATGCCCTCCAGCACGGCCGATGACGACCACAGCCGCGGACGTTCAGCGACCACATAAAGCATCCTCTCAAGGCACATGTGGTCTCGCTTGCCGCTGTGGGCAAGCCACGAGTTGACCGGCTCCGAGCACAGCTCGCACCACAACGGCGTTGTTTCCCACTCTGACTCTGACGCCGTGGCTCGCCGGATCGCGGCCAGCTCCGCGCTGGCGTCGGTCGCCGGTGTGCGCGTGCCGGCGGTGGGCGGCGCAGTGGCCGCCGCGACAGCCGAGTGCGCACGGGTCGTGTCGGCGCACATGCGCGCTGGTGTGTGCCCTGCAGGAGCATTCGCTAGGCGCCAACAGTGAAGGAGGCGCCACCGCCGGACGGCTGACAGACGGGTCGTGGTAATGCGCGTGCAGTGTGGCATCGTGAGGAGCGCAGCGCCAGCCGCGGCGAGACGCGTCGAGGCTCTCATTCCGCTATGTGTGTGTGTGTGGTGGGTATGAGCGTGTAGGTTTGTGTGTGACGGTATGGGGGGGGAGGCGTTTGTTATTGGAGAGTGATTTCAGTAGAAGCGGGAGTACGAGCGGTAGAAAAAAAAAAAAAGATGAAGGAGAGCACAAAGCACAACAACAACAGAGGGTACGTGGTGGGTGGCCGTCGTGCCGCGGGGGGGGGGGGGGGGGCGACAATGTCGTAACGTGACAACAACAAAAAAGCACCATGATAGGATGTCTGTTGTTCTTGGACGGCGGTGGGTGCGGAGGCAAGTGTGCATGGTGCCGCCACTTGTTTCCTCTTTGCCGTGCGCAACCGTTCAGAAAGCGTGCCTCACACGGCGAACGCGAAAGTGCGCCACCTCCCCCCCCCCCCTCTCTCTCTCCCCACGCCGCCGCCGCCGCCGCCGTCGGGGTGGGACGACCTCCGCGAGGAGAGGAAAGGGAGGGGAAGGAAGGAAGGAAGGAAGAAAGGAGGGAAGGGGACACGAGATGCTAGTCCGCGATACGTCCCCTCCCCCCCACTCACACCTGATCTGCAAGAGACACGTCAGCTCAATTACTTTTTGTTTACTTTTTTTTTTCTTTGTTTGTTTCCCCGTCGTCGAGGTTCGACGCATTTAAGCGTGTCACGGTGTACATGTTCAGCTGAAGGCTTCCTGAAGCTCATTCGGCAAGGGAGAGGGAGACAGAGAGAGGGAGAGGAAGGGGGCGGGGGAAGGATATCATGCAAAGCATGGGGCGCGGAGGGACCTGGGGCGGCACGATGAGTTCCCAGGTTAGAGAGAAGACGGAAGGATGTGTGTGTGTGTGTGTGTGTGTGTGTGTGTGCGTGGGGGGAGGGGGGAGATGGAGAGAAAACCGGGTGCGGCGGGTTGCTGTGTTTCGCTCTGTGCACTCGACTGGGACACGTGCATTGGTTGCTGCTGCTGCCGTCTGTGGATGCCCTCTCTCTCTCTCTCGTCTGCTGTCTGTGCGCGTCGATGCGACGGGTGAGGGAGGTGCCATGCAGCAACGAGCACGCCGAGCAAGGAAAACCCGCAGCGAAGCAATACGGACGAGAGTTGCGGAGCCGGCACGTGCAGCCGCGGATTACCAGACACCCCCCCCTCCCTTTTCTCTTCTCCCCTCCAAGCCAGGCCCTCGCGTCACTTTACACCCCCCCCCCTCGCCTACTGGGCCCTTCCCCCGCTCACGCACCTCTACGGTATGCTAATAGGGAGCGCGCACCACACCCACGACGCAGTAGCGAGCAGATGGATGCGAAAAAGCTCACCTCATAAAGCAGCAACACAAGAAGAAAAAAAAAGCATAAGGAGCGTGCATGGGAGACGAGAAGCAAGGGGGGTGGGGTAGGGCCAGGGAGGAACGTGCAAAAGCGTCGGGGAGGGGGGGCAGGCTGGGCAAGAAGAAGCAGTTGGTGATCGGCGAGACGTAAGCAAGGAGGGGTGTGGCGCATGCAGACCGCGACTTGAAGAGTTTGTGACGGAGATAGAAGGCTGGCGGACGGGCTGTACAAGGGGGGGGAGGGAGGGTGGAGGGGGGAAGCCAGAAGGCCTGGCGGCAGCGAGTGAGTCTGCTGTTTGCTTTTCGTTTGTCTCTCTTCCTCTCTCTTTCTTTCTTTCTTTCGTCCTCGACTTTTTTTTTGTTGTTTGTTAGTGGAGGTGATGGCGATCACACGGCGGTCCTTGGGTGTCATCACCCCCCCCCCCCATGGCCGCAAGTACGAAAGCCCCACAGTTCAGCTTAGCCCACCGACAACGCTGCAAGCAGACGTGGGGAGGTGAAGGCGGAGGGGGGAGGGATATGGGGGTATGGAAGGGAGGGAAGGCAAAAAGTCAAAAAAAAAAAGAAACAGAAGGAGTGGAGGATGAGGTTGATAGAAAGAGCGTGCAGCCTTTTTTTTTTTCGGAGAGCCTAGACAGACAGCGCCACGCACATAGGGAAAAACAAAACAAAAAAAGCAAATGAAGACAAAAATGAAAGCCACAACACTCTCCAAGACACACTCCAAAGCACAGACACGTGGGAACGGAGAGAAAGAAAAGCAAGCAGACGGCCCTTTCGTCCACGGCATACACGAGATCCACTCGAGATAGTGAAAAAAAAAGAGAAAATGAAGAATGACATAGAAAAGCTTCTCTTTTTGAGTTGTGGTTATGCAAATGATAACATCAGAGAAGTACTTCGCCGCCGGATGCTAGCGGCGTGGTGGTGAGAACAGGAGTCGAACGCTCGTGGCATCCACGTGCGTCACCTCCGTGTCGGTGAACGCTGGTGGAGTCGAAGCTCGAGCGGGAGGAAAAAGAAGACCCCCACCTCTGCATGTCTTCAACACGCAACGGCTCTGATAATATCGGACTCGCTTTCCTCGGACTCCAAAGCAGCTGCCTCACGCACTCTGTAGTCTCTCAACGGATCCTCCCCCTCCTCCCCCTTTTTTTCCCCAGCCAGAACCCAAGTGCAGTGACTGAGTCAGTGAGATGAAGGAGGAATGGGGAGGGGGGGGGGGGATATGCCTCCCCTCGCGCTGCTTCAGATCGATGCACCCGGCAGCAGCCTCAGCACGGCCGGACAGCTTCGACTTGATCGTCACTGCCCTCTCCCCCCTCTCCCCTCTCCATCGGTCCTGCTTCATTGCAATCAGAGGATCGTGGACAAGCGGTTCGAGGAGAGGGGAGAGAAAGAGGGAGAAGACAAGGACGGACGTGGAGCTGAGCCATGGGCTGGAGAGAGGGTTTGGGTGGCGAGGAGTGAGGGAGGCAGACAAGCGAGACACGTGAAGGTAGAGTGGAAGAGTTGTAAACAACCACAAACACAACAAACACCAAAGGAGGAAGAAGAAGAAAAAAAAAAGACGAGGGAGGAGAGAGAGAGAGAGAGAGAGACGGGGGGGAGGCTTACAGAAAAGAAAAAAAAAAGCAAGCACATGTTTCTCATTAGAAACTTGCACACGCACACACACACACACAGGGAAAAAAGGGGGAAGGGACACACGCACACACACTCGCTCACACACACGTACCTCGGACGCCAAGGACAACGAGAGGTGTTCGTATGACACGCAGGCAAACACAGATGCGGAGGAAGACACAAAGAAAACACACAAACACAAACGCACACACACACACAGCCACAGACACGCGGGTGCACGGGTGTACACAGGGCCAGCAAGACGGGAGCGGAGCAGAGGACGAGACAGGGAAGGGGCGCGAAAAGCGCGGCAAACAAAGAAGGCTGAATCAAGGAGAGAGGGATGGCCGAGGCGGGATAGGAAGGAAGGAAGGAAGGGGGGGGGGTGACTAGGGGCGCATCGGCAACGACGCTGAAGTCCTACGGGGGGGGGGTGACGAGGGACGAGAAAGCGGAACACGAGAGCGGCGGGAAGTGTGCGTGGGTTGGCGGCGTGATGATCGCACCGATGCGATGAGAGGGGAAACGCAAGTGTATAGAGTGCGCAGAGTATCCGAGGCGGAACCGGTCCGAGGGGGAGGGGGGGTGGTGAGATCTTCTCATCAACGCCTATCGAGCACACGCACACACACACACATGAACAAAAGGGCACACTCCCAGTTTAAAGCCCGAAGAGGGCCTTCACGGAGAAGCGGCGCCGCGATCGCCTCGGCGGCAGGAGCTTCGGCAGGTGGTTCTCTGCGGACGTCAAGCACGCCTCCCCACAGGCGAGACGCTCGCCGTCGCCGAGGTGCCCCAGCAGCCCTACACGGAGCGGGCAGAGTGGGTTGAGGGCCCGCCCCGTATCCATCTCCGCCACTTTCTGCAGTGCCAGCAGCGCCAGCTTCTCCTTGTCGAGATGACCGCTGGACTTCGTGTTGTCCAACAGCTGCTGTTGCTGCGGAACGAGCGATGTGTTGAGCGGCGCCTCCGCCTGCCCCCACTCCACCGCGGACGAAACCGCCGCGGATTGGAACGAGTGGATCGACAAGGTCTGCAGTCTCGTCGTCTTGGCAGCCCCACGCGGCGGCGACGCTGGTGAAGAAGGGTGGAGCTGCTGCGGCGGTGGCGAGGGAATGCTGTGCAGGCGCTGCACTGCCGCGCGGGCACAGGGTGGGGCATCGGGGTGGGCAAGCATCGCGTCGTCGGCCTGCCGGCACCGGTGGCTGGGGTCGGCCTTACCGAGGCAGCCTCCCAGCTCCGTCGCAATGCTGCCGCGCACCGGCAGGGAGCTGAGGATCACGTCCCGCACCACGGCGGCCGACTCCTCCTCCTCATTCCCTAAATGGCCGCCGCTCCGACCTGCCTGCGACAGCACCAGCCGGCCCGTGAGGCGCGTCGTGGACGAGAACGACATCGTCGTCATCGCCGCACCGTCGCCCTCCACGAAGCCAATGACAGAGTGCGACGTGGAGTTGATCAAGACGGCGCTGCGGATTGCCGTGCTGCTCGCGAAGGCCATGGCAGGACCTATCATGTCTGCCATTATTTGTTGCTGCTGCTGCTGCGCACCTCCGGTGGAGCGCTCGGTCCGACACGACACGCCGAGGCGGCTGGGGCTGACGCTGCTGTGCGGCTTCAGCACCCCCTCCGGGCCGCGAGAGTGATGGCTTCCACCAAGGTCACTGGCGCTCTCGGCGGCAGCGCGCAGCAGCAGCGACTCGTGCTTACGCAGCAGCGACGACACAGTCGTGGCGCACACGTCCAGCGGCGCGTCGACCGTCCTCTCCTCTGCCCACGTCCGAACGCCTGCGTTGGCGACGAAGGAACAAAACGACATAATACGCGGGTCCCCCGCGAACGGAGGCACATCCACCACAGAGGGAGACAAGGAGCTCGAGTGGGCGTGGTGGCCGCTGTGCCCGCTGCGCGCCGCTGCTGCCCCGGCGGAGTTGACGCGGCAGACAGACGACGACGACGGCGCGGACGGGATCGAGGGGGAGTGCACAGAGGAAAGCTCGCGGTGCTGCTGCTGCTGTTGCTGCTGCTGCTCGAGCCACCGCACAGACCGGCGGTGCAGCGCATCCCAGTCGTTGCCGTCAGCCGGTGCGGACACACCTGTGACACTGCTCTCTAGGAGAACCGGGATGGGTGCCGTGGCGTGGCTGCTCAGCTGCGTTGGCGAGCTCGTGTGCGGCGACGGCGCGGTGGGCCCGAGCGACAGCGGTGTGGCGCAGTGCGGCGGAGAGGCGGGGCCTGCCACACCACCGCTTACCGTCGTGGCAGCAGCAGCGGTGCGGTTGGGCTTTGCGCTGGTGCTGCTGCTGCTGCTGCTTGGTGGCAGGCCGCCCATCGACGTCGCCGCCTGCCGCCGCCGCGTCGAGCGGGAGCTGTCGTGCTGCTGCAGCATCGCCGCTGAGACGGACGGGCGAGACAGTGCACCGCTGCGCTCCCATGCGGTGGAGGCATCGGCGGTCGTGCTCGCCGTCGTTGTGGCCGCAGGAGCAGTGCACTGGATCGGCGAGGTGGGTGTCGCCGTGCGGGTCACGCTGTCGGGCAGCGACGAGGCGGGGCGACTCCCACGCGGGGCCGCTGGGGTGTGCCGTGCGGCGGCTGCGCTCATGACGGAGGACTGGGTGGTGCTGCGCATCGTGACGGTGCTGAAGCCGCCGCTGGTGGGGCTCACATCGGTGACGGACGCGGAGGAGCTGCCGGTGGCGCGGGTGAGCTGGAGGAGGTCCTCGATGGCGGACCGCGACCGCTGCCCCTCCAGCGACCCGTCGATCGGTGCCGTGTCGCTCGAGCTCAACGTTCCGCCGATGGCACCGACACTGGTGAGAGAGCCGGCGACGGCCGCAGGGCGGCTGCGGCGTCCGCGCGGACGGGCCGGGCCCGCGCGGATCGACGCGTACGGCTGCGCGTCGTACCCGGCAAAGGGGTGCGTCAGGTTGGACGGCTCCGACGCGATACGGGAGCCGCAGGCGCTGTTCACGGAGCGGCGGCACGTAAAGGAAAGCAGGAGGAGGCGCTCCGTGTCGCTCTGTGGCAAGAAAAAGGAGTCGGAGATGCCGATCGAGCTCGCCGCAACAGCAGCGGCCCCGGCCGCGCCTTCAGAGTCGAGTGTACTCGCGGAAGTCGCGTGGGAGCGCGCGATGGCTCCGGGCTGAAGAGGCTGCACCCGGCAACCGCGCGAGCGACTTCCCCGCTCCTCACCCTCCGCGGGCAGCAGCCGCACCATGCTCGTTGGCGGCGTTGTCGAGAGCGTCGTCAGGTCGCTGGGACCGCCGCTCATGTGCGACGACGCCGTCATGCCACACCGGTCCGTGGCCGACGCGCGTGGCGTGCGTGCCATGGAGTCCGTGAGGAGGGAGCGGCCGAAGGAGCAGCGCGCGGCCCTGTCAGCGAACGGGGTGCCCACACCGCTGTATCGGTCGCTGGGGCACACGGAGCGAGGCGAGGCGGCGGAGGCGGCGGGTGTGGTAGGCGGGTGGGGCTGCAGGGCTTGCGTGGCAGGCGCTGTCCCCGCGCTGGGGTCGAGCACACGGCCCTCCGCTTCCCGACTCCCCCTGTGGGGGCCGCGGCGGAGCGGGGCACGCTGAACGTGTGTGCTGAGATCGCGGCGCTGCGCTGGCGCTGACGGCAGTGATGCGTTCGGTGGTGTGGACTCCTCGCACACGATTGTGTGGGGGGGCCGGTGCGTGCGGCTGCCACGGGCGTGTCGCGGGGACGACGGCTGCCTCATGGGCGGTCGTGCCTGCGGCGGCGTCGCGGACGGTTCGGTGGAGCTGCCGAGGAGAGAGGTGATGGAGCTGGCGCTGCGCATGCGGGACGGACCCAGGATGCCTGCAACGGATGAGGCGTTGCTGTCGGACGGAAGAAAGGCGAGAAGACTCTTGTCCATCTGCCGGTGCTGCTGATGCTGGTGCGGTGGGGGTGGCGGTGGCAGTGGCGGCGGAGTCGTATGCGCCTCGCGTGGTGAGCCGCCGGTGTTGGGGGTGGGAAGGGGCCCTCGCTCTTCCATGGGGGCGGTGGGCTGGTTCGATGCTGCTTGTGCTGGTGCCTCTGCCGTGTCGAGCGGAACTCTCTCGGCGGGGAAACGGAGGGTGCTTTGGGACCGCTTGGACTGAAGCTGCTGCATGTCCAAGCGCGGGGGAGCGCCAGCAACGGCGTTGTGCATGTCGGCGGCGCCTCTTGCGAGCGCCGGTTCGTGCGCTCCTGGCGAAGTCATCGCGTGTGGCAGAGAGCCTTGGGGAAGGAGGGAGCAAGACCGAGAGGCTGTGGTGCGGGTGGTAGACGAGGAGAGGCAGTTGAAGAAGATGGCGGGGCCACACGAAGGAGGTGGAAGATAAAGGTCTAACAGCCACAGAGCAATAGGAAAAAAAAAAGGAGAAGAAAAAAGAAACGAGAAAGAAGGGAAAGAAACAGTGAGTCAATGGAAGGCAAGGCAATTGAAAGGGGGAGGGAGGAAGGGAGGGCAATGGGAGGATCAAGGTTGCAGCAAATAAAAGTTCTCACAAGACAAAAAAAAGCAAAGAGATAAAAGAACAGAAGGTAAGTTAAAACACAGGAGCACAAGTTGGCGGAGCGGGGGACGGGGGACGGGGGAGCAGCGGAAGGAATCGCAATGCCAGACTTGACAAAAAAAAAAAAGCACCGAGAGCAGCACAAGACACAAACAAATGAACAGGCGAAGCGGGACGTGACGGACACGCGGACACGGCGATACACGCTTACACCTGCCAGAAGTGGAGGGGGTTTAGTGAAAGATCGGAGAAAAGAAAAAGAAAAAAAAAGAAACACCGGAGGCAGTATAACAAGGCCGCACGAGTGTCACGCTATCACTGAAAGAGGGAGAGAGCGAGAGATAAAAAAAACAGAGACTTCACTGGAGCGAACAGCCTGGGCTAAATGGCTGCGAGATGGGGAAACAAAAAAAAATAAAGACAGACCCAAAACACCCACAGCAGCAGGCTTGTGACACTGAGGCAAAAAAGAAGGAGAGAGAGATAGAGAGAGAGAGACAAGCTTCTGAATTTTGCGGGGGATAGGTGGCCCTTGTCGCGTCAACGCTGACGTGCGTGCTGCCCTCGGGAGTATGTAATGAGGAGTCCAGCAATCTGCACCGGGAAAAGGCGGGGGGAGCGGAGCGGTGAGGAGAAAGAAGGGCGAAGGATGATGCAAGACACCGGCCACGTATAAACCAACCAAAAACGCACGCAACAACAACACCAAAAAAAAAGTAAAAACGGCGAAGGTGGAGGGAAGAAGGGGGAAGGGAAGAATGACGAAAGCGTGGCGGCACTCTCTACTGCGCGGTGGTGGTTAATGCCCGAGCCAGGAAGCGACTACACCTCTGACAACGTCGGGGAAGGGGGGGGAAGGAGATGAAGATGTAAGGAGGAGATGACGGTGGGGCTGCGCGGGTGCGTCAGTGTGTGTGGCCGACCGACGACTGGAGAATCGTGCTCGGTGGCTTACCTTCTCTGTATGGCACCGCTTGACGGCGAAGAAGGGTACCTACACGCTGAAAAAAGCAAAGTTGAAGCAAGAGCACTGTAGGCCGACGGAGTGGAAGGAGGGGAGAAGGCGAAGGGGAAGGGGAAGGGGAAGGGGAAGGGGAGGGGGGTGGCTGAGGGAGGCAAGAGAGGAAAACAAGAAGGAGAGAAAGGGAAAGACACGAACAAGCAAGCAAGGCGGCGGCGGAGTGAATGAGTGTGTGTGGGGGGGGGGAGGGGGGGGAACAGGGGGGAGGGGGGTACACTGGGTGGAGTCACAAAAGGTGGAAAGTGCGCGGCGACACCGCAAAGCACGCAGTAAACCAAAGTATGTGGGTGGGAGGGGAGGGGGAGAGAGCAGCGGAAGCGGGAGGACGACAACACGCAAGGGGGGAGCGGATGCGTTCCCAACGCAGCCGCAAGGAGAGAAGATGACAAAGGAAAGGGGGGGGGGAGTGGGGGAGGCGCAAGGTCAGCGTAGACGTCGGGGGAGGGGGAGAGAGGCCAGCTAATAGAAAGGAAAGAGGAGGTAGAACGGGAGATGGTGAACAAAAAATATATATATATTATTTTTCTAAAAAGCGCAGACACGAGGAGTCCTAGATCTGGAGTGGCGACAAAAGGGTATCCGTGCAGGGGCAAACCCAGGCACACTCACACTCACACACGCAGACGAAGTTCAATCGAGAAGCTTTGTGGTGGTGAGTGGGAGTGGTTCTTCTGCGATGGAATGACGCGTCCCACTGCCAAATAGGAGAGAAGAGCCTATGTGAAGGGGGATACAGAAGAAAAAAAGAAAGAAAAGAAAGAACAGATATAGGAGAGGAGTTGCAGTTTCTTATCACAAACGTCAGGTGCAGAGGAGCAGAAAAAAAAAAAAGATATTAAAAAAAAAAAGAAACGCCACAGTAAGACAACTAGCGAGGGAAGGTGAGGAAAGGATGCACAGGGGCGAGAGGCTGCGCCTGCAGACAACGGTCTGCGCACCCCACCACACTTCTCGTCGCGCAGGTCAGGGTCTTCCTAAATGAGCAGGCGGAGAGAGAGAGAAGAGAAGAGAAGATGAAAAAAAGGAAGAAGAAGCAATACGAGGCCAAAGCGCACGATGGCGTCTTCGAACAGGTTTTACAGTGAGTCAGACAGACGCACACGCACACGCACAGGCGGTGGGAGAGAGGCGGGGGAGGAGAAGAAAGCAACAGCCGCAAACGAAAAGAAAAAGAAAAAGAGAAGCACAGCGGCACAGCCTGCAACAAGCTCCTGCAGCTATGCTCGCCCACTGACTCTCCCTTTTTCTTCTTTCTTCTTGTGTTGAGTTTTCTTTTTTGTTGCTGTCGTTGTTAATCTTTTGTCTGCCTCGTGTGCTCGTGATCGTTCTTCCTCGTGTCTCTGTGTGTATGTGTGTCCGTGTGTGTCTATGCGTGTGTGTGTGTGTGCGTATGTGTTGGCGTGACGATGAGTCCACCAAAAGAAGAAAAAAAAAGAAAATGGTGTGACGCTCAGCGCCGCACACGGGACAGACGCACCGAGACAGGAGAAGAAGCACAAACACACACACACACACACTCACACAGAGAGGCAAAAGAAGGGCAATAAAATTAGAAATATGAAAAAAGGTAAAGGGAAAGCTCGCCACTGACAAAACAGACGAGAGATGATGGACAACGAAAGAAGAAAAAAAAAACACAGAGAGAGAGAAGGAGGCAAGGAGGGACAAGCGAGTTTAGTTTGGTCTGGTCACTGGAAGGTGGGTCGAGGAGGAGGAGGAGGAGGAGCGGGGCGGGGTATACGGCGTGTGCAGAACTTCCCTGGAGACTCTGAAAGATGGGGGGGGGCCAGGCAGGGCGCAGAGGAAGGAGGCCAACACAGACAGACAGACAGACAGACGCACACAAGAAAGGGATACCAGAGAGAGGAGAGGGGGGAGGGAGGGAGGGAGGGAGGGAGGGAGGGAGGGAGAAGGAGGAAGAGGAGCGCAGAACTATTATCTCGTCACTGTACATGCACTGTAGATATATAGAGGCTTCTCTCAAAGCCGGCAGGGGAAACAGATGGAGGGAAATGACAGCGCGACGTGAATCGTCGTGACCTCCACTGGATGCTCTTTTTTTTTTCTTTTTTGTTGCTGTTGGTGGTGTTGCTGTTTGATTGATTGAATTTCCTCTGTGCGTGTCTGCTTGGAAGTATGGGGTCCTGTCCCTAGTCGGGCCCGAGCGTAAGGCGAGTACGCACCCGAGTTGGGACACGAGCGACGAAAACAGAAAAAGAAAACAAAGAAAAGGAAAAAGAAAGGAAGGAAGGAAGGAAGGAGAGAGTAGCAGGTGCGCACGTAGACAAGCGCCTCAACGCGACGTCACTCCTGACGTAGTGGCACAGAAGTGTGAGTGTTTGATGTGCATGTGTGTGTGTGTACACGTGTGTGTGTGTGGGGGGGGGGGGGGGGGGGTCACAGTGGTGCACAGAGATGCATGCGATGAGAAAGAAAAGGGGGAAAAGAGGGGAGGGCAACATGGGCTTAACAATGCTTACTACACATGCATGCATAACCACTGTGTGTAGTTTCGGCTTATCCGGAAGGAGGGGTCCACATTCCTTCCCTCAGAAGCAACAGAGACACACCAGCGCCATCCTGCGGTGTTCGTCAAGCTCTAGAGGGGGGGGGTCTCACGCTCGACTACGCCTTTCACAGGCTTGCCGATCGAGACAGACGTGAGGAGGCTCAACTTCATTGCCAGTGTGACTCCCCGCTGCTGATGTTGGGCGGACGCCGACACGGTTGCCGTTGAGCCGGCCTACTCTAACGCAGAGGGGGAGGGGCGAAGGGGACGTGGGCATGTTGTTGTTGTTGTTGTTGTTTTTTGGCTCCAGCACGGGTGGGTCACGTGAGGATCGTCGTGTGCTCTTCGTTTGATTCTTGTGTGTTTACCTGTTCGCAATCAAGTACGAAGCTGATACGGACGCCACGGACACCTGGGAAAGGTTCACTGAGGACCTCACCTCACCTCACCTTACCCCCGCCGTCGTCGCCGCCCCTCTTTCGACGACGCTGCGTCAGCGTCACGAAGCAACTCACGGAACACAAGCACAAGGCCAGGAATCGGGACAAGGACGGACGCTGGTCACGTTCACGAGGCGGGGTAACAGTTGACCGAAGCGCCATGCAGTTTTTTTTTTCCTCCTGTTCTCTTTCCCTTCTCGTCCCGCTGCGCATTCCAGGGCTATGCACTCGACTTTTCCTTTTAACGCAGCCTCCCTTCCTTACACTGAACCCAGTGACTGCTTAATCGTTATCACGCCCAAACTGCAGCCGCCGTTCCGCATTGGGGAAAAAAAGAAAAAAAGAACAACACACAGACACGCACACACGCACAGACACCGTACTCGACACTCATGCCAGAGACACGCTATCATTCTTGTCGATGTGCAGTGCCCCCATCTCCGCCGCCGTCTCCACCGCGTGCCGGACCGACTTGGCGATGCGCTTCGCGTACCGCTCCACCAGCTCCTTCGAGAGGTCCTTCGCCCGCATTGAGGCCACGCCGCGGACGCTGAGCACATCCGCCACGATGTCCGCCACCTCGGCGCTGGTGCCGAGCACAAAGGACGGCACAACGCACTCCGTCGACGTTGTCGACCGCGGCAGCAGCAGCGGCGTGTCCTTCTTCCCGGGGTGCGCCATGTCAGAGTCGTTGCCCGCGTGTTCGGGTCGCTTCGCTGTGACAGGGGTGTGCGGGGCTGCCTTCTTCGCGGTGGTGAGGGGCGAGGTGGCAGCCGGCCTCGTCGCCGGCGATGATGTCCTCGCCTTCTTCTGCGCCGGGGCAGCACTCGGCGCCGCCACACCCGCCTTGCCGCTCCTCGCCATGTGGGTCTCGTCGTCTTCGTCGTCCGAGGAGGACTGGCGAACACCCGGGCGTGGGTGCTTGCGAGATGGCGCCGGCGCGCTGGGCTTCGACGACGCGGGCCCGCTCGACGGCGACTTCTTGGCAGCAGCAGCAGCAGCAGCCCCTGCCGTGGTGTTGCGGCCGCGCGTGGCCCAGTCGCCGTCGCTGTCGTCGTCATCGGAGCTGAGGTCGTTCATCGGGGCCCGCGGCGGCCGCTCAATGCCCACGCGTGGCGCCACAAACGACGAGGCGCTGCCGCTGCCGCCGTTTCCGTGCTGGATCTTCTGCTTCCACTTCCCCTGGTACTTCTCCTCCTCGGTGACGCACGAGGTGTGCGCCTTGATCGTGTCGAGGTCGAAGACGTGCATGCAGTCGACGCAGGTGAAGGTGCCGCGGCCGCACGAGTTGGCGTGGCTCTGCACCTTGGGCTTCTTCACAACATCCTGGCAGTGATTGCAGGTGAAGGAAACCATCTCAATGGGCGAGGAGAGTGACGATGCGGGGAACTGAACGCAGAGTGCACCCTTAGCTGCGTGTATGTATGGACGTGGATATGTATGTGTGTGTGTGTCTGCCGTATGGTCTGATAGATGCGTGGTGGTGGCGTAGGAAAAAGAAAAAAACAAGAGAAGTGAGGTGGAAGCAGGGGTTTACACAGGAGGAGATATATATCGGTTCGTTGGGGTCGCGGTTCGGTGGCACTTCAGACAGGCAGGGGAGGAGACAATAACTTCGAGAAAAAAAGAAAAAGTACGGATCTCTCTTTGTGTCGGGTGCACACTCACGCACACACACACACACACACACACACCCTGACTGGAGCTCGGCACCCTCCTTCACTCTCCCTGTGTGTCCTCAGCCACACGAAACTCGACCTACGCGCGGCGAGGAGAGCCAGCGTCCGTGTCCGCTAAACAGCCAGTTCTTTTTTTCCATCCCACCCACAACAACACACACGCACACACACACAGGCGTACGCATGTCAAGAAGCCTCAGCACACTCTGGTGAAGAAGGCGTACCACACCGCAACAAGGAGTCGTGTACCCCCCACGTCTTTCCTGATCGGATGAAGAAGCACCTTCAGAGCGCACAACGGCTTTCGGCTGTGCGTATGCATGTGTGTGTGTGTTTCAGCGCGCACATTTTGTGTGTGTGTATGTGTGTATATTTGTGTGTGTGTGTGTGTGTGTGCATGCAACAGACATTGGAAGAGCACAGTTGCCATCGTGTGGCGCCATCCCTTCCCCCTGGTCGACGCGCACGGTTTGTTCGTTGGCCTCTGCCTCTTTTTTTCTTGTTGTTGCGCCAGCTTCTCACCTAAATTACCTCTACGACGGACGGTACACCAGCGCGCCGCAGCACCGGGGGGAGAAAAAAAAAACAAGAAGAAAAATGCGGACAGAGAAGGGAAATGAGGCAGAGACAAGGAGGGCCACAGGGAGACACACACACACGCGCGCGCGCGACCTGTGAGATGCAAGCGAGCGGAGACAGAGAGAGAGAGAGAGACAGGGGCCATGGTGGCATTGCTGCACACAGCAGCCTGGGGGGGGAGGAAGAGGAGTAGGAGCTGGTGAAAGAAGCAATTGTCATCCAACTAGGCTGCAGCGAAGACCGGAGCCAGGGGGAAAAAAACGTTGCGAGCAGGGAATGGAAAGTGGGGGGTTCAAGAAGATCGCTTCCTTCTTTCCCTTCCCTCTTCGCACATCTTCTCCTTACTCTTTACCTCAAAGCCACACCAGACCACACTCAGCTGTGTTCCTTTTTTTTCTTCTTCTTCTTCGTTGGTTGTTGTTGCTGTTGTTGCTTGTCTGTTTGTCTTCTTTCTTTGGTGTTGTTGTCTTTGTCTTTCTTCCCGTTCAGGGGATCGCCGCGTACTAGCGGCAAGACTCGCCTCTGCAGGCATGTGAACCACACGAGAAAAAAAAAGAAAGAAAACAAATCAAAACAAAACAAACAAAAACAAAGAACAGCAAAAACAAACAACAGCAACAACAAACAAACAAACAAAAAAAAGAAGGGCATGCAAGCGGAGCACACAAATACGCAAAAGAAAGAAAATACCGTCGAGGGATCGTTGACGCGCCTGCTCGTCTGCGCCAAATAGACGTGTCTCACACAGTAGGACGTGGAAGGTGACGGAGGAAGCAAGTTGAGCAACAACAAGGAAAAAAAAACGATTCATGAAGAAGAAGTGAAGCAAAAGGTTGAACCGACCAAAAAACAACAACAAAAACAACAAAAAAGAAACTAAGAGGGAGGGAACTGTGGAGAGAAGAAAAAGATTCGCAGCGCACACACCAACATACACACACATGCATCCATACATACACAAACGCACGCGACGACGACGACGAGTCGACCAAGAAGTGCGCACGCACACATGCAGAGCACATCAACAACAGCAACAACATCAAGGAGCGGATTTCGGAAGGGGGGGAATGAGAGAGAGAGCGTCCAACACACATCCTCCCTTCCCCCCCCCTTTCCTGCTGCTACCTTTGTATTGCCGCGACACCAAAACAAAACAAAAAGAAACGAGATCCAGCGACAAGATAAAAAGAAAAAGAAGAGATAGAGGCGGGAAAGAGAATACGCACAGGCTCGCACTCACACACACACACACACACACACACGCAAACACACAAACATACACATACACACACATGCATACACACAAACACATGCGCACAAATCGGTGTGGGGGCCTGTGCTCGCCTGCACTGTCTTCTGGCACACTTGTAGTCAAACCCTGGAGAGGAGCAGAGGAGAAGTCAAGAAGAAGAACAGAAAAAAAAAGAGTCGAAACGCAAAAACAAATGTTAAACTGTGCAGGTGAGTCGATAGGGGGGGAAGGGGGGGGGACAACTCTCAGCTCCCCAACCTCCGGACAACAAACGCAGCAGTTGCGTTAGGTGCAATGTGTATGTGCAGAGATGTGTTCCATACGCTGCGAAAACACACAAAGATAGCACGGCGTACAAGACACACAGTCACACACGCAGACACACACACACACACACATCTCTACAGGCAGAAGCTTCACCGCAGCATACACACACACACACATACACACGCACGCACAAGAAACAGAGAGAGAGAAAAACGGTACACGCAGACATCAGCGCATTGCAACACTCTCTGGCGAGGTGAATCGAAAGTGTCTGAGATTCTTGGAAGCCTCGGGGCTTCTTATGACTTGAGCAGATGGCCTTATCAGTCCTACGATTCTTTTTTTTCTTTGGTTATTTGTTTGTTTGTTTGATTGTTTTTTTCCGAGTCTTTATGTTCTTCTGCAGCGTGCGTCACGCGTGCGTGTCATGAACCTACATCGTTGAAGACTACATGAAAAAAAAGGGGGAAAAAACCGTGTGCATACACGCACATGAAAAGCACGTTCAGCCCCCCCCCCCCCCTTGTCTCAGTCCCACTCACACACACACATACATACACACGCACACATGTCGTCCCGTTTCTGTGACTCTCCATGTGCCCTTTTAAACGTGCATGGCCGTGTTGATAGGACCGCAAAGTGCAAACAGCGGCCTGGAAGGGTAGCTGGCTCGCCTCATCGTGCGGGGCGCCAACTGAGTCAAGGGCTGAGAAGCTCAGAGAGGAAGAGGAGAGGAGGGGAGAGCTTGATATGTGACGGCTCCAAGAACAACAACAACAAAAAAAGCAGGAGGAAACAGTCGACGTGGGAGTGCACGACACAAGGCGAAATGAGATAGTTCGTGCACGACAGAAGGGAAGGGAAGGGGCGAAGCGTCGCGCAATCGGCGCACCAGAGGAGAGAGGAAGAAGAAAGCAAAAAAACGTGGTCTTTTTTTTTTGTTTGTTTGTTGGGTGAGGGGGGGGGGGGCGGGGTGAGGAGGGAGAGAAGGGACGGGTCAGACAGCAGGTATAGCTGGGCACACGGGATACACAAAAAACAAGCAAACAAACAAAACAAACAAAAAAAGACACACGTAGACGGCAGGGAAACACGCCAGCTCGCCGTCCAGTCTCCATCCCAGACGCTCTGCTGCGTCCAGCCACGACGCCATCGCAGCGTTCGTAAGCATGCACAGCCACACAGAGAGAGAGAGAGAGAGAGAGAGAGACCAAACACACTCGGAAATAGAAGAAAAAGAGAGAAAAAAAGAGGGGTGGGAAGAGTGCGCAGCAAAGTCAAAGAGAGCAATAAGAGCAATAACAGAAAACAACAACAACAATAAAAAGAGTCAACAACAACACATCGAGAACGGCTTCTCGAAGACGGAGCACAGGTCAAGCGGCCAGCAACAGCTGCCGTACAACGTGGTAGAGCGCGAATATAGGAAACACAAAAATAAAGACAAGAAGAGAAATCGAAGGGAAATGTCGGACACGACAGGAGGGGGAAGAGGAGCCGCAAAAGAGCACGTGGACACAAGCACACACACAAAAATGTAAAGCGCTTTACAGCGAGAGTGGGGGGGCGGGACAGGAACGCAAACAAACCAAGCTGGAAGAAGAAAAAGAAAGAATCTACCAGAAAGGAAAAAAAAACCGGCATGGGCTCCAACAACAAGCAAGAAAAGAAAAGGGGGGGAGACAAAAAAAAAAAGAACACTGGTGGGGAGCGCGGGTCACGTGCGCGCACGGAACAACACGTCGCACGAAGAAACTGAAAGGGTGGGAAGAGGGAAGAGGGGGGTGGGGGTGGGGGGTGGACGTGGATGGAGGAACAGAGGAGAAAGGCGGAGAGGAACGGACTTCAGATGAACCAGCAAGACACACACACACTCACACAAGGACACACCAATACATATATACATACATGCGCAAGAGCTAAACGTACACGGCGACATATCAACAACAACAACAGCAGCAGAGCACTACGCGTCGTCTCTCGCTGATCGGACTTCGGCAAAAAAAAAAACGAACAAAGAGAGAAAAAAAAAGGAAGTCCGCGGGAAGAAGGAAAAAGGGGGCGACAGGAAGAGGAGGGGCGAGAACGTCGAAAAAAAAAAACACAATATGGTAAGCCACCGCTGTCTTGTGCTGCTTCACAGGGTTCATGGAAGAACCGAGAGTGGCACGAGAGAGAGAGAGAGAAAAAGACATGGTGGCGCACGGAGGGCATGAACAACTTTTTTTTTCTTTTTCTTTGGGGGGAGGAGGGTGATTGGAAGAAGCAGAGGAGAAGGGGGAAAAATAAAAAATATGCATCAGACCACTGACGTGGCCCAAGCCTGCAGAAGGAGGAGAGGGCTAGAGCACCCTTGGAGCCCGATTGAGGCCTTGTGTGTGTGTGTGGGGGGGGGGGAGCAAAGGGAAAGGGAAAAAAGGTAATCAAGAAAGAAAGGGCGAGACCAAGAGTCGTCTCGATCAGCGCACGGGCGATTTTACGCGTGTGTGTGTGTCTGTGTGCGTGTGTGATGACGGTTTTGTTTTTTTCTTGTCCATCGGCTCGTGGAGAGAAGAGGAGGGGAAAAGGAGGGGAAAAGGAGGGGGAAAGGAGGGGGAAAGGAGGGAACACTTCTGCTTAAGCACACACACACACACACACACACATACATACACACACACACATACATACATACACTCCGCTGCTGACCAGGAGTGCCGCAGAGGGCGGAAAGGAGGGGGGAGGGGCAGTGGGACAAGCGGTCAGAGAGAGAGAGAGAGGGGGGGGTCAGAGAAACAACAAAGGAAAGGAGAGAGAGGTGAAGTTGGCCTCAACGCGGGGACGGGGCAGCACAAGTGAGGGACGCAAAACGCACGAAAGAAAGAGAGAAAAAAAAGTCGAGTGCGGCTCGGATAGACGCGTGTGTGTTGAAGTGTGATTGTGTCTGTCTGTCTGTGCGGGGGTGGGGGTGGGGGACAAGGCGGAGGAGCCAGGTCAAAACAGACGAGGAGGAGAACGGGATGGGTGGTGGTGGTGGTGGTGGTGGAAGAAGGCGATTCGCGAGGAGCAAGATGAGAAGGAGTGATGGGGCCCCAGGGCTGAGAAGGGCGTAAGGGGGAAGAGTTTTGAGAAGGAGATGACGGCGAGGTCAAGTAAGAACACACGCTAAAGACACACACACGCCTGCGTGATTGCGTGCGTTACTGAAGCAGCAATAGGAGAGTGATAGTAAGCGACAGCAAAGAAAAAAAAGCACACAAGGAACAAGCGTAATACAAAAGACATTTTTTTTTGAAGGTTTAAGGGCAAGGCAAGAAAGAAGTGAGAAAGAGGAAGAGGGGGGTTCGAGAAGTGTAGTGTGTCTGGACGGAGAGCTGCATTCGGGCTGAACAGAGGCAGGCTCTGTTCAAAGAGCAGAGAAGGAAAAGAAACGAAAACAGAGCCTGCATGCATTAAGCGCGTACGTTGGCTCAAGCACTGACACACAAAGCTACAAAAAAAAAAGGAAGAAAAAAGAAAGCAAGGGAAGAAGGCAAGCTACTGCCTGTTTACTTTAATGGGCTTTTATTTTGGGGGGAGGGGGAGCGGGGAGGGGGAGGCGGAGCCGGGGCCGGGGCGGAGCCGGGCCCGGCGTCCTCCACCAACGCGCGGCGTGTCACCGCCACTCACTGCCGTGTCAGAGCAGGAGTGCAGCGAAGAAGAGAGCGGCTAAAACGAAAACAAAAAATGGAGAGGCAGACAGCGATGAGCACACACACACACACACACACGCACGCACGCACGCACGCACATAAGCGCGTGGGGGAAAGACGTCGATACGGAGCAGTAAGAAGGGGGAGGGGGAAAGAGTGACCAGGCAAGCCACTGCGCACCGAGTTCCGGAGGTGCAGAACGGTTGTGGTGGTATGTGTGTGTGCGGGCAGAAGGAAAAAAAAAAGCAAGCAAGCTGAAGAAAGGTGACACCAGCAGCCGTGCTCAGACGCTCGAAGACGCCGAGGTTAGGCGCCGTGTTGCTGCGATCGCAGGCAGAACTTGAAGGCAAGTAAAAAGGTAGACTGAGAGGGGAAGAACGCATGGCACGCCGCCAAGGCGTCCGACAGCAGAAAAAAAAAGGAGAGAGAGAGAGGAGGCGCCGGTGCAAGCAGATCAGGGTGCACACAAGGCAGACATGCACATGCCACATACGTGAAACAGACAACGCAGGGTTGGCAAGGAGAAAAAAAAAACCACAGGAAAAAAAAAGAGCTCCAATAGAATTTCGAACAGGAGAGGGGTTGAGGAAGGGGGGGAGGGTGTCGTTATTATTTGTGTGTCGGGGGGGGGGGGGTGAGGGAGGGGAGGGGGAGGGGGAGAGGAGAGTATGCGCAGGTGCTGCACACAGTTGTCCACAGAAGTGCGCGAACCCTCCCACACACACACACACACGCCCATCCCCTGGGAGGCCTACAAACCAGCAGTCATCTTGATCACGTTCGAGTTTGCTCCTTTCCCCCCCCCCTCGAAAGCTCATCACTTGTACTTCCATTTTTTGTTGTTGTTGTTGTTGCGGGGGTTTGCGAAGGCTTTTCTTTCCTTCAGCACGCGCGGGAGAGAGGGGAGAAGTGGAGAGGTCCGAAGGGGGAGAGAAGGAGGGAGGGAGGGAGGAAGGGAGGGAGAGACATGAAGCAGGGCATCACCGCAGCTCACGCACAACGCTCCAATAGCCGCAATCTAGCCGTTGCTCCCCTGTTGTTGATGTTGTTTTCTTTCCTCAGCCTACCGCCCCCCCCCCGCCCCGCCCCGCACAGTTATCCTCACCCTGCTCGAGCATTCAACGACAAAGAAGATATGAAGAAGGAAGAGAAGACAAGGGGAAAAAAAAGGCGTGCAGCAGACCCAAGTGAAAATACAAAGAAGAAAAGACAGTGCGGCAAGAGAGGTCATGGACCCCACCGCCCCCCCGTAAGATTGAGGAGCGGAGAGGAGACGCAGTGGTCAGCATCACATGCACAAGGCGGCGCGATGGCGGCGAGTGACTTGGAATAGGAAGAGGGGTGGGTGAAGGGGGGGGGGGGGGTGGCGTGAGCGGCATGAAAAACAGAGAGACGCACACACGACCACACGCACACCCGGACACGCACACACACACACACACACAGCGACACACAGACATCTCCGCCCGCGTCAGTTCCACTCGCACCGAGACGAGGGACATTAGGAGGGAGGGAGGGAGGGTGGGTGTCGGTGGCCAAAGCAGAAGATACGCCGATGTAGCACCAAGAGCTACGGAGCGTAAAACATGTTACGTGGAGTGGGTGGTGGGGGGGGGGAGTGGGTGGGTGCGTGATGTGGGCACCGCAGTTGTAACAGAAGCTAGTAAGGTGCGAAGGGCAGGTTGGGGGGAGGGGACGTGAGGAAGCAAAAGTAGTTCCACAGTGAAGCGACCAGAGGGGGGGGGGGAGAGAAGGGAAGAGCAGCGACGACAGGAGGCTCCACGGCAGCTACAGCCACATAGGAAGCACCCACAAAGAAACGAAAAAAAAAACAGAAGGAGAAGCTGCGTAAAGAGAACACACACGGTGTGAAGAAGCTGTACTGAAAGGCAGCAGATCAGTGAAGCGGACGTTGGTCCGGCGAACATTATGCAAGCGCGGCACTAGAGAGGAAAGAGTCACGACGTGCGCAAGAGAGAAAAATAGCGCAGGTGCGTGTTGTTGTTGTTGTTGTTGTTTGTGTGCGCATGGAGACAGGTTCGTACATCGAAGCCACACACAAACACACACACAGAGACACAGAGACACACAAACGCCTTGCGGGCCTACAAAGAGAGGAGCGCAGAGCCCGATAGGCAGCGACGAAACAAAACAAGATAGAAAAAGGATCTCGTCGGGTAATTATTTTTTTTTGGAGCGACACCCGCGTGGGGAGAGAAAATGTGGAGGAAGGGGGGAGAGGAGGGAGATACACACACACACACACACACACACACACACACACACAGAGGGACACGCACACACACAGAGAGAGACACACGCACAAACGCACAGACACACGCCGTAAAAAAAAAAGGTAGCCCTCGCTACCGCTCCCCCTCCCTCTCCCTTCCCCACCACCCTTCAGCACAGCAGCGCGTTCGAGTCGGCTTTGGTCTCGGTTTCGCCAAGTTGCTCGTCGAACGGAGAGGGAGAGACAGAGAGAGAGAGTGAGTGAGACAGAGTTGCAGGAAACCAATAGTAGAGGCCCGATCAGGAGGGACTGACACAGCACGTGCCGGGACTTGCGAAAGGGGGAGAAAAGAGAGATAAGAAGACAAATCTACACACACACACACACACACACATCTACCAACACAGACACTCTCCGAGTCGCACACACGCACACTCCAATGAATTAAGGAACAAAGACATGCACAGGAGAAGAAGGGCACGAAGAGAATCCATGACATCACCGAGGGACTGCGGTGTGAAAGAGTGAGCAAGAAACATGAGATGAAAGAAAGGGAAGGAAAAGAAAAAAAGTAATGGTGTGTTTGTTTGGTGGGGGGAGGGACAACGGTAAGGGGGAAGCCCCCGTTGCGGAATGCTTAGAAACGAAGAACGGTGCAACACAGCGAGGCGCCTACACTTCGTAGCGGGAGGGGGGAGGAGGATCCTACGGAGCAATAAGTAAGGGAGATCGCAGCCTTGGTGAAGAGACAACCAGATAATAATAAAAAAGTTGAACGTAGGCGGCGGGAGAGAGAAGAGAAAAGAAGAGAGAAGGAGGGAGCAGGTGACAAGAGGAACGAGTAGCTCCGCCCCGTCACCCCCCACCCACCACGACCACGACCACGACCCAACAACAACAACAGAAAAAAAATGCGTGGCGAAATCAAGCAGAGAAGGGAAAAAAAAAAGGCGATCACGTGAAACGACAAAAAAAGGGAAACATCAAATCACGACGTTTGCTCATCTCTCTTCTCCTCGCCGCTCTTCATGTTCTTTAGCTCCAGTCTCCTCGAATGCTCCTGCTGAAGCAGCCTTCATCGGGCGCACCACCACAGCAAGAGACAGAGAGAGAGCGAAAGAACGAGTGGCTGGTGTTCACACACACACACACACACACACACACATGAGAGGAAACGGAAGTGGCGACGGCATCGTATAAAGAGAGAGGGAGAGAAGGAGGGGGGATTGGGGAGGAGGAGGAGGAGGAGGTGACAGAGAAGCACCGTCACTCCTCCCTTCGCCATTGTCGCTCTTATTCGCAGATGTACATCCTAGATGAGAAAATCGCAGCAGCAGGAGCAAGACAGAAAAAAAAAAAACGAAACCGAAAAAGAAAAAGAAAAAAAGAAGAAGAAGGAGAAGGAGAAGGAGAAGAGAGTGGGGAAAAAAAACATCAGAGCAAGTGTTGTTGACCGCGCGTATTGTCGGCACGAAGGTGACATCCACTGAGAGGGGGGGGGAGGGCGAAGTCACACGTAGGAGTACGGCGAGAGAGAGACAGAGAGACAAAAAGAAAAAAAAAGGACGGAGGAGAGATCACAACGAGGAGAAAGTCATCTACAAAGGAGTGCACAGACGCAGGCACGCAGGGGTGAGGGCGGCGGAAAGAGAAAAAAAAAAGAAAAGTAAGAAAGCCTCATCACGCCAAGAACAAAGAGAAAAGGGCGGGGAGAGGGAGAGGGAGGGTGCTAAAGGGAAAGGAAGAGGGGGAGAAAGAAAGAAAAGGAAAAAAAAAAACACAAGGCAGCAGGAGGACAACACGCCACAGCTTCACCGAGGGGGAGGGAAGTCAACATGACAAAAACAATCAAGAAGAAGCGGAGGAGGAGAGAGAAAAAAAAAAAGAGAGAACGATGGGCGAAACCTTCAAGGTGGAGGAATGGGGAGGGGGGAGGGGGATCAAGGGAGTCAAGCAGATGCAAGGTAATCCAATGTTGGCCCGCTAACACACACACACACATATATGTTATTGTGTGGCCTGGCAAACATGGAAAAGGCGAACGCATCGCAAACCACCACCAAAAAAAAGGGAAAGGGTGAGGCTGCAGTGCCCCCTTCTCCTTTTTTTTCCCCCTCGTTGCTTTTTGTTTCCTTGACGTCCCCCCTCGTTCCATCTTGTCCTAGACTCTCCCCCTTGTCCAGCCCGCGCACTCTTGTAGATGGCTTGGGTCGCCGCGCACACGGCGGCGTCGCTGGGTGACCCACAGAGAGACGAAAGAGGAAAAAAAAAATCCAGAAGGCAAACAAAGAAACAACAACAGCCGGAAGACAACTACAGCACCTGAAATGACCGCGCCAAAGAAAAAAAGAAAAAAGAAGCGGAGGAGCAACGCTACCAATGGGGGAGAGTAGAAGCACACGTCAATCACGCACACGCACCAAAAAAAGGGGGAAAAAATAAAGAAGAGGTCAACTCGTCCGCGATGCGTCTCACACACTGGCACAATCACATGTACACACACACGTGCACAGACGCAGCGAGAAGCTGTCGGCGCGAGATGGTGTAAGAGTGCAGCAAGACGGTGTGCTACACACACACACACACACACACAGAGAAGGCGGTGGAGATGGTGGTGGTGGTGGTGGTGGTGGTGTTGGTGGTGCTGAAGGGAGGGGGGGGGGTGGAGGAGGAAGGGGGGGGGAGTGACGACATACACATATGCACAGACCAGAACGTCAAGAGCAATGCAAAGGAAAACAAAAAAAAAAGAGAAAAAAAAGCAATAGTAGGGATCGCTACAGAGAGGCTGATCGCAACGCGTGAGTTTCTTTTTTTTTTTTTGCATTAGCGCAGAAACGCAGCACGAGGAGCGGGTGATGACCAAAAACAGAGAGAAAAAAAGAGAGAAATACACAAACAAACAAACAAAAAAAGGAGAATTCCGAGGGTGGCATTGAGGGTAGTGGAGGGAGGGTGTGGCACGACAGACGTTGAAGGAAGTCGTAACGTCAAGTACACGCACACACACACGCACACGCTCACACAGTCCTCGGGCACACAGGCTGCATTCAAGAAGGAGCAGAAAAAAAAAAGAGAGAAGAAGGCCCATGCTTTGAAGGAGAAGGGAAAAGGGCCTTGTCTGCATGCGTCAAGGAGTCAATAGGAAAGGGGGGGAAGGGGAAGCCTCGCATGTACGTGCACACACACACAGAGATAGAGAGAGAGAGAACGACTGATGCTCGTGTGGAGAGCGTGTGTGAGCTCGAGATGTCTTGGGGCACACCCACTCGCTGATCGAGACACACGTGACAGCAAAAAATTCGAGATCAAAAAAAAAAAAACACGTGTCGACGATGAGAAAAAATAAAAAAAAAGGGAGACATGTTGAGGGAGAGAAAGAGAAGGGGGAGGGAAGGTGCCAGAGACAGATGTCGAGAGAGAGATAGAGAACCAACAAAGAAACAAAGAAAATAAAAGATGCTGGGATCAACACAACCGGACGCAGCACCGCATCGAGCAAAAAAAAAAAAGTGAGACAAAAACGGTGAAGTAACGAGTGGAGGTGAGAAGGAGAGGGAGGGAGGGGGGAGGGAGGGGGGGGAGTGGCGACGGCAAGACACGAGGCAGCTGTGGAAGGCACCGCTCTCTGCTTAGTAAGGACGCCGTGGCATCTCAGCCGCCAGCCTCGACCGTCTCCCGAGCTTCTCCTCCTACTATCCCTCCCTCTCCCCTAAAGCCTGGAGCCGCCCTCTAACTGCTGATGCTGTTAGACGGTTCCTGGGTGGACGAGTGCATGAGGCGCATGCCATAGGGGTTGTTGCGGTACCGCGTGGCACCGGCGCAGGGAGTCGTTGCCTGACTCCCGCTGCGCATCTCCGTCGTGTGCGCGTACCCGGAGTGCGGCGAGGGGGCCGCAGTCTTGGCGCGCATCGGCGAGACGCCGTCCCAGCCCGCAGTTGGCGTGAGCGAGAGCGGCGTGCCGTAGGCGGCGCAGGAGGAGAGCTGCGGCACCTCCACTGGCATCGCGGCCGTGGCGGCGTAGTCGAGTGTTGTGGGCCGGTCCATGCGCCGCTGCCACATCGGCGTGGCGGCGGAGTAGCGCTGGTCGGCGTGCCTGGGCTCGTCGTGCTCCTGTACGGCCTCCGAGGAGATGGAGAGGGAGGCGTGGTGGGCTGCAGCCGGGCCACAGCTGTCTGGCTGCGGTAGGTACTGCTGCGGCTGGTAGTAGGCCCCGCTTTCTGTCTGCATCGGTGACACCCGCGGGAGCTGCTGTGGCGCCAGCGGTGAGCCGGCAAGAGAGGTGGCCGGTTGTGACAGCATGGGCGACAGCGGAGCGGGCGGCATCGCCGCGGCGCCACAGCCCTGCTGCGTCTGTGTGTAGCTGCGCGGCGCCGCCAGGGAAGTGGAGGAGTCCGCGAAGCCGCGCCGCGACCCGCGGGACACGTTGGCGTGCTGCGGTGAAGGGGGCATCGACGTCATCGTTGCCGGGATCACCACGCCGGCGAAGGACATGGCGGCGGGGGTCGGCACCGCCTTCACGGTGCTGACACCGTTGCCAGCGGTGCTCGGCGTAACGTCAAGCGAGAGCACCAGCGGCGGCTGCGCGCGGCGTGCGCGGAGCGGCGTGGTCTGGTGCTGCTGTGCCACTAGCTCTCCGCTCGACACGGTGTTGGGCCGCGGCGCCAAAGACACGACCGAGGGGGTTGACAGCCCGGTGGTGCCGCCGGCCGAAAACGTCGGCGCGCCCTGCGCCTGCGCGTGCGCCAGAACGGCGCGGCGTGGGGCAGGGATGCCGGGGCTGTGCGGCGCTGGGCCGAAAGCGCTGCGGTTGTTGCTGTGCGGCGAGTACTGCGGCGTGGAGGCCTGGCTGTTGTAAGGCGATGCGAAGTCGTTGTTTAGGTACTGCGGCGACAGCATTGGCGGTGGCGGCGGCGGCGGCATCGCGTAGCCACTGAAGCCGCTGGTGTTGCCGCTCGTCATCGCGCCGCTGGTGTAGCTTGGCACCGCCATCGTCGGGGCGTACTGATTGCCTCGGTGGTAACCACTGCCGACTGTGTTGGTCAGCGGGGTGGCGGCCTCGCTGCTGAACCCGCTCTGCCCATCGTGCAGCGACCCGAACCCAGTCCACGGCCCGCACAGCGGGGCGGCACCGGCGGCCGCAGACGCGGCGGTGGCCATCGATCCGTTCTGGCGCCGCGCGTGGCGGGTGCCGTTGTCCTCGGCCAGCTTGGCCATGAGCGGCACGCCGTCGCAGGCGGCAAAGGGGGTGGTGCTGTGGATCTCGCGGCACGCCCGCAACGCCGCGGCGGGGTCAAGGAAGGTCACGAAGCAGATGATCGTCTCGTGCTCGGCGACTTCCATGCTGGAGCCCTCTCCGGCCTCCGCCTCCGCGCTCTGTGCCACCTCTGAGGAGGAGGCTGGCTGCGTGCGGCGTGAGCGGTTGGCGGACTGGTTCGGTGATGCCTCGTACGTGTCGCTGTGCACCGAGACGTCGGTCACCTCGCCGAAGCGGCTCACAAAGGCCCGCATGTCGGCTTGCGACACGGAGACCGGCACGTTGCGGATGAAGAGCTTGCGAACCTGCTGACAGCGCTCGCCGTACAGGCCGCCGTCGTGCTTGTTCTGCGCCCACTGCGTCAGCACGTCCGGCATGGGCGGTGTCGTCGTGACGCCGGTGGGACGCAGGCGCAGGAAGGCGCGGGCCTTGACGGCGTCGTGGGAGGAAGCGAACTGGACGAAGCCGGTCTCCTTGGACACGCCCGTCTTCACGTTGAGCATGACCTTGGCCGACAGGACCTGGCCGAAGCTCTGAAACATGGCGAGCAGGTCAGCATCCTTGAAGGACGCGGGCAGCTTCGACACAAAAATGTTTCGGTCGCTGTGCCCGTGCTCCACCGGGAAAGCGCTGAGGACCCAATCCAAGTTAGACGTCTCACTCAGGAACACGTCGAAGTCCGCCACGCTGCCAGAAATTTGCGGCTGCACGAGGGCCGCGGCACCCGAGTCGCTTAGTGGGTGCTCGGAGCACGACGAGTTGGTGGCACCGGTGGACATCAGGCCGGTGCACGGAGCTGGGATGGCGGAGTTGTTGGACGGGCACGGACTCAGCGACAGGGCAGCGGCACAGCCAGAGGAAGTACGTGACACAACCTCAGCACTGTGAGACATGCGGGGCGATGAGAGACAACAGAGGAACGGAGGGAGGGTGAAAGGAAGTCGCAGGGGGGGGGACGGGGGAGGGGGGATGGAGGTTGCACACACACAAAGACACACACACACACGCACTTGCACAGAACAAAAAAAAAAGAAGGAGACGCGTGAGTGAAGGTCGACACAAAGACTTCAAGTCGGTCGTTGGTGGTGTGGTGTGGTGAGGAGGGGGATGGGCGCTGGATGGCGGGGAAAGCGCGTCGAGTTTCGAAGGAAGGACGGAAAATGATCAGAAAAAAAAAAGACGCGAAAGGAGAGAGAAGAACCGAGAATGTCACACAAGACACAATGCGGTGATTGGGAGGGGGGAGCGGAGAGAGGAGAAAGGGAGGGAAAGGAGGGGGGGGGGGGGGGGCGAGCGCGGTGTATACGAGAGCAGGCGCAGCGCGGACGAGATGGAAAGAAGGTGTGGGATCGAGAGAGAAAGAGAGCGAGTGAGTGAGTGAGTGTGTCTGAGTGTGAGGATTTGAGGGTTCGAGTTTTGTGTGGGGCGGCAGCAAAGGGACACACACACACTGCGGCGCAGAAAGCAGAAGATAGGGAGGTAGGCACAGGTGGGTGGTAAAGCGTAGGAGTCGAGAAAGGGAGGAGAGGAGAGGAGAGAAAGGCACACACACAACACGCGCGAAAATAGCTCGAAAAAGAAAATGCGCTGACGCACAGGAGCAATCGCCAAAAACGAAAAATGGGGAGAAAAGGAAAGCGGGGTGTCGAAGGTGAACTAGTCAAGTGTAGGAAGGAAAGGGGGGTTGGGTGGGGGGTGCGAGGGTGAGGGGGGGGGGGGGGTATCACGCCGGAAAGCGAGAAGAAGAGGGAAGTGGGGGAGAAAAAAAAAAGAAGAAAAAAGAAGGAAGGGGGAGGGGGGCACGAGCACAGGGGTGCAGCACAAGAAAAACCGCACAACGGACAAGGAGGAGGAGGAGTGGGAGGGTGGTGGAGAGCACAGGAGGAAAAAAAAAAAAGGAGGGGGGAAGCAGGAAGCAACAGTGACGAGAGAGGAGAAGCAGTGAGGCGGGGCGGTGGCGTGGCGCAGCGAGGCGAACTACGGAGAATATAAAAAGGTGGGGGGACCACAAACGCTGTGGAAGGAAGAGGGAGGAGAAGAAGAGGAGGGGGGAAGAGAGGTTGATTGATAGAGAAGTGCAGCGGCTACTGCTCCACGCAAAAAAAATCGCACGTCTCTTCCTTGCCTCTTTTGTGTTTTGAGAAAAAAAAAATCTTTCCCGTTTTTTTTTCCTTCTGGTTAGTTTCGCTCGTGTTGAACCGTTTGCTAAGCCGTGGCCTCTCTCACAATCTGTCTTTCTTTGTGCAGTGTGTGTTTGTGTGTGACGAGGGGGGGAGGCTCCGTGTTGGAGTTCGTAGCGGACGTGACGGATCTGTGCGTCCAAACTTGATTCGCTGTCTCTCGCTCTCTCTCTGTTTTTTTTTTGATTTGTTTGTTTGTTTGTTGTGATATGGACTATCAACGCGTTCAGCCGTCTGTGCGTGTGTGTTCGGGTGCGTGAAGGGGGGGGGGCAGTTGCGTGGAAGTTGGCACGTTGCTACACCTCTGTTTGTGCTTGAATAGGAGGGGCTGGGAGGGACTCAGGCGATGGGTGGGTGGGGGGAGGGGGGAGGAGCGAGAAGTCCTGTCACGTGTGTGATGGTGGTGCTTTGCGTTGTCGCGAGGGGTGGCGGGTGCTACGA
The DNA here is from genome assembly GCA_963921375.1 of Tiliacea citrago. Lineage (NCBI taxonomy): Eukaryota > Metazoa > Arthropoda > Insecta > Lepidoptera > Noctuidae > Tiliacea > Tiliacea citrago. Next base: position 2,882,934 of record OY992811.1, read on the forward strand.
AGCGAGACGTCTAAAGAGAAAAGGGATCAAGAGGAGGTGGACACAAATGGAAGCTATTTTTTCTCTGTGTGTGGAGCGTGGCTATTCGGGCGGGAAGAGGGAGGGAGGAGGAGAGGGGGGGGGAGGAGAGGGGGGGAGGAGAGGGGGGAGAAGGGGGGGAACAAGAGAGAGGGGGGGAGCAGGAACTTAGAGGACACTGTGGTCACAGCGTGTATAGATGTGTGTGTGTGGGTGTGTGTCGTTGTCGACAGCGGGGGATGGGAGGACAGCCGGTCAACCGATTGGAAATAGTGCGTAAGGATCGAGGGCGGTGCCGCATGGAATCGAGGTATGTATGCGAGCTTGAGGTGTACATGCACGGTCATGCATCGCCGTGGCAGACGTGCCGTTTTTTTTTCCGTTTCTCTCTCCCTCTGTGCCCGTGTACGTGAACGGGGCGGGGGTGAAGGAGCCGTCAAGCTCTGCTGTCGCGTGCAGCACCGGCATCTACATGCGTGGCGCGCTGGGAAAAAGTGAGGAAGTGTTCGTGTTTTTACACAACTTGACGTTCAGGCTTCTGATACAACCCTCTCACTCACCTGTTGCGTACGCAACTTGTCGTGATCACACTGAAAGGGCAAAACTCGGCTCATGTTGGTGTTTTTTTTTGGCTGTTGCTGTCATACTGGATTCGAGTACCATTTTGATAGAGTTGAAGTGCAGCGAGGGTGTCGGTGGCACCGCAGGGTGCGCTTGACCACGTTCGCACATAGTACGCAAGCACACATGCATGCGGATGTGGCCTTCCCGCCTGGGGAAACGTGAATGCCGCACGCGAAGGCGATCAAAACGTCTTTGAGGCAACGCACACAGGCGCGCGCGCACTGACGTGGTTGGATCAAGGCAGTAAGGGGGGAAGAAGATGAGCGTCCAGCGACGCATTACCCGTCAAGACAAAAAAGAAAAACAGAAAAGCATGAGTCACACGCACGGGTGCACACCTCTGCGTTAGTTCGAGAAGCATTTGATATCATGGTTACGCAGCGTCAGACTTATCGTAGTTACTGGCAAGGGGGGTGGAAAAAAAAAAACAGCAGAGGGTGGCACTACACTACGAGCACAAATGCGCACGCGCCCACCTCGGAAATCAAAAAAAAAAGTCGGCGCGCCTCCCTATCGGAGTCGACACCTGCTTCCTCACATGAAGTGCACCGTGCGGCGCGCAGCCTGGGAGGTGGCGGTGCGCTTCCGCTCCTCCGACTCCACCTCCTTGTACGTGGACCCGAGTACACGCTTCGCCTGCCGCCGCTCCCGCTGCGCCGTCTTCACAGCCTGCCGCCGAAGCTTCTTCTCCTCCTTCGTTTCATCCTTGGGGCGCACTGTCAGCACCACATCCAGCGCGCCGCGGCCATCACCGCCGCCGGCGTCGCTGTCGGAGTCCGAAGACGTTGGTGGCTTCCGCACTTGCACCGACTTGCCGCCGCTCTTTTTCGCGCCGGCGGTGTCGCTGTCAAGTGCGTGGCTGCCGCTGCTGCTGCTGGGTGCGCCACCAGCGCTGATGACATTCCCCTTGACAAGCATCGACGACGCCGAAGCGGAGGGAGCCGCGGTGGACTTCTTGCCGCGACGGGGGTGGACGCCGCGGCGGGGGGCCTGGATCACGTTGGGCTGATTGTAGTAGGTCGAGTAGGCGCTAACGGCGGTCTCGCAGTCGAGCCGGTCCACCTTGGGCTGCACCTCCATGACGACGAACTCCTCCTCCTCCTCCGCCGCCTCCTCACCCTCCGGCTCCGCTGCCGGCCCCAGTGCAGGTGCGGAGGATGAAGCAGCAGCCGCAGCAGCCGCAGCCGCAGCAGCAGCCGCGCGCTTCGCCAGTCGCATGAGTGCCGCGCGGCGGATCGCCTCTGTGCCTTGCTGGAACTCCTCCACAAAGCGCTGCTGCTTCTCCGGCAGCGTGGTCGTCATGTACACGCCACGTGCGTCGGAGTCGAATGCCCCGGCGTGGTGGGAGAGGTACTTGAGCTGCTGGATCAGACCCTTGTTCTTGTGCGGCTCCGCCGTCGCCACATCCACGCCGGCGCGGTCCGTCACGAACTCCTCCAGAGCGGTGAGGTACTTGTCCATGGGCAGCGCACCGTGTGTGCGCGGATCATCCGTGTAGGCGTCGTTGAGCCGCGCATCAGCGTTAAACTCCCGCATCATCTCCGCAAACTGCCGCTCCAGCGCGCGCTGCGTCATGTCGTGCATGGGGTACTCGGTGCCGTCCGCCGCGTGCGTGCGACCAGCGCCGCCGTCTCCGCCCTCGCCGTCCCCTCCACCCGCGACGGCCACCACACGCCGGCGCCGCGCTGTGCCCCGTCGGCGCGAGGCCTTGATGGCGGCCTTCTCCTCGTCGGTCAGGAGGCGCCACATCTCCCCATCCTCTTCGTCCAGCCCGTCCCAGTCGTCGCCGTCCTCGTCGCCGTCCGCGTCGTCTGCGTCACCCCCTGCGCCGCCGCCGCCGCCGCCGAAGACGAGCTGCCGCAGGAAGTCGTCCGTCACCTCGCACTCGACCTCGTCATCGAACAGCTTCTCCTCCTCCTCCTCCTCCTCCTCCTCCTGCTGCTCCCCTCCTTCTTTGGCATCAACGCCATCCGCCGCCTCCCCCTTGGGCTCCACGTGCTTGGCAGAGACCGCCGGAGCAGAGGACGGCACCGGGAGCGGCGGCGGTGCAGGTGCGCCTGCCCCCTCCTCCTCCTCGCCCTCCTCCTCCCAGTCCCCATCCATCCACTCGCCCTCTTCGTCCCAGTCCTCCTCATCATCCCACTCCCCCTCACCGTACTCGTCTGCCTCCTCGCCGTCAGCGTCATCGTATGGGCCACCCGCCTCCGCCCCCTCTGCGTCGTCCACGCGTGGACGGCGTCGGCGCCGCTCCTCGTTGAACTCGGCGTTTGCTGCGACCGCGTACATATTGAACTGACGCCGCGCAACCTCGTCTGCGTCCTCCGCGGGCGCGACGCTCTGGTGATTGCGGTAAAACTCATCCTCGGCGACCCACATCGGCCCCTGCTCCTCCACTCCCGCATCCGCATAAGAGCGGGGGACGAGCTTGTAGGTCACCCCCTTGTTGCGCGGCTTCTTTATGCGCGGCATGGCTCCGGTGGTGACAAAAAGGGTGCAGGTTTTATGCGTATGTGGATGTGTGTGATGTGTGTGTGATATGGATGAGTCGGGGGAAGAGCTATTTGCGTGTGTTTGTGAGGAGGAGTATCTTGTCTTCTTAGTGTTTGTGTTTTCTTTTAATGCTGATAGAAGGTGGAGGGGCTGTACGCACTGACTGTGTTTCTCTTTTGCCTGCCTATTTTTTTTGTTGTTGTTATTGCGGTTCTTGTGGTTCTTGTGGGGTAGTCTCTTCCTTTCCTTTCCCTTTCCCTCCACACACCGCGAGCATCGCAGTTTGCGACCGTGTAGTGGACGCAGCGAAGTTAGTTGAAGAGGACGACGGAGACGGTGGGCACGAGAGAGTGGGAAAAAAGCAGAAAAAAAAGGGGGAAAGAAAAAGTGCCGTTGTCAGCTGTACCGAGAGCGGTATTCCAGAGGAGGAGGGGGAGGAGGGGGGAGGCGGGGGCGATCCTCCACGGAGGGTACAAAAAAACCGGAGCACCCGCAGTTCCGCTTGATGCGTGAGGATGCGCTGTTGCAGACACCCCCGTCTACACCCGTCCTCCTCTCGGACTGCGCGTCGCTTATCGCAACGCTGATTCTTCACGGTTTACCTTTTTCCCTCTGCTCGTGACAGACAAGCGGCCGCACTCGTGCCGAGGGGCGGGAAGGGGGGTCGATGTGACACCTACAGAGCGCGCTGCACTCTTCGCATGCGTGGTGTCGACATGACATCATGTCGATTTTTTTTTGTCGTTGTTTGTTTGTGTTCTTTGTTTGTGGGTCCTCCGTAAGTGGTGAACAACGTGAAAAGGGGGTGGTGAGGGAAGGGAGGGAAGGAGGGGGGGGGGGCAACTCCCACACGGAGCTAGCGAATAAGAGAGAAGACGATGAAGTGGAGAGACATACACACACCAGCACACACCAGCACACACCAACACACAGAGACATACAAAACGCGTCAGATCCGGAGAAGCAAGTGAGCACACGGAAAGAGAGAGAAGAAGGAGGAGAGAAAGAGACACGCAGGCACACACGCGGACACAGCGTGTGTGTACGTGTGTGTGTGGTGGTGTGTGCGAGTGTGTGAGCTTTTTGTTGTGGTGGTGGTTGGTCGTTTTCTCTATCAACATACATACGCCGTGCACAGATGGTGGGTGGTGAAAGCAGAGTGAATGATGAAAAAGCCCATGCTTATGCCCACACCCACACACACACACACACACACACACACACACACACACACACACACACACACACACACACACACACACACACACACACACACACAGACACACACAGACACACACAGACACACACAGACACACGTACAGATACGTCAACATACAACGCACTTGTAAAGCTCACCCGCAAATACATGCAGGCGCACAACGAGTCGTGACGGTGGGCGTCACCGACACACACACGTGCACGGGCACGCGTACTTCACAGAAATGCGCCACAACGCACCACCCCGCAGACAGAGGGGCTTCGGGGAAGCCAGTGCTGATGGAGACGTGGAGAGAAGGGAGGGGGAGGGGGCGGGGCGGCAAGCAGCGAGATTGGGTACACTAGAAGATAAACGAGGAGGGACCAATGAAAGGAACACACACAAGGTCGGTAACACAAGCACTCGCAAAGACAGCCCATAAACAACTGTTAAAAAAAAAGAACAGGGACAAGGAAAAGACATATCACACACACACACGCCGGCACACACACACATCACAGATACACAAAGACACACGCAAGTAAGAATGAAATTTAAGAAAAAAGAAGTCTTTAGTTCCAAAAGATAAGAAAAAAGAAGTCTTTAGTTCCAAAAGAAGCGCACAAGGGCTCAAGCAGCGAACGAAAAAATGCCTCCCCTCACCCTTCCCCTCCCCCCTCCTCTCGGGAATCCAACAGGGAGCAGAGCACATATCTGCGAAGGCGAGAAGGGGGAGGGGAGGGGGGAGAAGGGGGGGGCAGGAGAAGCGAACGGGAAGGGGAAGGGGAGGTGGTAAGGCGTGCCCACGACGAGGAGGGCGAGGCCAAGAGAGAGACAGAGAGTGAGGGAGAGGGAGAAACATGACAAATGAATAACGCACAGCCTAGGATCACCCTCCCCTCAGTCCCCTCCCCCTCCCATCCATCCTCACGAGGGACGCCGTGACAGTAATCGCGAAGAAGGAGAGGAGAAAATGCGTGTCCACGCACACACACCCACTTCTCTCTCTTTTTTTATTGTTGTTGTTGTTGACACAAACACAGAGAGAGAGAGAGGTAGGGACAACGACGCAGAAAGTTGCACAAAGTCACGGACGTTCGTGCAACTGTCATCAGAACGCTCACGTACCCTCCTGCAGGCCGTGGCAGGAGAAGACACACCACGAAAGGGGCAAGAGCACACACACCCACCACCCATATACACACACGTGCACATGCTGACACAGATTTACATATAAGAAGACGCAAAAAAAGGGAAAACAAACGCATCTTTCAGAAAGACACGGTTGCCAAGGGATGCCACGTGCACACACGAGCACGAAGGCAAACAAATCCAGAGCATTCATCAGCACGCCATTACCACAAAGATCAGAAAGGTGCGATCGCCACATCGAAGCGCACGAGCTAACACCTCACGAGGACACGTCAAGCGATCCTCCACAGCAGGCTTCACCACTGGATACGCCACACAAAAAAGGAAAGGAACACAGAAAAATAAAACCGTCGGGCAGCGATGGGGAGAGAGAGGGGGGAGGAGGAAAGGAAGGCAGAGCTCTCACATCTGGAAGCCCGGGTCGTCGTAGGGCATAAAGTTGAAGAGGTTGTCGCCGTCCAGGCCGAGCTGGCGGTAGCGCAAATGTTCGCCGACGTCGTGGCTGCTTTCGCTGCCCAGCGCGCTGCCCACCACCCCGCCGCCAACCGTCTTTCGGGAGTCGGTGCTGGGGGCCGGGGGCCACCCCAGGTTCAGGTCGAGGTCAGGGTAGGCGTTCCAGCCCGACTGCTCGTCATCGCCATCGTCCTCGTCCTCCGACCTCTTTGAGCGGCTCGGGGGCAGCAGTGTCGAGGACGGGCCAGGCAGAGTCCGGGCTGTGCTGCGCCGACTCAGCTCCGGCGGCGTCGGGGTTGTACGCGTGCTGCCGCCACCGCCGCCACGAGAGTCCCCGCCCCCGTCGCCGCCCCCGCCCCGTCTACTCCCGTACCACGGCCGAGCTGCTCCGAGTCGCGCATCTGCGTGGTGTCCCAGTACGCGCTGACGCCCGTGTTGGCCCACATGTTCGATAGGGAGCCTGGGGCGTGGAGATCGGGGTGCGGCAGCATGCCCTGCGTGTTCGACACGGAAGGCGTGGACGGCAGGTTCATCAGCGTGGCGGTTGTCCGGTCGAGTCCGCCGGGTGGGAACGGGATGGGTATGGCAAGCGTTCCCGACGCATCCCACTCGAAGAGCAGCTGGTCGTCCATCAGACCGCCGGCTACGAGCGAGGACGAGTCCCGTGCCGCGTCATTCGCCATTGCCGAGCGTCGCCGCACCCCGGCGGCAGACGCGCACGTACCCGCAGCGCCCACGCCGCCAGCCGTGAGTGAGATGGGATGACTCTGGAGCGGTGGCTGCAGCGTCCCCGCCGCGGTGTTCTGGCTGTTGTTGTTGGTCGTCGTTTGGTTGCTGCTGCTCGTCGCGCTCATCTCGCGCCCGCTCGCGTCCCCCGTCACGGCGCGCACCACCTCCGCGACGAGCGAAGTCGTGGTGAAGCCACCATTCCTCGGGAAGAGCTCGTCTCCCGCGTAGACACCGTAGTCGAGATGATCGAGGTCGGCCGCCGGACCATGCATCGCCGCCTCGCCGGCGCTGTCGTCGGACAACAACATCATGCGTGCCGCCGCGGCCATGAGCGGCGCCGTCGTGAAGATCGGCGCCGGCGTTTCCGTGGCGGGCTGTGACGCCGTCGCGGAGAGGGCCGGCGGCTGCGGGATCTGTGGCGCAGAGGAGCGACGACCCGGTGGGGGCAGAGGCAGACTCGTCGGCATCGCCGGCGGGCCGGCCGCATGCCGCTGCCCTGAAAGCAGACTGCCCGGAGTGTTGGCGCCGCTCGCGCGTGGGTTCATGTAATTGACCGGCGCGAACCCGCCGCCGCCGTTCGTGCTGGTCAACGACTGTCCGTCGTGGGCGTTCGTTAGAGTCACGGACGGTGCGGTAACAGCATCGCTGCGTCCCGGCGGCGTTGGCGAGTACGCGGAGGTGGCGCGGGGGCCGTGGCGCAAACTCGCGGCACCGCCGTTGGCGCCTCCGTCCGTCAGCGTCATCGAGCTCCGTGGCATCGCCGTGGAAGATCCACTGTTGCCAACGCCAGTAATGCCACCACTACTGTATGTGTGGGTGCCAGTGAAGGTGGAGCTGACGGCACTCGTCACGGGGGCGCGGGAGATGCGGTGCTGCTGGCTCTGCGCTGGTCCGGTGGCTGGCAGGGAGGCCGGGGCGGACACGCCGATGTCTGACGAAGACACGTTGCTCGCAGTGTAGATGGATCGCGAAGTGCTGGCGTTTGTAGCCCCAGTGGCAGTGGCCGCGGCAGCGGCGGCAGCGGCAGCGGCGGACCGACTCAGGGGCACCGTAGCCGACGGTGCCGCGTTGCTGCGCGGCTGCGGGACGAGACGTTGTGATGGGGACGTCGACGACGAGGAGGGGCGTGTGACGGCGCCGGCAGGACGGGCTGCGGCAGCATCAGCCGTCGTTGCGGCATGCTGCTGCTGCTGCTGGTGCTGGTGCTGCGCGAGAGCGCCAGAGCGAGGCTGGGGCAGCGTCAGTGTCTTGCCTGATGGCGCCGACGGGACCTGGGAGGCCATTGCGCCACTCGCCGCCAGCGTTGTGACGGAGATGGAGGCGCAGACCGATCCGGGCGGAGCGGGGCTGACGTGCTGCCGCTCGTTGAGCACCGAGCTGTCCTGAGCGGAGCTGAAGCCGGCCAAATGCGCCAGACCTCCCATACCGCCGCCATAACTACGGCTGCCATCCCGTCCCTCCCTGCCTGCGGCTGCCACAGCCGTCGTCAGCGGTGCCATTGGGGCCGTCGACATCGACAGGGTGCTGCCATACTGCTGCAGCATGGCGTAGAACTCGGCCGTCTCATAGGAGGATATAGGCAACGTGCCGCCGCCTCCGCTTCCAAGGCCGAGGCCGAGGCCGACCACACCACCGGCTGTGCCACCAGCACCAGCGGCGCCGACGCCGTTAGTGCTCAGACCAAGAAAGTCCGCCCCCACCCCGTTCGCGCCAAGGACACCGGAATTTAAGAAGTCGGTGGGGCCGCTGCTCAGCCCCTGCCCGCCGTAGTGCCCACTTGTTGGCACGCCAAGTCGGAGACTACCAAGCGTCTGCGAGAGGTCAAGCGGGGCCTCGCCTGCACTGCCACCACCGTTCCCGGCGACGGGGGTGTGAAAGCCGGGGATCTCGGTCGCAGCAGCACCACCACTGGAGCGTGCCCGCGGCGCTAACCGAGGAGTTCCTGCAGCCGCGGCAGCAGCCGCAGCGGCGGCGGCGGCAGCAAAGGGCAGCAGTGTCTGCCCGCTCTGCATGGGGGTGAGCCCCGAGCACGGCGGCGAGCCACTCGGCGACGCCGCGCTGCTCATCATCGGCACAAAAGAGCGAGGTGGGGTGAGAGCAGGCGCCGCAACAGCGCTGCCCCCGTTGCCGCCTTCACCATCGTGGATCAAACCGGAAGTACCAAGAGCACCAGCTGCAGCACCACTCGCCGCACCGCGAGAGAAGGCCCGTGTAGAGCTGCTCCACGGCACGGGCATCGTCCGCGCAGCCGGCGCCCCTGCGTGCAGCTGGGCGGCAGGCGGGGAGCCGACCGGGGTGGCGAAGCAGTCCCCGAAGGGAGTGTCCGACCAGCTCAGCGTGGAGTTTACGGGTATGTGCGACAGGAGACCGGCCCCGCTGCCGAGACCCATGAGGTGCGTCCCATGCAGCCCGTTGCCCGCCATCGCGCCGCCGTCCGCCCCGCTGAGGGGGCCGCCGCTACCGGCGCCGCCGTGTGCCGGGCTAACGTGAGCCAGGTTGCTGCTGCTGCTGCCCCCGCCTGGAGCCGCTACGGCGGTGTGCCGCACGGGGGTGTCCTCAGCCAGCTTCACCATGAGAGGGATGCCCTGACAAGACGCGAACGGCATGGTGTTGTGCACTGCCGCCGTCGCCTGCTCCGCCACGCCCTCCATCTCAAAGGTGACAAAGGCAATGCGGCGGTCGTCCGGGTTGCCAGCGTCGTGCGTGGAGGGGCCGTCCGCCACCTCCGCGGCCCCACCGCTCGGCTGCGAGACGGCGTTGGCAGCGGCCGTGTCCCGGTGCGTGCTGACGGACTTCACCGGGCCGTACTGACTGAAGAGGGCCGTCAGCATCTCCTGCGTCACGTCCTTGGGCACGTTGCGGATAAACAGCTTCCGCATCCTGCGCCGCTCATCCCCCGCCGGCGCCTTGTCATGCTCGCGACGGGCCCACTGTACCGTCACCCGCTTCGACCCCGCCACGGCGCGGCCCCCGGCAAAGGACTCCATGGCCCGCAGCGCCTCCTCGTGCTTTGCGAACCGCACAAACGCGGTGCCGAGGCTGACACCAGTGTGGATGTTGCGCATGATAGCCGAGTTCACAATCTCGCCGAAGGGGCTGAACATGCCGCGCAGCTTGTCCTCGTTGAGGTCCTGCGGCAGGTCGCGCACAAACAAGTTGACGCGGCTGTGATTGACCGGCGGCTGGAGGTGCCGCCCGTTGGGGGAGGCGCCCTCCCCCCCACCCGTGCTCACGAGGTTGCAGCTACTCGTGTCGCTGTGCCTGCGCCGCCCTGTCCCACCACTGCCGGCCCGCTGCCGAGTGTTGTTGCCTCCATTAGGCAAGAGGCTGTTCAACGGGCCGGTGCTGCTGCTGCCAAGCAGGGGATCGCGCTGGCTCGTGCTCGCCCCTTGCCCCGGGCGGTACGGCGCGTGGAGCGCCGGGGAGGCGGAGGAAGAGCTGTCCATGAAGCCCGGTTGAAAGCTCTGCTGATGCGGATGCTGCGGTTGTTGCTGCTGCTGCTGATGTTGGGAGTTGGACAGCGGAGGAGAGAGGGTGCGCATGTTGGGCGTGCTGCGGCCCACCCGCCCAGGGCGGGTCCCCACATCGCCGCGCTGCGAAAAAGCCTCCTTCGACCCCGGCTCCGCTCCTGAAGTATCACCAGCGGCGGAAGCGGCAGCGGCAGTGCCGGTGCGGCTGGGACGCTGGCCGATGCCGTTCGTGCCGCCGTCGCCGCCGCGGGGAGTGTGCGGGCGAACGTCCACTGGCGCGTGCGCGGCTGGTGCCGGTACGTCCCGCGCGGGTGGCGGCGTGCCTGCGGCATCGCCGTCGCGGCCGGATGCTGTGAGTGTTTCCATGGTGTGCGAAAAGAATGCGCCAGCTGTGCTCTGGGGTGCACTTCTGCCGTGTCGCGAAAGAGGGCAGCGGGCACTTGTGCGAGGCGTCGGCGGCGGTGCTGCTCGTGCTGTGCCTAGTCTGACCAACGTCAACCCTTGTGCACACTCGTCGGCGCGGAGCGGCTAGCGGTGGTTGTGATCGTGGTCTTCGCGTTGGCTTCGAGCACGGAAAAGTTCCTGTGCAACGGCGCGTGCACCGGTGTGTAAAAGTCTATCGTCCTCTCCTGTCGCTTGACCGCCTTGATAACCCTGCGGTCGCGCGCTCTGTGGTGAAGGGCCAGGCGTACTTGTCGGGGGCAGCACTGAGGTCCCGACAACGAGCAGCCGTGAAGCGCGTCCGGCTACGGACGCACGCACAGGTCAGTTAACACAGAGATAAATAGGGAGAGAGGGAAACGGTGAAATGAGCCCAATGAAAAAGAAGAAGAAAGATGAAAGGCAAAAGTGAGAGGGAGAGCGAAACACGCGTAGCAGCGTACGCTGGTTTTTTGGGGGTTTGTTGTTTGGACGCGTGTTTTGGGAGAACTATGAACAGGCTTCCCGCCACGAGAGTGAATTAAGGTTCGTGTGGGAGCGGTCGGGGGGGGGGGGGGGGGGTTGAGAGGGGGGGAAGAGGAAGAGACAGAGGGGGGGGGGAAGGAGGGGAGAAGGGGAGAAGGGAAGCTAAGGTGGCAACGACGCACAAGAAATCAGCCACACTGCGCAGCACTATCAGAAAAAAAAAAGAAGACAAGCAGTCACCCTACACCAGCTTCTCAGAAGAGGAGGGAGGCAAACAAGGGAGGGCCAGCAGAGACGTGTGCCGCGAGGAAAAAAAAAAGCCCAGCAAAAAAAAAAAGGCAGGCACACACACACACAAGCAGCCAGGCCGATGACGAAACAAGGAGGGAACTGGGTCGACGAAGAGAGGAAGACGGTGGCGAAAATAGGAAGGTGGAAGAGCACACACCCAAAAACCCTGATGCGCACAGATACACAGACAGAGAGAGAGAGAGAGAGACGATGACGAGGACGATGGTGATGACGATGGAGATGACGATGCTGGTACTGATCGAAGCAGCCGTGCCTTCAACGCAGACAGCGCGCACACACAAACACTCCTAAACACAACAACAACGATGTGCACACAAGGAGACACACACACACACACACGTGCACACAAGCGAATGCACACGTAAAGAAAGAGAAAAAAAACGAAGGTGAGAGATATGCGAGCAAGGTAACGCAAAGGGATGGAAAGAAACAAGCAGATCAAGGAGCCACGAAGCACGCTACACACCCGAAAATCGCGGATAGACGAGCACAAAAGGCGCCACCTTCTTCTGAACGTTTCTTTTCTTCTCTTCTCTATTGTTGCTTTCCTTTTTGTTCTATCTCAGCGGCAGTGCGCGGTCTTCACCTTCTTTTTTTTTCTTTTTGAAACAGACAAACAAGTCCAACTACACACACAGAGAGAGACCGACACAAAAGAAATGCACAGGAATCACGTAGCACACCGCACAGTGTGAGGGAGACGAAGGAAAGAGATTGTTGCAAGTGCGCAGGAAGGTCAAGTACCGCAGAGTCACAATGCAGAGAGGAGGGCAACGGTGTGTGTGTGCCGGTGGGGGGGGGGGGGGGAAGAGGTGAGAGAGGGAGATGGAAGGGAGGGGAGTGTGGAAAAAAAAAAAATAAGAAGGGGCTTGGCAAGAAGCGCAACCCGGGGAGCAAGAAATAAAAAAAAGAGCAATTCTACACCGCCTCGTTACACGTTTGGCCTAGTTGTACGGTGACCAACGTGCGTGATGAGTGGTCCCCTTTCTTTTTTTCGTCCCTCTTTTTTTTTTGGAGAGAAGGGAGAGAGGGGAGGAAAGGGGAGATAGACTGGGAGGAAGACTTGGGATGAGAGCGCCGCCACACCAAGTGGTGTTACAAGAAAGAAAATAGAGAGAAAAAAAAAACACGAAACAAAAAAAAGGGCGGGAGAGCACGAGTGGCAGCAGTCACACATAAACACACACACACACACACACTCTCTGAGAAAGGAAGACAAGTCGCTAGGGCCGGCGCACCGAGAAAAAAAAAAGAAAAACAGACGGAGAAGAAGGAAAGAAATCCGCGGATTGAAACTTTCAAAAAGGAGAGAAGAAAAAAAAAAGTAAGCCAATAGAAAAAAAAACAGTCGATATAAAAAGGCTCTATAGAAAAAAAAAACCAAGAGAAAGCACGCACGCAGAGAGAAACGTTGACCCAAAAGAAAACCAAAGAAAAATGGGGGAGCGCGCGAGCGAGAGAGAAAGACAGGAGACAATGAAAAAAAAAAAAAAAAGATGCACCCAAGAGAGAGCGCGGGGCAGAAAGGGGAGGGGGGTGAGGAGGGCACAGGCGACGGCGGCCGCAGCTAACGCAGCCTCAAAATCTCAGGACAAGTCCGTGGGGGGAAAAAAAAAGAAGGAAGGGAAAGGAAGAAACCCGGAGTCGGGTACAGCTCAAGTCGTACAAAAAAAAATGCAGTGGAGCGCAGGAAGAAAACGAATACAAGAGAGAAGAAGCCCGCAAGGTATGCACGCGCCGGTCGTGTCGTCCTCTCCAGGGTCCCTACAAGGCACAACGAGTGAATCTCCGCAGACGTCTGCACGAGCCTAAGCACCGAAGAGGTTCCAGAGAGAGCGAGCGAGAGTGAGAACGAGGGCGTGAGATGGCGTGGAAGCACGTCGCACGGGCAATGCGGGGGGGAGAGCAAAAAAAAAAAAAAGAGAGAGGGAGAGAGAGAAAGAGACACAGGTCAACAACGTCGACGAAAGGCAACACACGGAAAGAACGAAAGAAAAATAAATAAATAAAATGAGGAAACGAAGCAGCAGAAGTACGACACAGTATTTTGCACACAACAACAATCAGCAACCAAAGAGAAGAAGAAGAAAAAAAAAAACGGAGCGGAACAAAAAAAAAAAGTAGCTGGCAAAAAGAAAAAAGGAAAGAAAGAAAGACGGACGGGGGATGGGATGGAAGTAGAGACAGCCAGATGGTGGGGAAAGTGCGTGAAAGACGGAGGGCGGGAGGGGGGAGGGGGGAGGGGGGAGGGGGAGGGACGAAAGTCGCTTTTGTCGTACCTTTTATCACCGACGTTTCGCAGAACAGCACACAGAAAAAAAAAGACGGGAGCGGGAGAAGGCAGGTTGGGGGGGGGGGGGGGAATTGCGGAAGTGACGAGAGGCTCAAGTGTAAATGTCAACAAGGCAGAAACACGCCTCGCACAGAGCCACAAGATGACGACGACGAGCAGAAATTACAAGCTAAACAAACAAAAAGAAGGAAAAACCGGACCAGTCGCGGTGCACGGTCGCACTTTATTTTTTTCTTTTTTGTTGTCTATGCTGTTTGTGTTTGTGCGACCAATCACCTTCCTCTGAGAGGGGAGGGGGGGGAAGAAGACAACGAGAGAGAGAGAGCGAAAGTGTAAGGGTGCAACGAGCAGCTGCGGGGAGGGGGGGGGGGGGGGGGGTAGTTCTGAAAAATGACGACACGTGGATTAGGATAAGGAAAGCGGACAAGGAAGGGGACGAGGGATCGATGTGTAACAGCCGGTGTATGAGTGCGCCACCAAGCAGAGCCCTGTGTGTGTGCGTGTGTGCTTTGTCGTTGTTTTCACTACGCTTTTGTTCCTACTCGCAGAGAATGCGTTGCTCCGCGTGGTCGTTCCTTTTTTTTTTTGCCTTGGAGACTTCCTCGAAGTTTGGGGCAGGTCGGCTTTTTTTTTCTTCTCGCCGTGATTGGAAGAATGAGATGCGCTAAGCTGTCTGTAAAAACACACACACAGACACACGCAGAGTGTGACAACAGAAAGAACACAAAGAAAAGATTCACGTATTGGAGCGGTGGCAGCAGTACCGTTCCCGTGGACAAACCTCACAGGGACAGTGCTGTCACTGAGAGACAAACAAAAGCGGGGAAAAACAAAAAGAAAGCGAACTCTTTTCTGGCCCTACTTCCCTCTTCTTCTTTTTTTTTAATCGCTTCTCCTTTTACGTCGCTTCTGCTGCTCGTGCTGATGCTGCTTCTACTGGCAGACGAGCAAAAACCAAGAAAATAAAGACACAACAGCACTGTTCACGTCACCGTTTTTTTCTTTTTCGTTTCTCTTCTTTCTTTTCTTTTCTTTTCCAATTGCACGTATATATTGTTGCTTCTCCACGATCAACTTTTTTTTTTTGCTGTGTGTCTTTATCGCTGATGGTGCCCAAAGATCTTATCCAGATAGGAAGAAGAAGTCACACAAGACAGCGAGAGGGAGGGGGTGGAGTTACGTATGGGGGAGGGAAGGTAAGGACTCCGGGGTGGTGGTGGTGGGGGGGAGGGGGAGGATCACTATGTAAGGTGCACCGAAGTCTGTTACCTGAAAGCGCAACGAGTAAGGGAAGGGGGGAAAAGAAAAAGTGACCTGGCTGTTGCGAAAGGAGGAGGAGGGGGGGAAGTAGGCGAAGCGTTCACGGACGAAGGGCAAAAACAAAGAAATGGACCAAGAGAAACGAAGGCAAGAGCAGTGTGTCTGGTCGTCTTGTACAAGCGTGGGGGGGGGAGCAGGCGAGGATGGGGGAGGAGGGGACGGGGGCAGAGAGGAAGGGCCACAGCGTGTAGAGTGAAGGAATCGCGCAAAGGGAAGGGGGGAACACACACACTTACACACGCACGCACTTCAACACGGGATGGGCAAGAGCAAAAAAAAATGCCAAAGAAAGAAAAAAAGGTAGAAGAAGTGAAAGATGGAAAACACAAAAAAAAATAAAGGAGGAAGAAACGCGAGCGTCACGGGAAAGAGCTAGGGGAGGGGGGGGGGGGGGCAAGGACACAAAAGAAGAGCTAGAGGCGAGACGGTGATGAAGAGAAAGCAGGAGGCACGCCTGGCGAACGAGGTGACAGAGAGAAAAGAAAAGAGAAGGAGGGAGGAGGGAGGAGGGAGAAGGGAGAAGGGAGAAGGGAGAAGGGAGAAGAGACAAAGTCTCGGTGACAGCAACAAGAAAAAGGGGGAAGAGGAGGGAGGGAGGGGGGGGGTGCTGTACAAACCGGTGGGGGAGAAGAAGAGGAGGAGGAGGAGGGGAGGGGACTCGAGTAGGAAAAGAAACAACAGAATTGAATACGAGGAGGGAGGAGGGAGGAGGGAGGAGGGAGGAGGGAGGAAGGAGGAGGGGACGGACTCTGACTGTTGTAGGAGTAGGGGGGGGGGGGTATTGGGGTAGGGGAGGGGAGGGGGGGAATAGAAGAAAGGGGAGGGGGGGCCTTGTGGGAAGAGGAAGGTGTGAACACGTCAGAGAGATTCAGCGATGCAAGTTCGCACGCTCTCTCTCTCTCTTGCCTAGGCACACACACACACACACACAAACACGCTCTCCCTGTCTTTCTAAAAAAGGAGTGGGAGAAACCGACAAGAAGAAGAAGAAACAAATACAGGACAAGAAGAAAAAAAAACTCGCAATACACAGAGGTGGAGGAACAAGAAAAAAAAAAGAGGAAAAGATGCCCGGACCGCAGTCCGACACAGAAACAGGATGACAAAACCGTCCCCCTTTTTGGTACTCGCACGCCAGGAGAGCAGGCAACAGTGGTGAAGAAACTGATGAGGTGCTTGTGTGTGGTGGTGGGGCGAGGAGGGGGGAGAAGAGACGGCGTAAGCCCAAGAGAAAGGGTGAGAAAAGAAAAAAAAGAGCGAAAAGGAGGACGTAAGAGTCGCTGGCGAAGACCACAACAGGGGAAAACAAACAAACAAAAAAAGAAAAGACTGCGAGTTGATGAAGGCAGAGGTCGAGCTACTCTGAGAACCCTCACGTCGCGGGGAGAACGACAGTAGAGGGGCAACGAGAAGCGCCTTACGAGTGTGGCGGAGGAGGAGAAAGAAAAGGGGGAAAAGGCAGAAGAGACGATTACACGCAGACGGCAACTGTGTGTTGTCGCTGTGTGTAGTGGGGGGGGAGGGCAAGACGGGCAGACAGGCGGAGTGGGAGAGCCAGAAAGAATGGAGCTTCTGAGAGCCGTGTACCGACCACCGAGTGAGTCGAGGAAAAAGGGGAGGGTCTTGCGGAGGTGGGTGGGTGGGAGAGAGAGAGCGGTGGTGGAACTCGTTCAGCCGCGCGCTGATGGAGGGAAGGGGGGAAGGGGAGGAGTAGCGGAAGAGACAGGGACGAAGGGCAGGAAGACACCTCTCTCTGCGTGGCAGCAACGGATATCAGCAGTTGAGATGGTGCCCGCCTCACTCCGTGTGCCGAGATGACAATTCCCAAAAAAAAAAAAGTTCAACACGTCAGAGAGCGCCTTTCAGCAAGGGCTGCTAACACAACACACACAAAAGACGGACACAGAGAGAGAGAGAGAGGCAAAACCTGTCAGCCGAGGTGAGTAGAAGAGCGAGGCTCTGTGGGTGAGGCGGGGGGAGGGGGGGGGGGGCGAAGGGGCCAACACGAGCACCCAATAGAGAAAGGAAAACAAAAAGACGCTACTCGGTGGAAAGGCTGCACAATACCCGAGCGGCTTGGAAGGGGCGGAGCGAAGAAACGTTGGGTGCAGCAGGAGCAGAAGCCACAAACCGTCAACGGTGTACGCTGATAGAAGGAAGAAGAAGAAAAAAAAAAGATCGCGAACAACGATGTAGCGGACACGCTATCCGGAAATGAACAATGAGACAGATGGGGAAGGAGGGGGAGGGAGGGAGGGACGGAGGGCACGTGTGCGCACCGATATGCACACGCACGCACAAGGGAGAAAAAAAAGAAAAAGACAGTTGTTGGCTGCTCGTCGGCGCAACTACGCGTGCTGCTGTAATGGAAAGAGGGACGGAGGAGGTGGGAAGAAGGG
The DNA here is from genome assembly GCA_963921375.1 of Tiliacea citrago. NCBI lineage: Eukaryota > Metazoa > Arthropoda > Insecta > Lepidoptera > Noctuidae > Tiliacea > Tiliacea citrago. Next base: position 2,900,298 of record OY992811.1, read on the forward strand.
CAGAGCAGAAGAAGAGCACAGACGTGCACAAGGACGTCACACTCGAACAAGGAGACTAGGGATTCGCACGGCGGGCACCCATATACACACAGGGAGAGAGGTAGAGAGAGGCACACACACACACACACACACACACAAGCAACCCTGCAAGAGGATCCTAGACGAGCACACAAGCAACGTCAACACGTGAGAGAAGTGACGCTGCGCTGCTTTTGGGTTGAGAGCGGGTAAGGGAGATGGGTGGTGATGGAAAAGAGAAACGAACAAAACAAGATAGAAAAAGGGAGTCGGCGACGAAGAGAAAAAAAAAAGGGAGTTGACGCTTTTTTTTTCTCGGGTAGACAGGTGCTCTCTATGCCTCCTTCCTTTGTTTGTTTGTTTGTTGTTGTTATTGTGTGTGTGTGTGTGTGTTTTCCCCTCTCCTTCCTCTTTTTTTTTTTTCTTCCCTTTGGATTTAAATTGTCTCACTGTAGTCTCGAAGATGTAGGGAGGCCCCTTGTGTGTGTGTGTGTGGGGGGGGGGGGGGGGGCGGAAGGGGGGAGGAGGGCAAAGGCAGACGATGACACCACCTTCAGAGGCACACAACGGTGCTTTCCAGTCTCTCTCTCTCCCTCTCTCTTTCTTTGTCTCTCTGGAATCAGCTTGCTCTTGTGTGACTTTACGTTTTTTTTTCTTTTCCTTTCGCTCACGAGCGTCGCGTTACCAATAAGATAAGAGGCGGAGGAAAGAGGAAGGAGGAGAAAGGAAAAAAAGAAAAAGAAAGCGGAGGAGGGAAGGTGGAGGATGGAGGATGGATGAGAGGGCAGTGGAGTCGCGAGTCGCACAGTTTTCCCCCTCGGCGCTGTTCACGTGACTTGGGGTGAGTACCACGTGCAGAGCACTACAACAACAAAAAAAAAGAGAAAAATCGGAAGAAGAAAAAAAAAGCGAAGCGGTCGGAGAAGAAAAAACCGATCGGATGATGGAGCCCCAAGACGATGGAGCGTACGGAAGATGTGTGCGCGAGTGTGTTGGGGGGGTCTCCTCCGTGTCAGGCAAGAAGGCGCGGACGGATGGATGGGACGAGAGGGAGAGCGGCGAGGAAAGGAAGGACGGCAGAAGGGGTTTACTAAAGCCGCTGTGAGCGCCAACTTCCTTCGTTGTTGATGATGTTTGTTTGTTTGTGTGTTTGCTTGCTTGCTTGCTTGTTTGTTTTTTTTAGGATGGACCCGGCTGCGCACCGCGAGAAGAGTGTGTGTGTGCTCACTGGAGTGTAGCCGTGGATGGGGGCGTGGGAGAGGAGAACGTGGCACGAAGCGAGCAGGGGAGGGGGAGAAAAAGAATGAGAGAGCCGAAGGGAGGGTTGGGGGGGAGGAGGGGGTTGAGACAGAGAGCACTCGACATAGGGGAGGAACACACACAGTGGGTCAAGTCGCCGTGTGTGTGTGTGAGTGTGTGTTGTCGGCCTTGGAGTGCTCGTGTTTGCCGTGACAGCTGCGGTGTGCAAGTCGATGGGGGGAGCTCCTTTGTTGCCGCTCTCGTTCAGTTCCAGTTGTTTCGGTGGGGTTTTTTTTAATAGTTGCGTCTCCCTTCTACGGCCTCGCACCGCCTCGAACGCCACGAAATAGGAGCACAGAACCGGGAAGGAGGGAAGGGGGGTGTGGAGTGGGGCCGAGCTCAATGAGGTGCTTTGCACGGAGGCTGGTCGTCCCGTAGCGCACGAGGACCTGGACGGCACAGCCACCCTCCCCACCCCCTCCCCTTCCCCTCTTAACGTTGCTTCGCGTGCTTTTCCTGTTCTGGTCCTTACAAGCCCCAGGACATCTCTCGGGGCAGTGCGCGAACGGGGCAGAGAAAGAGAAACCAAAGATTTACAAAAGAAAAAAAAAGAGGAAGGATCTGCGTTACTTTCCCCGGACTCCCGCAAAAAAGACATTGGGAGGGGAGGGAGGAGAGAGGAGAGGGGGAGAGGGTGACTCCACCGTCGTGTCTTCGTTTCCGTGTCGCCCTACGAGCTGGAGAGCTGACGTGGAAGAGCCACGAAGAGGAGATGAACTACGAGAGGGCCGAGGAGAGAAACAGATTTCAGTAAAAGAAGAAGACGAAGACGATAGTGCGGCTACACGAAAAAAAAAGGAGTAGAGAAACCCACTGCTTCACACACACACACACACACACACACACACCAGAGACAGATGCACTTTTGACTGCGCCGACCCATACGCGCAGGTACACGTGGATGGAGAGGAAATCGACGTCGTGTGTGTGAGTGTGGGTAGGTTGTTGTGTTTGTTTTCTTAATGGTGCAGACTGTTGCCCCCCCCCCCTCCCTTTCCCCTTTCCCCTTCCTTCCATCGAAGGCGCGTGTCAAACCCACTCAGCCCTCCTTGAGCCAATCTGACTAGGGAAAGGTGAGAAGGGCACCCGCCATCTTTTTTTTTTTTGTTGTTTTTTTGTTTTCCTCCCTCTTCAGCATTCCCCTTGCCCTCAGCAGGGGGGAGGGGGGCCACCAGCCTGCTCCCGCTGCGCCGCAGCGCTGGTCCGTAGGAGCGTGCTTCCCTCCCTCAGCTCTCACCACCTCACCTCTTTGGTTTTTTTTTTTGCTGCTGTAGTTGTCTCCTCCCCATTCCCCTCCTGCTCCCCCGCCCCCAATCGGTTGTCACGTCAAAGCCGCACGAGGTACTCTTGGACGTGGAGTGCTGGTGAGGTGTCTGCAATCCCACGTGTGAGCAAGCTTAAAGCCATCGGTACAAGTGGGAGGAGAGAGCCCAGAAGGGGGGGAGCAACAAAGCGGGCGACCACGCGACAAAAAAATCCCTTTTTTCCTTTTGTCACTGGACATCATATCCTCGACACAAGACGCAGACAGACTCGCACTCGGAGACGCAACACCGGTGCAAATCGTGTACACATAGGCGCAGGCATACAAACACAAAGAGGACCACGGCCAGTCACATCGCGCAGTTGATCTCCATCGTTGCCCTGTAGCTGCTGCATGCTGGCCAACCACGCACGTGGCCACGGCATCACGGCGCTAAACGACATCCAACAGCGTGGGGGCACAAGATACAAACGCGCACACACACACGTACGAGGGTAGGGAATAACAACCCAGTTGATTTCCTGTGCGGATCTGGGTGCTCAAGAACGGAAAAGCAAAAGAAAGGAAGACTGCGACTAGATACGGGGTTGAAAAAGAGGAAGAACAAAGAAAAACAAGTCGTTGCACTCGCAGGGGGGGAGAGGGGCACACAAGAGCACACTGACGAGGCTTCAGCTACCGCACGATGTGGGGGATCGCTGCCTCAAAAAAAAAAACGAGGAGTTGCAAGAAACGGACATGCAGTGGTCTGTAATTCAGAACGCACAAGTTGTCAGCACCGTCAGAAACAAAGGAAAGAACGACCGCTGCGACGAGAAGATATTTGGCAAGCCAGAAGCGGCTGGCTGACTTGAAAAGGGGGAAAAGGCCAAAGGGCCAGGTCTGATGCTGGGTGCGAGCACTACACATCCCAGGTTAGACATGCCCTCCTGAACGCAGCACACACGTGTGAAACAAAGAAGGTGCGGTGGGTGACGGAGCTCCGTCCTGCCTCCGCCTCCTCCTGCTTCTACCCCCCCCCCCCTGCCCCTTCAGACTCTCCAGTGCAAAAAAGGCTGCTCCGCGTGTAAATCGCAAAGACTGCTTGTGTGCTTCTGGCAGTGTTACCTTGATGATGGTACGAGTCTCTGGGTGCGTAGTTATCACACCTTTTGTCGAGCACTGGATCATGTCCCTGGCATCGACTCAAAAAAAGACAAGCGCCTCCCTTGTGTTTCTCATTTTTCTGTCAAGAAGCACTGTAAGTGCATTGTGAGACGGTACAATGGAGGTGAGAAAAAAAAAAAAGAAAGGCTTTAGGTCTTTGGAAGTGGAGAGAGGGGAGCCAAAAAAAATTAAGTGAAATAGAGGAGCAAGGCGTACGAAAGCACAGACAATTACAAAAGAAAAAAAAGTCTAGTAGACTTCACATACATAGACACACACACACACACACATACACACACGAGCGGGCTCCACGATCGGAACGCGAGGAGGGGAGGGAAAACAAAGAGATGCAGTACAAGCAACAGGGCGGAACAGATACGACACAACAGGAGCGCCAGTAGGCGTGCACACACACACACATACACACACACGCACACACCCCAGGCATGCAAATCAGCGTATTCGTGCGGACGTTACAACAAATAAAAGATGCGCGAGGAGAGGAGAGAAGCGGAGCGCAATGAGCACACACAAAAAAGAGGGAGAGCACACAAAAAAAAAAGAGAAGAGAAAAGAAGAGACGCACGGCGTGACAACGGCGAGAGGAGAGCACACAACCGGATGCTCTTGATGTGAGACAGGAACAAAGCAGCAGCACACACACACACACACACAGGCACACGCAGGCACACGCAGGCACACACCAAAGCACACACAGGATGGGGGGAGTCTGAGAACAGAGACGCTAATTGACTTTGTTCTTTTTTTTTGTTGCTGTTGTTGTTTTTTGAGCGTCATCGTATCGGCGTGGTTGTGTATGTGGGTGTGTCTACCAAGGGAGGGGGAACCGGAGGGACAGAACTGCTCTTGACCCACGGGCTCCATCATGGCATGCCATGACACGCAACTCACGTGGTGCCACACACAAAAGCAACAAAAATGCGGAGACAACCACCCAGCGGCACAACACACAAAAACAACAAAAAAGAAGGAGGGGAGAGCACAAGCCGCTTGTAATTCACGGCATCGTCAATGACACGCAGCACATACACACACGAGCACAAGCACACACACAAGCACACAGCCACACAGACAAGCGCGTGCAACGCACAGAAAACTGACACACCAACAAAGGAGAGACTGAGAAAGAAGCGTGTGGGTGCACACAACTGTGTCTGTGTGTGTGTGTGTGTGTGTGTATTGTTGGCGAGGAGTAGGAGGTGAGGGGAGAGGAAGACGAGTCGCGCATGGCGCACACACACACACACACATAGAGAGAGAGGAAACAAAGGGTAACACGAAGGCGCAAGCACACGTCGCGCTCGGGAGGGAGGGACGGACGGACGGAGAACAAAACCACCGGCACACACAAACACGCACCCACACACACATTTATATACGTATACATTTAAATGTATATAAATATACATAGCAAGAAAGAAAAAAAGTAGAGTTGCATTTCAAAGAAAAGGGAGGGGGGGACAAGGTGGTTCAGCGGCACATCACAGCCGCGTTTGAAGGCCAATTTGAAAGCACAACGAGAAAAAGAAGAAGAAAAAGATGAAAGAAGAAAACAAAACAGAAAGAGCGCGCAAAGGGACATGAAGAAACAGGGGGAGGGGTGGAGTGCGTTATGGTGTTTTTTTGTGTGTTTTTTTTGTTTGATTGGGGGGGGGAAGGGGGGAGGGGGGGTGCTTGATGGAAAGGCAAGATACAAACACATTCAAAAAAAGAGTGAGAAAGAGAGAAGGGATGATCAGAGGGGGGGGGGTGATCGTGGCAGCGCGTCAGTCAAGGAACCTCCACGGCGAGACCATGACAAGCCCATACACAGTGCACGGTGCTGAGCCTCTAAATAGGAGGAGGAGGAGGGGCGAGACGGCGAGGAGAGGAAGGAGGAAAGAAAGATAGACACAAGAAAAAAAAAATGACAAGAACCTCGCAGTCGCAGGCAGATGTCGGGTACACTGGAATAGCAAAAACAAAGCACGGACCACTAACGAAGCAAAAGAGAGAGAGAGCAAGTTGGGTGTGCGCCGACTTGCAGCGGCGTTCACGTGAGCCTCACAAAGACGCAGTGCCTGTACGGGTTGTGCCGGTAAGCGCACGACCTTGTCGGAGTTGACGTGGTGGAGTTCTCGAGGTGCGTCAGCGCCGTGGGCTGCAACAGCGGCGGGGGCGAGTCCAGCGTCTTCGGGGACACCGACGCCGTCGGGGACACCGACGCCGTCGCACAGGAGTTGGCGACCCGCGGGCTGCTAATCTCGAAATTCGACGAGGCGACCGCCATCAACGGCGTGTCCTCCGCAACGCACACGCGTCCCGGCGCAGCAGAGCGTATCATTGGGGCTTCAGCCGACCCCGCACACCTCCCATGCATCCACTGCGGCGGGGCCAAGAGCAGCACCAGCGGCAGCAGTCGGCATCCGTGGGGCACTCGGCATGGACTGGGCACCCAGGGAGGCCTGGAACTCAGGCGGCTGCATCAGCCACAGCTGCCCTACCTGCGGGGCAGGTGCGCTGCGCGCGACTCCGTGCTGCTGTTCCTGTTGTTGCGGCGGCATCAGCGTGCAGACGCTGCCGCGACGGGTGCCCTGTGTGAAGAACGGCGGTGCCGCCGGGTTCAAGGCGTGCGACGGCAGCTGCAGCGGGGTCAGCGGGCCGGGGGCATCTGCCGGGTACGGGGCCGTCAAGCGGGGGAAGTGTGAGGTCGGCGGGGGGGTGGGCAACGGGGGCGGAATAGCGGTCTGCTCGCTGTACCGCACCCTGGTCAGCGGCGATGGCACCGATGGGCCGACCGGGCCGTCGGCCGTGTTGACCAGAAGCAGCGGGGTCGGCTGCCGGTTCGTGCTGCACACAGAGCCCTCACCGGTGGTCGAGTCCTCCACGGACACCTCGGAGGAGACTGCGTAGGTCGCGCCGGGCGCAGGGTTCGTCGTAGCTTTGTTGGTATTGATGGTGTTGTCTGCCATGGGGCAGGTGAGATTCCCAAATGGGCTTTTGCGCTGACGCTGGAACGTGCGTGGTGGTTGGGGCTCTTGAGCGAGGCGTTTGACTGAGAGCGCTGCTGGGACGTGGCGATGCTTGACGAGGAGCGGTGGTGGCTGCCGTCGTACTTCGCGAGGTCCTCGGCAAGCTTCACCATGACAGGAGCAGCGTTGCAGGTCGGGAACGGCTTTGTGTTGTGTACCGCTGCTGCCGCCCGCTCAGCACAGCCCTCCTCCGAGAAGACCACAAATGCGATCAAGAGCGCCAGCGCGACGTCGTCGACGGGTGCCGTGTCGCGGTGCAGCGTCACCTGGCGCACCGGGCCCGAAACTTCTCGAATACCCTCGCAAGGTCGTCGCGCGAGCAGTCGAGGGGGATGTTGCGCACGAACAACTTCATAATCTTCTTGCGTGCCTCGCCGAACGAGCCGCCGTCGTGTCGCTTGGCCCACCGCACCGATATCTGCCTCAAGCCCAGGCGCACGCCGTTCATCGCCTCCATTGTCTGCAGTGCCTCCTCGTGCGACCCCATCCGCACGAACGCGGTGCCGAGGCTCTCGCCGGTGTGGATGTTGCGCATGACGGCCGAAGAGAGAATTGTGCCGTTCCTCTCGAAGACCTGCTCCAGCTCCGCCTGCGTGACGCGGGTGTCAAGGTTGCCAATGAACAGGTTGCTGTTGTGCAGGTTGTCCTCTGCGGGGGCAGGGGGCGGGGACTGCGGCGGCAGCGCGGACACCGCGAACCTTGCCGCGGGCTGCAGCCGGTGCACGGCTGCGTGTGCGGCCCGTCGGCACCGATGTCGGCGGCTCTGTTGCCGATGCCTTGCCGACTTGGGAGTGATTGTAGTCGCCGTTGCTGCTTGTGTCCGTCTCGATCTTGTTGGCCGTGACGGCCGCCGTAGAGGACGGGACCCCGTTCACGGTATGCGGTGTCTGCGTGTGGTTGGCGGCAGCGTGCGCGGCATCGTTGAGTTGGTGGTGGTGTTGGTGGGGCTCGCCGGAGCCTGACGCGTCGCGCCCTCCACAGGGCTGCGATGTTCGCGAGGCGGTCGCGCTCCCCAGAAGGGCAGCCGAGGTTAGCGACGTGGGCTGGGCGGAGCCTTGGCAGAGCTTGCGGTGCGTCCGCAGTGAGACGCACGAAGAGCTGCGGCGGGGCATGATGGGCATGCCTGTAACGTGTCGTTTTCTGCCTCGGTGTGAAGGGGGGTAGAACAAGAGGAGGGGGACAGGCAAAGTTCTTCGGGACGACAGATGTGTAATAGAACGGAGAAGCACAATTACACAAAGAAGTAGAAGAAAAAAAAACGAATAAGTCGTCGTTTGCCAGCTTTGATGTTGTCTGCGGAGTGGGTTGGAGTGGTGGTGTGAGCGGCTCGCAAACAGGTAGGCAGGCAGTCGGACACGATACAGATCACAGTGAGGGGGGGGGGGGGGGGGAAGGCCAAAAAAAAAAACCCGAGGAGCGATATAAAGTAAGATTGAAAGCCAACGCACGAGAGGAGACGGAAGGAGGAGGAGAAGGGGAGAGAAATGATCGGCGACGCCGACACGTTTTTTACGCGCGCAGAGGGAGAGAGAGGGAGAAAAAAAAAAAAGAAGAGTGTGCAAGGGTAGGCGTGGCGAGAAAAGGAGACAAGGGGGGGGAGAGAGGGACACGACGCAGACAACACGGAGAGGAGCCACCTGTCGGAGGAAGAGGAAGCACGGGGGGAAGGCTGGAGCTTATCTTGTCGGGGGTGTGGAGGATGTAAGGAGAACAAAGCAGACCCGGAAGAAAACAAAAAATTAAAATAAAAAAGGATCAGGAGGACAACAATGTGCCACGTGGGAGGGGAAAGAGAGAGGGTGAGAGTGAGAAAAGATAGAGATGAACTTAGTGGCTATGAGGCTCTGAAGCTACTCACTCAAAGAGAGGCCGCGAAGGGCTGGCACGTACACGGACAGAGGGTGAAGATAAAGAAAGAGAGAGAGATGTCTCAGCAGCAGACCCACAAAAAAAAAAAAAGAGAACAAGAAGGGGCACACACACAGAGAGAGAGAGAGAGAGAGACACACACACACACACGGAGGATGGAGGCACGCACACACACGTAAGCGGAAAAACACAACGACGGCACGAGAGGAAAAAAAAAAAAAGACAAGAGGAGAAAGCGGAGAGAGAGAGAGAGTGAAGACGTGAAGGCACGCCAGCTGGAGGGGGGAGGGGGAGGGGGAGGTTCTGTAGACAATGAGTGAAATCCCTCCTAGCGCGTACACACTAAGAAGTATGCACAGGCCACTGTTGGGAGGGAGACGGGAAAGAGGTCGAGAAGGAGGAGAGAGGGGGGGGGGGGGGCGTGAAGCACAAGGAATGAAAAAAAAAAAGGGGGTGGGGGGAGGCCCTTCAGCAGGTGATGAAAACCCTAGTAGCGCGCCGATAGTTTCAGCAAGTACTGCAGAGAAAAATAGGAGAGAAGCGAGGGGGGGAGTTCTACCAAGAAGCGCCAAGGCCAAGAGAAGGGCAGCAACAAAAAAAGGGAAAAAAAAAGAAGGGATGATGATACACGAGAGAGCAGTAGCAAGAGGGGAGAGCGTGTCTGTTCTGCTCTGTTTTGTTTTCTCTTTTTAAGGTCAATGTTGTTGTTGTCTCTCGGAAGATCCCCCTCGGCCAGTGCTGCAGTTGTCTTCGAGTC
>OY992811.1:2909882-2969941 GCA_963921375.1 Tiliacea citrago
GGACGGACGGGGGGACTTAGAAAAAGAGCCTCGCGTTCTCCGCGCTGTACGGGTTGTTGTAGTACCGCGTGTGGCCCGACGACGGGGACTCGGTACTGCGAGTCCGCTGCCCAGACGTGGGTGCAGCCGCGTTGGAGCCACCCGCCCTCGTGGCCATCAAGTCAGGCGCAGACATGGGGGAGTTCGAGGTCGGGGAGATCGGCGGCGACGCCGCTGGAATGGGAGGGTCGTTGCCTGTGCTGAGGGATAAGTTGGCCTCCGCTCCGGCGATTGCCACCAGCGGGGACGTGACGGGCTGCGGTGGGGCGTGGTGGCCGCTGGCGCTCATAGACGAGCTGGAGAACTGCGAGCTGGTCACGCTGCCGGGGTCGAGGAGGCGCTTCGTGTGGTGCACGTGCGTGCGCACCGCACGCCGCCACGACTCGGATGCGTCGACCCGCTGCGTGGTGGGCGACTCGACCTGGTGTGCAGGGGCGTTGCTGATGGTGCTGATGCCGTTGGTCAGGATGGTGTTGCTCAGGTCAGACGCTCCCTCCTCGCTGGGCATGCGTACCTTGGCCAGCGCTGACACCTGCTCACTTAGCGCAGGGGGCATCACGTGGCTCGTCATCGTTTGCGACACCGCCGCCGGGCTCGTCGGCACACTCGTCCCCGGGGAGTGTGCGAGGCTGCTGGGCTGCTGCGGGCTGCCTTGCGCGCTGCTTGCTGCAGCGGGGAGACGCTGGCCCTGCAGCGGGGCGAGGGGGGCTCCCGTGTAGACGTGCATGGCGGTGGGTGGGGAACGATTCTCGTCACCGCCACCACGCCGCGGCAGCGGCGGCGACGAGGAAGAGAAGCTGGTGTTCTGGCCCGCACCGCTTTGGTTGCCGTGCCACCCGACGCCACCGCCACCACGGCCGCCGCCGCCGCTGCTCTGGGGACTGGGGGTGTTGGTGTAGAGAAAGGTGCCCCCCGCCAGCCACACAGGCACGCTGTCGTGACCGCTCACCCCGTTGGAGCGCGATGACGCGGAGACGGCGCAGCCGCTGCCACCGCCGTACGCTTGGCCCACGGCGTTCGCATCGAAAGAGAGGGCGCCTTGATGGGTGGCGGCGCTGGTGGAGGCGGAGGCGGAGAGCGGGCCGCAGCTCGCACCCGCGGCGGTGACGACGCCGACGCCGGGGATCGTGGCAGCGAAGGATGGCATCGGGCTGACGTGGCTGTCGCGGTCCCACGCGTGGGACGCCCCTCCCGCGCTACCCCGCGGCAGCGTCGGCCAGTTGCCGCTTCCGTGCAGTGCGAGCGGTGTGGTGGAGGCTGGTGTGCCTTGGAAGCTGGGGTTTGATGTGTCCCGCCCATCAGCGAGCAGCGGGGTCAAGGTCGACGCCGCGTGCGGGACCACGCCCCCGTTCCCCTCCAAGGACAGCATCGTGCTGCTGTAGCACGACCCGGAGGGCTGGTCAAAACTCTGGTCACTGGGCGGCATCGGCTGCAGCCCGGCGTACCCGGGACGCTGCAAGTGCGGAGCACCGATCGCCGTCACATCGAAGTTCGCCATGCCCAGGCCGGGCTTCATCGGCGACGTGTGCTGCACGCCGAAGGACGGGGGCAAGCTTGGCTGCACCGCCACTGGCGTCGGGCCGGTGTCACCGTTGCGGGTGAAGCGGCGTCGCTGGCTGCTCTCTGCGAGCTTGATCATGATGGGAATGCCATTGCAGGACGAGAACGGCTTCGTGTTGTGCAACGCCCCAGCCGCCCGCTCAGCACAGCCCTCCTCGGCGTAAATTACAAACGCGATCAGGCGAACCAGGGTCTCGTCCTGGACGGGTGCCGTGTCGCGATGCAGCGTCACCTGGCGCACCGTGCCGTGTTGGCTGAAGAGTGCCTCGAGGTCGTCGGCAGTGCAGTTGAGGGGGATGTTACGAACAAACAACTTCATGATCTTCTTGCGAGCCTCGCCAGAGGGGGTCCCGTCGTGCTGCTTGCGTGCCCACTGCACCACCAGCGGCCTCGCTTCGAAGACGTAGACGGGGTTGGAGCGGTCGCCGAACGCCTCCAGTGCCCGGGCGGCGTCGGCGTGCACGACAAACTTCACAAACGCCGTGCCGAGCCCGACGCCGGTGTGAATGTCGCGCATCACCGCGCACGAGGCGACGCGGCCGTAGGGCTCGAAGAGTCGCTTCAGCTCACCCTCGGACATGTTCGGACCGACGTTGTACAGGATCAGGTTGGTGCTGCTGTGCTCCGCCGGTGTGGCGGGTGTGACAACGGCGACGGTGTGCTCCACTGGCATCGAGCCGGACCCCGTCGACGTGGCAAAGGCAGACGGCGACGTCGCCGGGGTGTCCAGGACGCCCGGCATGGGACTGGTGAAGCTGACGGCGGGGCCGCCACCCATGGGCACCGCGTTCAGCGACGCGCCGTCCAGCAGCGGTGGTTGCCCAGCGATGTGCGCCGGCGGCTCGCCAAGGCGCTCGGTCGGCAGTGTTGGCGTGCGACGGGGGCGGGGCTCCGCTGCGACGCACCCGCCCACGGTGCTGGAGAGCGGGTTTGTCGGGGACCGCTCTTGGCCCACCACATCGATGTGCGACGGCCGCCGCTGCTTGCGCGGCTGCGTTGGCGTCGTGGTTGGCGTACGAATCGCGCCGGTCGTGTTGGAGGTGGTGGTCGCGGTGGTCGTGGTGTCCGCCATGCCGCTGGGGTTCGTGTTGGGCGTCGTGGCGGGGGTGTAGGCAGTGGTCGGGGAGGGCCGACTCGGCATCGACGCGTTGGCGGGTGAGTGTCGGGTGGCGTTAAAGACCGGAGGAAATGTTCCAGGGGCCACGGCAGCGCCCTGCAGCGGTGATTTTTGGTCTGTATCGATCGGTAACGGGGCGGACGTCGTGGGGGGGTGAAGGTCACGGCGAGTCTGCATTGGGAGGGAGGGAGGGAAGAGTGCCCAACAATAATAATAATAAATAAAAGAAAAAAAAAGAAGGAAACGGCAGGCAAGAGTTCGGAAAGAGAAAGACGGACGACACACGCGTGAACAACAAAAACTGACGTATTCAGAGGAGCCGCGCACCGCAGGGGGGGGGAGGGGGGACTGAAGGAGGAGGAGGGATGGAGGAGGTGGAGGGAAGGAGGGAGGGAGGGAGGGAGGGAGGGAGGGAGGGAGGGAGGGAGAGAGAGACTGTCGAGGCGACAAGATAAGAGAAAAAAAGACACGGTGAGAAAAAAAAGAAAAAAAAAGAAGCCAGCTCGTAGGCGGCAAGGCAGAAACCCCCTACACAAAAGGGCACGTAGACACGCACACGGACACGAGTACGCACTGACAACGACACGGACACAGGCAACGGGGGCAAGCCAAAGAAAAAAAAATATTGACGACGAGAGGAACAAGGTACAATGCGTGGTGGAAGAAAGAAGAAGAAGAAAAAGGAAAAGTAACACGGGATGTCTGTCTGGACGACACAAGAGGGGGAGGGAAAGGGGGCACAGAGCACAGGAAACAAGGAGGAAAAAAAAGGGGGTGAAAGAACAACGAGATGCACACAAAGGGTCAGTCCAGGCGGAGATGTGCCACAGTCAATGAAGGAGAAACAGACAGAGAGAGAGACAGAGACAGAGAGGCGGACACAAGAATCCGGAGATAGCTGGAGACGGCTGAAGGCGTGTGGGTGAGGAAGGCACTCGCCCACGGCACTGAGAGAAAGAAAAACAGAGAGAGAGAGACAAGTGCACACACACACACACACACACAGCCAGACAACCGATGGCGCAATGAGAGGTGCTGACACACAGACGGACGGGCAGCCGCACACGACGCACAAAAGTACGCACAGGTCAAGATGCTGAGGCGAAGATAGCCGGTGAAATTGACACCGGTAGAAGACGAGAAGTCGAACAAATAGAAAAGTCAGAAGCAAAAACAAAAAAAGAGAGAAAAAACACACGGGAGGTCGGGAAGTGGGAGAAGAAGGGGAGGAGGGGAGGAAGGGGGGGGTACGCGACTGACGACACGGAGGTCAAAGAGAATCAACAGACTGACGCGTAGGGAACGAAAGGGGGGAGAGAAAAAAAAAAAGCAAAGGCTGTCTTTTGCTCCTTTACTTTATATATATATATATATATATCCCACTGAATTCGTTCGCCGTGTGGTCGACGAGGGTGGTAGTGCAAGTTCTGTAGAGCGTAAGTCTTGATCAACTTTTACGGTGCTGCTTTGTTACTCTTCCGTTGGAGCGTGGTGGTGGGGGGGAGGGGGGGGGAACCCGAGCACAGTGCCGGGTGTGTGGCGAGCAAGACGCTCAAGTCAACGCGCGCAAACAAGGGGGAAAACGCGGTGGAAAAACGAGGTGCGACTAACCTCTATACGGCAAGAGAGCAAGAGGGGGGGTGGCGAAAGGCTGAAGAAGCACGCGCGTGTGTGACTCCGTCTGTGATGACGGTCGCAGGTTGTGTCCTTCACAACAGAAATTAAGAAAAAGAACACACACACACACACACACACACCAAACAGCAAGCAGGCCGAGGTGAGAAAAGAAGGACGTGTGCACAGAGGCGGTAGTCTTTGTGTGAGTTCGAACACTGAAAATAAAAAACAAAAAAATAAATAAATAAAAACAAGAAAGGAGAACAGAGTAAACAGCAAAATAAAGGCTACTAGGCGCAAAACTCTCACACAGATACCGGGACAACCGGCTGTACACCGCGAGGAAGTACGGTAGTCACGCGTGTACGTGCACAAGCACAAGCATGCAGGGGCAAGCAACGAAAGACGGTTGAAACCTGTTTTTTTTTCTTCTTGTTAGAGAACAGCACAGCGCAATATAAAAGCCACACGGGAGCCAGGCAAAGGAAGAGAAAAAAAAAGGAAATGGGAGATGGAAGAAGCGAGGTGAGGAAGAGGTGGCGGAAGAGAAAAGGTGTTGCTTGATGACGCGGGTCGCCTGCAGTCGCGCTCAGACACAAAGAGCGGGAAAGAAGGGAGGAGAAGAAGCGCGGGGCGAGGGGGGAGGGGGGCGGAGTAGAGGACACAGGGTTCACCAGGAGGGGGGAGGGGGGGTTAAACGGAAACAGAGAGAGCAAAAGAGAAAAAAGAACAGAGAAAAAGAAGTCAAGAAATCAAGAAAAGGCGAAAAAAAAAACTGCCCATGCACACAAGCGGAGGAAGAGGTCAAGACCCACGCGCACGCAAAACGACCACGAGAAAGAAAGAAAGGAAAAAGGAAGAAAAAAAAGAAAGGAGGACTGAAGCGAGGAAGGAGGTGGCGGGGGTACTTGAAATAGTGATCCGATGAAACGAAACGATGCAAAAAGGAGTCGGCACAGATGCGCACTCGTGCGCACGAACGAGGGTGTGAGTGTGGGTCTGTGCGTGTGAAAAGTGAAGAAAGCGCACGATACGCTCGGTGAAGAAGAACAGGGGAAAAAAAAAAGAAGAAGAAGAGAAAGGAACGGCGGCGCGGTGACACAAGCGCAGGAAAGAGAGAGAGGGAGCGAATAGCGAAGAGCTAAAGCGGCAGTGGTGTGCGAAAGGGGAGGAGGAGGAGGAGGAGGCGTGGCAAAGATGTGATACGCACACCGGCACACACACACACACACACACAAAAGGCAGGTGTGAGTGCGGTGATTAGAGAGAGAAAGGGAGAGTCAGACAGGCCGACGCTTTTTTTTTTGCTGTTGTTGGAGGGAGGTAAGGGGAGTGTAGAGAGGATGGAAGGAGACGGTGTTGCTGAGGGGTTTTCCTTTGTTTGTTACTTTGTTTGTTGGGCCGTGCGGGCGGGAGCAGAGAGAAAGAGGGATGGAGGGATGAATGGATGAGGGGGGGGGCGAGGGAATGGGAAGTCGTGGGTTAGAGGATCAAGTGAGACACGAAGAAAACAGGGACAGCGTGTGAGAGCCAAACAACACAGACGCAATAAAAAAGAAGAAACTGAGGACGACCACACCTACAAGGGGAGGGGGGAAGGGAAGAAAGGAAGAAAAGAAGTGGGCAAGAGAGAAAACAAAAAAAAAATGACACCCACAACACAAAACTTCAGCAACGGGCAGGTAAAGCCAAGAAAAAAAAAAGTAGAACAACACACACACACACACACACAGACACACAGAGACACAGAGGGAGATAGAGAGAGGAAAAAGGAGGGGACTGAGAGATAGACTGGCGTCGGCACAGAAGAAGAGAAACAACAACAACAACAACTAAGAACAAACAAACAAAAATAAAATAAAAAACAGAGATCAATACTCGACAATTACGAAGAAAGAAAGAAAAAAAAAGAGGAGCGCAGTGGGACTTGTGCTCTTGTAACGAAAAATATACAGGAGTCGCTTCAGTAAACGCAAGACTATTTTTTCTCCTTTATTTTACATATAAAGACTGTACTTTCTTTTCTTTTTTTTTCTTTTTTCCTTGTTTGTTCGTTTGTTTGGTTTTTTCTTTTCTCGTTTTGTTATTTATGCACGCGTTTTGTGTTCTGCGTATCGAGGTGGGGGGGGGAAGGTTCTTTGGGAACGCTGTGTGGCGGCGTCCGTCGCGATGTAAGCAAACCAACACACAAAAAAAAAGAGGCGCTAGAAACGATGGGGAAGAGGGGGGCAAGAGCAAAAAACGAAAAGGGTGTGCTGCCGCGACGCTACCAGTAAGGTCAACGGTTCCAATCGTGGAGCAGGCAGGGGACAAGAGGGGAGGTTTGCCTGCGGGAGGGGGGGGCGGTGGGGGTGGAGGTTGCACGCGTGACCAGTCGAAATCTCTGCCGGTTGCGACTGTTGTTGTTTTTTTTCCAGAACCTTCCTTTCTAATATTACGTTTCCTGTTTTTTGTTTGGGGGGGGAATTCTCTTTTTTTCTTTTCCTCTCTGCAACGACTCAAAGCTGAAACAACAAACACAAACAATAGCAGTCAAAAGAAAACAAAAAAAAAGAGAGAAAGAGACCAGAAAGCGTTCGTGTGAGTGTGTTCGTGAGAGGTGGGAGCAGGCTGAGGAGGACGTCCCTTGTGTGATAGTGCTGGAGGTGTCCAACGTTCGACGATGGGAAGAAGAAAACAAAAAGAAAAAAGAGACAGACAGACGGAGAGAGAGATATATAGAGAGATATATAAAACGAGACTCCTTCACGTGAGCAGACGCACAGACAGGAAGTTCTTTGTTTTTCTTTTTTTTTACAAAAGAGGCGCTAGGATTGGCGTTTTGTTGTTGTTGAGTTTTCCTTCGGTTTATTTTGTGCTTTGTCCGTGCCTTCACCTCTCTGTGTCTGCTGCTGCTGCTGCTGTTGCTGTTGTTATTGTTCTTGTGTCTTTTTGTGTGTGCTGTAATTCCTTGAAAATAAAAATAAATAAAGAAAAGAAACGCGTACGGGCGAGCGACTATCGGAGGAGAGAATAAAAACAGAAAAAGGAGGGGGAGTGATGGGTGGAGAGATATGCTTCTCCAGGCCCCGAGACAAACGACAAGACGTACAGCTCGATGCGATGCGCTTGTGTGGTCGTGTATTGTGAATCCGCCCTCGCTTCCTCTCTCTTCTGTGTGCTGTACAACTGGAGTGACCCGAGGCGCTTCGGAGAGCAGCCTGAACAACTGCCGCTTCAACGAGGGGGGCTGAAGTCGGGAGAGTAGGTTCGAGGGGTGGGTCGAGGGGTGGAGGTGGAGGTGGAGGGAAGGTCGTGAGAGGGATCCTTACGTACAAAAAACAAAAAAGAAGGAAGTGCAAAAGTGGCGCGGAGGATTCTTGGAAGGAACGGGAAAGAGAGAAAGGGGGCGGGGGGACGGGGCAGCAGCGCAGCGAGGTGCGAGAGCACAGGGGGGAGGGAGGAGGAGGGGGGTACGACGAAGGAGTGTGCCAAGGAGAAAGACGCGAGGAGAGGGGGGGTTTGCGGGGGGGAGAGCTCAAAGCTTCTACACGCGAGACGACGAAGAAATACGCGGGTTTCGAGGGAAAATAAAATAAGAAAGATGAGGGGGTGGGGGGTTGCACAAAAAAGACGGTGATGGACAAGCACCTGCAAGCACACACACACACACACACACACACACACACACACGCAAGTGGCACGAATTTGTATGAGCACTCGTCGGTGGAGGGAGGGGGGGTGGGTGGTGTGATGGTGGGAAGGCGGACACACACACGCAGCGTAAGAAAGAAAAAAAAAAAAGAGAGGCAATGGGGAACGACGGAGGGACTAGACACCACGCACGAGGGAAAGGGAGAGGTGGGCGTGCGAGGAAGAAGACAGGGGAAAAAGAAAGGAAGCTGTCAGCTGCCGCGCGTGCGCACCCACCGAGACGAAGAAACCGGGGTCAGAAGCGAGAAAGGCAGGGGGTGAAGTGTTTGGCCTTGTCCAGATCGCCGTCCGATTTGTGCCGGGAGGGAGAGGAAAGGAAAAAAAAACGATGCTTTGAAAAGGAAGTGGGGAGAGGGGGGGGAACGTTGCGTGTGGGACTTATTTCACACGCCGTGCTTCCGTCGGTGGTCAGCAGTGCAAGGCAGCACACACCAGGGAGCAGAAGTAATGACAAGGCAAAGTGCTTGCAGAACAAGAGAGAGAGGGAGAGTGAGGGAGGGGGAGGGAGGGAGGGAGGGGAGAGACCAAGATATACACGCACAGACAGGAAGGGTGGGGGGGGGGGGTGGAGAGGCGTGGTAGGGGGGGAGGGGGGAGAGGGTGGAGGAGCACTACAGCGATCAGGAAAGAGAGAAGAAGAAAGGGCAACGATGGTGAGAGAAATAGTCAAATTAAGAAAAAAGAGAAAAGAAAGAAACGGGTAATCCACCTATAAAGTATGGGAGAACAAGGAGGGGGGGGGGGGCAAAGGAAGCAAGGAAAAGGATGGTAGAGTTGCAAAGCAGACACGCACCAGCGACCAATCACTCACACAACACACACAAACACACACGCACGCACAAGTGCACAAAGACCGCGTGTGTCTGTGAGCGTGGGTGTGAGGGGGGGAGGGGGAGGGGGGCAGAGAGGGGCGGGTGCAGCGCAGTTCTACGAGTGCGAGGAAACAAAAAAGAAAAAGCACAGAGAAAAAAAGAAAAAATGGAAAGCACAACACAACAAGAAACACCCAAATACACAAACACGCACACGCACACACACACGATGACAAAGTTGCTGTATCGCACTCCGGAAGATTGACGAGGAGAACAGAAAAGGAAAGAAAAGAAAAGAAAGAAAAAGGGTGGCAAAGACTCGGGTGAAGAGAGAGAGAGAGAGGTCACAATAAGGAGGGATATCGAATCCAGGAGTCTCTCCAAAGAGCGGGGTAAAACCCGAACCGTGACGCAGTGAAAGGGAAAAGGGAAAAGGGAAAGGGAAAAAAAAAAAGCGGAAGAGATGCTTGAACTTGAGGAAAGGTCAGTGATGGAGCAGGGACGAACAAAGAGCTCGGTAAGAGGGGGGTCTGCGCCAAGCTGTACTCATGTAGAGCCACTAGCGGTCCAGACGCACACAGGGTGCCACAAACACGCACGCAAGACAGTAGATAAAGAAAGAGCAAAAAGAAAAACAAAACCCAAAAAAAAAGGGAAAGGGGGAGGGTAGGTACGTGCTACTGCTCTGCAGGTGAACACGTCAGCTAAAGTAACTCGGAGAAAAAACAAAAACAAGAAACAAGAAAAGACCGCAGCACCGAGCAGAGCTGGTGAAGGCCAATCTGAAAAAAAAAAAGAATTCCAAAGAGGCAACACGTGTGAGTGTGTGAGTGTGTGAGTGTGTGTCTCTCGTGTTTCTTTTTGTTTGTTTGTTTTTTTCGGCGAGGAGGAGGACGAGGAGAGAGGAGGAGAAGGGGAGAGGGAGGGGGAGGGGGGTAACGGCGTTTGTGCTCTTCCCTTTTTTTGTTGTTGTTTCCTGTTCCGTGGTTGCTGTTGGAGGTCCTCTATTTTTACTCTTTCTTTTTCTTTCTTTTCTTTTCTTCTTTTCTTTCGTTTGTTTGGTTGATCTCTTTCCAAAAGATGAAACCCTGCAGGTGGAGGAGGAGGAGGAGGGGAGAGCGGTGGAGTGAGAGCGTTAGCGCAATCGTGAAAAGAAATAGACGAGGCGGCGTCAAGGAAAAGGGGGAGGGGAGGGGGGGGCGTCCAGTTAAGGAGACGATACGATGTCCGAGAAGGGGGTGGTGGAGGTGTTGTGAGGTGAGGTGAGGTGGGGGGGATGACTAGGAGTGACAGAGCTGGACGGTGCACAAGTGATGGTGGGTGGCGTCGTGTGAGCAGAAGGAAGTCACGTGGGGTCACGTACGGTGTGAGCGTTTCGTATTTGTGTGGATGTGTGCAGGGAACACGAAAAAGTGAGAGCGGTTGATGCGTGGGCAGGTGAGGGTCAAGGTGGGGGGAAGACGAGGAGGAGGAATGACAGTGACGCCGCGCAGTTACAGATGTGTCGTCTACACGAAAAAAAAAGGTACAGGTACCAGCCCGCACGCAGGGTCGGCACAGCGACTAGCATTTTTCATTTTGTTGTTGTTGCTGGTCCCTCCCCCCCCCCCCCCCCCCACAAAAAAAAGGGGGGAAGGCCGGGACATACGACATCTGTGTCCGGTGGCCAGTCGGGTTGCTTCAACACATCGCCTGCTGACATGGCTGCCTCTGAAAAAGAAAAGAAGCCAGAGTGTGAGTGAGAGTGAGAAAGGGCGTGTGTGAAGTCGAGACTGGCGAGAGCGTGCGAGCGTCAACTGCGTTCACGAGCACTGATACTTCTTTTTTTGTTTGTTTGTTGTTTGTTTGTGTGCTTGTTTGCTTTTTTTTTTATTGTTGTTGCTGTCGTTGTTTCATGTTGTTGCTCCTAGTGGCTCATTTTCTTTCCTTCCTCTTCCTTTTTTTCTGTTTGTTTGTTTCGGGGTGTTCGCCTCATCACACCGAGTGTCTTGTCCGACATCGCAGAACGTCCGTGGACGTGTTGCATGTAATGCGGAACGCTTCCCTACGGCGCTGACGCGCGTGCCTTGTAAACAACGCACCGCACACAGGTAGGTGGGTGCGGAAACTGCGCACTTCGCTGCAGCATCGGTAACAGCACCGAGTCAGCACACGCAGTTGGGTTTCTGATTCAAAATAAAATAGAAAAGCAGACGACGGCGCGAGCAGATCTGAAAAAAAGGAAGCCACGCGCACACAGAGAGAGAGACGGGGTCTTCTCACGCTCGCGCTGTCCGACGTGCGCACACCACACGCGGTCTACTGCAACGTCATCACCACGCACACGCACGCACACAAACATTCAAGTCCCCCGTGATGTGAAGAAAAGACGGACATAAGGAACAAAGGGGGGAAGCACAGCCACGCGGCGCGGACGAGGCAGCGCGTTGATGCGGGAAAACGACGTCGATAATCGGGAGCTCCGGTGCACTTGCTAGACAGAGCCGGAGAAAGGGTGAACAGAAAGAAAAACAAAAAAGATAATTAAATAAAAGAAGGAGCGTTACAGTACGTGAAGCAAGAGGAGGTCGGGCCGAGGCTACGGACGGTTGTCCGTCCTCCAATGCCCCACTTCGATAGAGTGGCGCACACGTGCAAGCCAAAACACACACACACACACACACACCGAAACACAAACGAGTCAGCGCGAAGCAGCAACAAAAAAAAAAAGAGAGGGGAGGGTAAAGCCTCATATTTGCTCACGGCGTCGAGCGGCATTGCCCTGACTTCTTCTTCTGATCTATTTTCTCTTTTTTTATTCCCCTCCTCCTTCCATTTCGCACACGTCCGCTGACCGCCTGCTGATCCTTCTGTTCGCTTTGTGTGTGTGAGAGAGAGAGAGCACACGTCAGCCAGTAGAAGAACAACAAAAAAGGGCTGATGGCACAATCGGCATGCAGCAGTCCAGTGTCCCTTACAAAAAAAAACGCCTGTCACAGCACGACGAAGGGGGCGGGGAGGCGAGGGGTGAAAGGGTAGACCGTGCTTCCCCCTTCAGGCAAGTGAAGGAGTGTCGGTCAGACCGCGCGCGAGTGTGTCTCGGCTAATCAGCGGTGACGCACCCCTCCACGGGTGAGCGACGTCAAAGTCGAATGCGAGCTCGTGGATGGAGAAAGGCAGAGCCTTGTTCCATGGCAATCGTGGCACAAGAAGGAGAGAACAAGTTCAATGCGTACGGCGTGAACGGAAGGGAAACAAAAAAAACCGACTCGACCTGTCCAACAGAACACAAACTAAGAAAAAAAAAGATACACGGGACGGGCATCATTCCATCACACACAATACAGTGGAGGAGAGGAGAGGGGGGCAGGGGAGGGGGGATGAGGGGTAGGCAAGCTGACAGTGACGTTGGTGAGGAATGTAGCAGTGCGAGCGAAGGCAACGGGGAAAGAAGACAAAATTAAGAGCGAACAAAAAAAAACAAGAGAAATAGAGGCGGGCGGTGCCCCGCAAGGGAGAATAGAACGTTGAGTGAACTAAGCAAAAAAAAAAGGCGAGTAGTCGCTTGCTGCACCCGAGGACACGAATACACACGCAACGGCGTGTTCGGCAGCATGGAGGAGACTTGGCAGTACAGCAACGGGATGGATGCGGAGTGGAGAAGAAGGAGAGGGGGGGGGGGCTAGTGGAGGAAAGGCGGGAGAGTGCTCGTGGGCCTCTCCGCACCTCAGCACATTCGTCTTGCCTCTTTCCATTCAATAAGGGAGAACACAACGCTACAAAGAGAGAAAGGGAGAGAGGGTTATCAAACAAGGAGGGGGGAGGAAGACGGGCGTACACGTACAGAAGAAAGCTCTGGCGTCTCAAAATTCTTCTTTTTTTTCATATATTTTTTACGCAAGCAAGCGTCTCCTAAAGGGCTGACGGCGGCGGGGGGATAGGAGGGGTGCAGAGGTGCTGTGCACGTCGATAGGGGGGTGAGTGGGGAGGCGCGATCAAGGCGCGGAAGATGGGAAGGAGCAGGACATGCAGATCAGTTTTTTTTTCTTCTTCTTTCTGTGTGTATAAGTGTATGTGTGTGTGTGTGTGTGTGTGTGTGTCATAGTGTGTCTGAAGAAGAGAAGCGTTGTAGACGGGAAAACACAAGCACAAACACACACACATAGATCTATATAGACAAGGGCATGCGTACCATTGTGGGCGGGGAGGGAGCACACAGAGAAGTCAAGGCTCAAAGCATGCAACTGCGAATCAGCAGCGTCCAGCTCTTCACGAGAGCAAGGCAATACTATGGAAACTTTTTTAAAAAAGGAAAAAGAAAGAACCTGGAGTTTTAAAAGAAGAGGGTGCGAGACCGTCCGGTGTGTGCCCGTGTTCTAGCCCCTCTCTCTCTAGCATACGAAAGCCAAAGAAAAACAAAAGAACACGAGAAGACGTAAAGAAGGAGAGAGGGAGAGAGGGAGAGCGAAGGTGTTTCGACGTGCGTGCAGTAAAACCACGAGGGCACAACCAGCGGCAAACTCTGAGAAAACACAGAAGGAGGGAGAAAAAAAAAAACGACGAGGAGACAACAACAACAAAAAAGAAACTAGATTACACACGGGGAAATGTAAAGCAAGCAGGCAAACAAATAAAAAAGGAGCTAAAAGGTGTGGGTTGACGAGGCAAGCGTTGAGGTGCGGGGCAAACATCATTTTTTTTCTTAGGAGCAACAGAAGAGGAAAAGAACCGACAGAAAGAGGAGGAGGAGGAGGATGATGGCGAGTGAAGTCCTCAGCGCCCTCTTTGCATTCCGGTTTTTTGTTGTGTTTTTTCTTTTTTTTGGTTTTGTGTGTTGATGTGTTCAACCCCCCAAAAGGCAAGACGGCCGGGGGGGGGAAGTGGAGATGATGAGCGCCTAAAGTCGAAGAGGAGGAGCGCCGCGGGGGGGGAGGGAGGGTGTAAGGGAATACGGAGAGAGACGATGACAGGATTACCCCTTCCCACCCCCCCCTCCCTTCTGCTAACACACACACAACACAAAGAAAAAAAACGGTTAGCGTTGGCAGGGGGGGGGACAAGAAAGACGGAGGAGGTATGCAATACAAACGTACACGCGCGGAAGAACCAGAGCGAGGGCCGTGAGGCAAGCTGTCAACTCCCGAAGAAAGCAATGGGGAGTCGAGAGAACCCAAGGCAACTTATGAAAAGCAAAAACGGAAAAGTGCGACGAGGGGGGGAGGGGGGGGTTGGGAGGGCAGTGAACGGTGAGTCTTGAGAGACTCGATCGGGCAGGAGAAGGGGGGGGGAGGAGAGCACGTGGGAGGGAGGGGGGGAAGGGAAGGAAGCTGAAGAGAGATGGAGCGTACGGAGAGCTGGAAGAGAAAAAAAACAAAGCACGAGACTAATGAAGATGTGGAGAGGGGTGAGAGAGAGGGCAAAGTGGGGGGTGGAAGAACGAGAGAAGAATAAACACACACACAACTCTGCATGCAGGACCCATAAAAAAAGAAAAAGCAGGTGGAGGAGGATTAGACTGAGGGAGAGAGCGATGGGGCCAAGCCAAACAACGTACTTGTGTGTGCGTGTGTGTGTGTGTGTGTGTTGCGTGCAGGAGGGTACTGCGGGGCGGAGGAGGGGGGAAGGGGGGGGGGGTACAGAGCATACCGACAACAACACTGAAAATTTTTGAAACAGACAAAATGGTTTTTATTTTTTTTCTCGCTCGTATGTCTCTTTTTATTATTATTATTTTTTAGAGCGAGAGAAGCAACGAAGGACGTCGAAACAGCTGAGCACGTCAAGCTGGATTGGATAGACCAAGACGGACAATAGGTGTGTGGGGGGTGGGTGGGTGGCAAAGCAAAAGACAAGGAGTGGAGGTATGGAAGGGCACACGAAAGGAAGAGCACTCCACGTAAACGACACACACACACATACACACGGAGATGGACATTCAGAAGCATCGACAGCCTTGAGTGCAGTCCACGATACTTTTTTTTGCGTTTTCTTTTCCTTATTAGTCCCTGTAGCATTTTTTTTGCCTTCTGCTTGTCGAAGCGCCACCTATAATACTTTTTTTTTTTCTTCCTCTGGTGTCGTCGTGAGGGTTGCCCGCTCACATCCCGTTGTGATCCAATCGGCTCTAAGGTTGACAGAGAGAAGAGGTGGGGGAGGAGGGAGGGTGGGCGATGTTCGTGTTGCTGGTATTTGTCACCGGAGTGGTAGGGACGCTGGTAGAACGGATGCAGGTTGAAGTGCGGAAGCAAAGCGGCAGAGCAGCCTGCACACCACCACTGCAACAACAACAAAAAAAAAACCTCCACACACACACGCGCATACAAACAGTCATAGCCGACACAATAACAACGAGAAAAAAAAACAAGATCGAAACTCATGCAAACAGCAAGTACAGCAAAAAAAAAAAGAGGACATGCGAAATAGTGATGAAGGTGATTCGCCTCGAGTTTGAGACCCAAGCTGTGCACCACGTACGGGTACGTGGGGGGGGGGGGGGAAGGGGGGAAGGCTGGCTCTGAACACGGGAGAACCGTGCACACACGAGCAGATACAGATACCTGCATAGATATATATATAAACAGAGAAACAGTTAACAGAAAAAAAGAGTTTAAAAAAAAACGTTGACCTGGCCACACACACAGACACAGACACACACAATGCCTCACTTAAAAGCGGCAGAACAACGGGCGGATCACACATAAAAGGGGCGGCAAACAAATCGCAGCACACAAAGAAATGAAGTCAGCGATATCGAGCGGTCAACAACGTGGTGAGAGGGGGGAAATGAAAAGGAGCATCTTTTTTTGGTTCTCAAGAAACCTCAGCGACTCCACCCCCCCAAAAAAAAGTCAAATGTCGCTGATGTGAGGGAGCACAAGATGGTCAAGCAGAACACAAAAAAGGAAGAGAGAGAGAGAGAGAGGTTGAAGGCACTCGCCGGAGAAAACAACAAGGGAGGGAAGGGAAAGAAGGGAAGGAGCAACGAGATTGTAGGAAAGAAAGAGAGGGAGAGGCGGGAAAGGGGTAAAGCAAAAAAAAAAAAACGTGACAGTTTATATTTAAAAAAAGCGGAATCAAAACGTACGACTATTGTAGCAGCGTACACGATGTACCAAAAGAAAACAAGACCACACACACGCACACACTTAAAGCACACACACACACTTACAGTAGACTTCTACCGAAGAAGAAGAGGAAGAAAAAAAAAAAAGGAACACCAACACATCACACACGTGCAGCCCAAAAAGTTGCAGCAACGGCAGAGGGAATGAGGAGGCCGTTTATGTAGACACACCGGAGAGAGCGGAAGAAAGAAAAGAGAGAAAAAGACAAACGACGTGAGAACCAATCAAAAAAAAAAACGCGTGCAGATGGAGAGGAGAAGACGGTGCAGCCGCTGGTGGCAGATCAAAGCACACGTGCAGCGGGAGAGACGCGGCGAATGTGTCTTTGTTGTGTTTATGTGGTGTGTGGGGAGGAGGAGGGGGTGGGGGGGGGGGAGGGGGTAGGTGTGTGTGTGGCTGTAAGTGTTGGTGTGTGCGAGGGGTGTGTGTGTGTGTGTTTTACATGTTCCTTCTCTTTTTCTTTTCCAGAGAGACCAAGTACACGTGCGGAACAAACGCATTTCACTTGAAGCTGCGGAGAGGCGTGTATTTCGGACTCTCTCTACCACCGCTTGTAGCGCGCAAGGTGGGGGAGGGTGGACGGCGCGCCGCGTTCGCCCTTTTTTTGTTTGTGTGTTTGTTTGTTGTTGCTGATGTTGTTGTCGTTCACGCACCGCCTGTGTCGCCTTGGCCCACCCCCACCCCCACTCCTTCCCTGCCCTTCAGCATCAGCTGAAGAAAAAAGGAGAAAAAAAGAAGAGTGGGATGAGGGCGTCGGGCAAACAAACACACACACGCACACACACAGAGACGCACACGAAGGGGGTTCCGAATACGAGCAGGAATTCAAAACTTCTTCACGACAACGCGGAAGCACGAGCATCATAACTGCATGGAGCTTCTGCGATATGAGAGGTCAGACAAGTAAAGGAATGAAAAAAAAAACATCAAAGTCTTCAGATGAAGCACGCCGGGAAGAGAAAGTCTCGTTAAGTCGTCGTAACGTGAAGGAAAGAAACAAGGAAAGAAAAAGGGCCGCCGTGCGCGTGCGGAGGAGCACACACGAGAACGCAGAGAGCAACCATAGCCACCGAGCGAAGAAGGGTCAAAGTAAAAATATACATATAGAAAAAAAAAGACCAGACGCCCTACAGAAAAAGGAATACCACGACAAGAGCAAATAAGAAAAAAAAGAACGTGATTGGTAGGTGTTGTGCTCCTGTCGGGTCACCGCCCGAGGAGAGCAGGCGGTATCACCACACACGGTGCACGCCACCATTGATGGCTGCACGTGTTAGGGTGTGTGCGTGACAGCTGACAGGCATGAAAAGAGGGAGGGTCAGCGGGGGGGGG
The DNA here is from genome assembly GCA_963921375.1 of Tiliacea citrago. NCBI lineage: Eukaryota > Metazoa > Arthropoda > Insecta > Lepidoptera > Noctuidae > Tiliacea > Tiliacea citrago. The sequence continues at coordinate 2,927,156 of OY992811.1, forward strand.
GATGGGGGGAGGGGGGAGGGAAAAGCAGGCGAAGCTGGGGTGGGACGTTGGACTGCTAACGGTGCGACACGTCGCCGCGCGCCACCTCAGCGACGCGCCGTCAGGCCGGCTTGCGTGTGGCCATCGAGCGCTGAGTGAATACCATCCGCGAGTGGGGCGAGCACACCATGAGTGCGTTGATGCGGTGAAGCAGCGTAACATGGCAGTTTGAAGAAGAAAGACGGGACGGCGATGAAGGGTGAGGAGAAAAACAAAAAAAAAGATGAAGGAACGGGTCAGCTGCGAGGGGGAGCAAGCGGTGGTGTATTTCATGCCCCCCCCCCATGTGAGGTGTTTGCCGTGCAGGAGGGTGAAGGTGGGAGGGTAGGGGGGGAGGGCAGGAGAGGGCCGAAGGAAAATAAATCAGAAAGCCAGGAAGCAAACTTAAAGTTCAGGGAGAAAACAAATGAGGTGTGGAGAGAGAGAGGAAAGATAAACAGGACGGAGTGAGTGAGTGAGTGAGTGAGAAAGGAGAAAAATGGAGACGCGCGAAGCTGACGGAGAAAACAGAGCAAAACAAAAAAAAAAGACAGATGCGGACGGCTGCAGAATGCGAGAGCATCAAACAACTACGACATGACACACACACACACACACACACACATACACATAGACACACACGCATGCGCATACACATTCACATGCTCAGAAGAGAGAGAGAGATCGACACGCACACCAGCAAAAACGAAATTGGGCGGAGAGAGGGGAAACAAAAAAAGGGGAGGGGGGTAGATAGTGCACAGCAGGCACTCGTAGGAGCTACGCCACACAGCAGCTCCTCGGGTTGTGTGATCCCTTTCGCTAACAAAAGGGGGACTGCGAGAGACCGACACCGCTGAATGGCTGGCACTAGTTGTTGTTTTTTTGGTGTGTACGCGTCCCGCACACGAGCGTACACGTAAAAGAGGCATTCACCGTAACTCTTGACTCGCTCTTTTTTTTTGTTACTTTCTTTTTTTTTGAGGGGAGGGGAAGGGGGCCAGTCTGCACGTGCGATAAGCCACAGCAACGGGGAGCCTGCGATAGGTCAGGACTCCGCGATACAGTCTTGTCGCTCTGGTACTCCAAAAATGCAATAACCGGTGAGGGTTCCCAGCCACAGTGAAGGTGGCGCGGATGAGACGTGAAGGGGGGAGGGGAAGGGGGAGGAGTCGTGCACTCGCCTGTGTTTTTTTTTTTCTGTGAGGGGGGGGGCACGTGCGTTTGTTTTGGTGCGTAGCTGCTTCACGTGACGCGCTGAGGTGTGCATGTTTGCTACCTCCGGTAGCGCCACTCAGAACGCATTTCGCCAGGCAACACACATACACAACAACAACGACAGAAATTGAAAAAGAAGAGTCAGGGAGACGTGAGAAAGGGGGGGAGGGGAGAAGGAGTAGGGGGCCTCGCTGGAACACACAAGCTAAAGGCCAGATAAAAAAAGGGGAAAAATAGGACCATCCACGGACGCAAGCACATATGTACACACACACACACACAGACACACAGACACACAGACGAGAACGCGAACACGCAAGCGGAGACCAGGGTGAAGGCAAACGTTTTGGAGCTGATCGCGGACGAGACTTTTCCGTCACACTTCACAGCTACTCAAGAAAAAAAGGGAGGGAGAGAAAAGAAAAGAAAACAACAAAAGGCAAAGAAAGAAAGAGGAGGGGGGAGGAAGTAAGCCGCAGACGGAGGTGCGCGACTCGAAGGAAAAAAAGCAAACGAAGTGAGAGGCAACGGCAGAGCAGACACACCCACCCACACACACAAACACACACACACACACGTACATCTGCACAGGCGCACATCTACTCGATCACTGCAGTCAGACTCCTTCTCTCCTTCGTCAACATCGAGCTCCAACATCGGGAGGGTAACCCACACGGTACAGGAGGGCCAAAGATGAAAAAAAAAATCAGAAGGGGAAAAGAGAAAGATGTAGAAGCAGGCAGACAGAAAGACACAAAACCCTTCAGGTGGTTACAGCGTTAAACACACACACACACACAAACACACACACACACACACACTTACACACAACCCACTCACAGAAAAAAAAGGCGCAAAGTGAGAGAGTCGACCCACTCAGAAAAAAAAATGGAAAAGAGGAGGAAAAGGAAAAGAAACAATGTCGGAGAAACAAACGAAGCGGGCACACAGAGACACACACAGCAAGCATGGCGAACACACTAGAAGCGGAGAAACACGTGAACTGCTATGTTGCCGCTGAGAGGGGGAAGGAAGGAAGGGAGGAGGGAAAGGGGAAAGGGAGGGGGGAAGGGAGGGGGGTGGGACAGTTGTGGGAAGAGGAGTAAGGAATAGGGTGGAGGCGAGCACACTACTCGTCCAAAAGAAAAAAAAAAGAACAGAGCAGAACAGAAGAGCAACAGACATGGGGTTCACTCAACGAGGCAGAGCGAGTCGTGGGCCATCTCGTTCTTTTTTCTTCTTCAGAACAGAAAGGGAACGAGAGACGAGAATTCAAAACAAAAAAGGGCAAGAGAAAGGGGGGGGGCAATACGATCAACAAAGAGCACAGCTGATGGAAAAAAGAGAAAAAAGGGAAAAACACACGCGTGCATGTGCATGAGCATGAGCACGCTGAACAGACACACAAGATCACTCTAAAAGACTCTTCTTCTCACGGAAGCACGCGCGCATTGGGAAACAAATTAGAAAAAAAAAGAAAAAAGAGAACCATCAGCCACAGCAACACAAACAAAGAAACAACACGGGTGCAAGAGCTTGAGGAAAAAGAAAAGGGCGAACCACTCTGTTGTTTTTGTGCCTGCAGCGCGATATCACTCACGCACGCACGACAAGAGAGAGAGAGAGAGAGAAAAAAAAAAGAAAGCGAGACGTGCCGTTCAGCAGCAGAAAAAAAAAAGAAGACTACGAGCTTGAGATTCACAACACCGAAAGGGAGAGTGAACAAAAAGAAAAAGAAAAAGAAAGAGGGAGGGAAGGGGGAGTGTCGAGCACGGAAATGCTGAGAGTAAGCGTGAGAGTGATGAAAGGAAAAAAAAAACGAAAAAGAACGTTAGGAGAAAGAGAGCGGAGTGCCAGAACTATGCGTGTGTGTTTTGTTTTGGTTTGTTTTTTGTATTACCTCTGTGTGTGTGTGGGGGGGAAGGGGGAGGGGTGAATACACAGAGAAGAAGGAGGTGGGAGTGTGGACATCAACAATGATGGCGCACCAGGGGGGAGGGGGGGGAGAAGGAGGGAGAAGGAGGGAGAAGGAGGGAGAAGGAGGGAGAAGGAGGGAGAAGGAGGGGGAGAAAACACAAAAAGAGGGCACAGAAAGAAAACAAGAAGGAAAAAACACGTACTTCAAGAAAAGGGGGAGACGTGCAGACGCTTCGTTGTAAACGTTGAGCAGTTTGCACGCGGCTCAGAAGAAAGTAATAAAAGAGAGGGAGAGATGGAGATAGGGGGGAGGGAGGGGGCGTGAAGGAGTGATGTCAGGAGGAGACAGTCGTTTGTGTCTGTGTGGGGGTGGGGGGTGGGGAAGAGGGCATACAAAGAAGGGTGCGGACGGAGCCGTGGACAGCCCCTTGCCTAGATAGACATACACCCCCCCCCCTGCACACAGCGATATTGGCAACACAGACAAGAGGCGACAACAGCACAGCTTGTTGAAAAAAAGAAAAGAGAGAGAGAGAAGAAGAAGGGAGAGGTGCAAGAACGGCAGCTCCACAACGAGAAGAAGTGACAAAACGTGGTGATCCAGCGTGAGGGAACAGGCTCCGGCCGCATCGCAACAGACGCATACATACATATACAGGTGATGCGCGCTGCGAGGACAAGGAAGACTCACCACTTCCTACCACAGTCACACACACACACACTCACATCCCGCACGTTCTCTCTCTCTCTCTACGATGCTCACCTTGCTGACGCTTGCTCGGATGCAGTGCGCCCTCCTCTTCGTCACTTCATCGTGCGGCAGCGTTGATGTCTTTTTTTTTTTTCCTCCTCTATTCCTCTCTCTCTCTCTCTCTCCTCAACGAGAGCGTCCGTCGTCAGAGAGATAGACCGAGGCGTGAAGCGTGTAGGACAGGCATCGAGACGGAGAACACAGCAAACAGAAAAGAGAGAAAACGGAGACGTCAACCCGATAAATGGAGGTGGAGGAGGAGGAGGAGGGGTGAGGGGACGGACCGCAAGTGCCAAAACGGCTTGCAAGCACTACAGCGGCGCTGCAACCGACAAGCCAAAGGCACGTGACTCGGTGGATAGTAGGCACACAAACAAGACACGCGCAAGTACACAGAGAGAGAGAGAGAGAGAGAGGGACACACACGGAGGTAGGCACCACTAGAAGGACGGAGGGGGAAAGAAGAGCGGTAAACAAAAAGAGTACGCGACTGTGTTCACTTCACACAAACACGGAAGGGTGGGGGAGGAAAGGGCACACGAGCCCACAAGAGACAACACATCCACGCATCGTGTGCTTCATTCACAAGGCACGAGCAGCTGGAGTGAGAAGAAGAGAAAATAAAAGAAGCTGGGGAATCAACATTGAGGAGAAGGAAAGTAACATGAACATGGCTGGTGTGATGGCGGGGGAGGGGGAGAAGCAAGCGTGCTGATCGGCCGCTTCCTCACGCTGTAGTGACACACATGGCATGTGTTGCTTTCCTTTCTTTCATCGACTCCCTCGCACGAGATTTTTTTTTCTCTCCCTTCTGAACACCACTACAGCGCGCTGTCCCACCGGCAAGGCTGGCGGCTCCATCAATAGCACCGGCGCCACACAGAACGTGGGCTCCGCGCGTGCGTCTTGCACTCTTGTGTCAGGTGTCACCGGCGTTTCTGATGCGGGGACTTCCTGTTTCCTTTTTCGGCTTCTTCCTGTCCTGCACTTGCCTCGTGCTAGCGCGCTTCCGCCGTGGCGGCAAAGCCCTCCGTCGCCACGCTTCGTTGGACGGTGTGTGTGTGTGTGTGTGTGTGTATGTGTGTGTGTGTGTAAGTGTTCTGACCTTGTTGTTTGTGGTATCTACATGCGCTGCGAGGCGGCAAGGGCGCGCGCGGCAAAGTTGCTCCAGACCGCCTCGTCGTCGTCACCCAAGCGGGCCTCCTTCACAGCGGGGGCAGCAGCGGCGCCAGCACCCACAGCCCCAAGAGTTGCAGCCGCCGGGTTTGGCAGACCGCTCTTCCTCACATCGTTGCTCGGGTTGCCCGGAAAGATCGTGGCTGGGCCGCTCGGCGGGGTGCCGGCAAGGAAGCTCTGCGGTGTGATGGTCAGCGTGGGCTGGAAGCGCTGCTGCGGCTGCTGGGGCTGCTGCCGGGGCTGCTGCTGCTGGGGCAGCTGTTGCTGGGGCTGCGCCGGTAGCTGCGAGGCCATGAGAGCTGCCGTTAGCCCCGCGGTCACAGGACTGTCCGAGGTGGACGGCCCGCCGCCGGCTGTTGCCACGCGCTCCAGCAAGCTGCCCGCGCTGCTCAGCTGCGGGGAGGCAGAGAAGGTCGGCTGCGTCGTCATCATGGCCGGCAGCGTGTGCGGTAGGAATTGCACCGGGGACGTGATGTGAAACGACGGTGCTATTGACCCCGACTTGGACTCTGACGAGCCGAGCGACGTGGGGGCCTGTAGCGGGTGTGCCAAGGCGCCGACTGGCATGCTGAACCCGGGCAGCGGCGCCGTCGCCCGCGCCTGGGCCCCGGCAAACCCCGTGAGGTAGTTGGGTATGAACATGCCGGCTGCTAACTGTGCCGCGCCCTGCACAGTCTGCGGTGGCGGCATCTGTGGCCCCTGCACCGGTTGGCCCTGCGCGTCCACAAACATCGGTGGCATTGTCATGGTCGGGTAGAAGGGCTGCATGGCCGTGGGGATGGTGGCGGCCGTCGGATAGGCGGGCGGACCCGGCTGCGGAGCGGGCAGACCGCTGCCTCCGTTGGCGCACGGTTGAAACACGTAAGGCATCGACGGCGCACCAGCAGCCGAGGCCGCACCGATCGTGGGCGGCATCCCGCTCGGTCCCGACGGCCCAAGGAACACGTACGTCGGGTTCCAGTTCGCGTCGACACTCGCGTGCAGCAGCGGCGTGGCCGTCGCTGCAGGGGCCCCGCCCGCGATGGCAAAGGGCAGCCCAGAAGATGTGCCCTGTGGCAGAGGCGGGGCACTGCCGTCGTGCAACACGAGCGGGGTGACGTTGTTGGCGTCGATGGACGTCGTGGAGTACGAGGCGGCGGCTGAGGCCGGCGTGGAAAGGGGAACGTTGTGTGGGGACATGGACGAGCCTGCGACGGCGGCGGCCATTAAAAGCTGGCTCCCCGGCATCATCATAGCTGGTCCCAGCGCCTTCGAGCCTGGTGTCGCGACGGTGCTCTCGGAGAAGCGCTGCTTGCGGTCGATGCGGTCGCGGTTGTCTTCCGCAAGCTTCACCATTAGCGGGATGCCCTCGCAGGTCTCGAAGGGGCAGCTGTTGTGCAGCGCGCTGACGGCCTTCTCTGCCACGTCGTCCTCCTGGAAGAGAATGAAGGCGATGTTGCGGGTCTGGCTTGCTGGGTGCACCGATTCGGTAACGTCGCGGTTCACCACCGCCGGCGCCGTGTCACTGTGCAGCGTGACGTTGTTGATGGCACCGAACTTGGCAAAGAGCTGCCGCAGGTGCCGTGCCGTGACGTCTAGGGGAATGTTGCGCACAAATAGCTTGCGGATCTTGCGGCGGGCATCCCCTGAGGGGGCGCTGTCGTGCTCCCGCTTCGCCCACTGGATCGAGATGGGACGGCCGTACAGCTCGCGGCCGTCAAGAGCAGCCATGGCTCTGCGAGCCTCGTCGTGGGTGCTGTACCGCACAAACGCCGTGCCGAGGCTCTCCCCGGTGTGGATGTCGCGCATCAGCGCAAAGGACATGATAGTGCCGTGCTGGTCAAACAGCCTCCGCATGTCCTCCTCCGTCACAGCGGAGGCCAGCTTGCGCACAAAGAGGTTCGTCTGACTGCGCGGGCCGTTGGGGTCGAGCACGATTGCCTCGTACGACGGCGGGGCGGCTGTGGGCACGGGGCCGGACCCCGGCACGGAAAAGCCGCTGCCGCCCATGGAAAGTGAAGCCGCTGCCGCCCCGTCCTTCATTGGCGTGCCAAAATGCATCGGCACCAGCGGGAGGCCCATGTTCGGTGGCGACACCGGTGCGGGGGCTGCCATGAAGTACATGACCGCTGCTGGGTGGATGTGCGGGGGGGGTGGGGGGGGGGGGGGGGCGTTTGGGAGGTATCGAGCGTCACAGAAAAAAGAGGGGGGGAGGAAGACCGTGAAGAAAGGCGGAGAACCGTGGTCGATGTGTGTATGTCACTCCGACTGAGCTAATGCTGATGCTGATGCTGATGCTGTTAGTGATGCTGATTTCGGTTCTTGAGAAGAAAAGGATAAAAAAGGGGGAGGGAGGGAGGGAGGGAGGGGGGGGATGGCGTGCACTGCTAATCAGAGGAGGGAACACGCGATGGTTCTTTCGTTTTTTGTTGTTGAGGAGGAGTCAGGATGAGGAACACGACAAAGAAAGCGCACACACAGAGGGAGGGGAGGGAGAAAGAGAAAGAGAAAGAGAGAGAGAGACACACACACACACAGAGAGAGACGCGTACCGCGATGTCAAGCTCGCGGAGAGTCGAACAGGGAACGAGGAGGAAGAGAGTGGGAGATTGGGGGGGAGGCGGTTGAGCTCGCTGGGAGACTTGATCAAGAGGGGGGGAAATGGGGGAGAGCGTAGCGAGCGGCGAGGGGAAAGAGGGGGAAAAAAGACGAGTACAGGTAAAACAAACACAAGAAGAGAGAGAGAGGTCGGGGGTGGGGATGTGTGCACGCGCTCTTTACCGTAGCCGAGAAACGAAAGCGGAAGGTGGTGAGCGACGCTACGACGTGAGAGGGGGAAGTGGCCCCCAAAAGAAGAAAAAAAGAAAGAAAGAGAGGGTGTGTAGAAGACTCCGTATGACTGCACACACACACACACACACGTAGACACACACACGTAGACACACCCTAAAATAGAAGGAAAGCAACGACCCGGGCGGCGACAAAGAGAGGTGTTTGTGACTTCGTGGTCACCTGAGGAGGGAGGGGGGCAGAAGGGGGGGGGTAGGAGGAGGCTTGTGAGGAAGTCTGAACGACAGCCTACGGTTCGTCAAGACCACTCGTGCGCTGCGCAAAGCCTCGCGTCTCGGGCAAGACCAGTGTAAGGAGGGGGGAGGGGGGCGATAGAAAGAGAGAGAGAGAGAGAGGGGGGGGATTAGCACAACTCTTTTTTTTGTTTGTTTGCTTCGTGTCGTTTTCTTCGCCTACAAGGCCTTCACTTGAGGTGTGTGTAGGTGGCGTTGGGAAGGGGGGGGGGCGGGGAGAGGGGGTGGAGGAACAACGGAGACGGAGAAGAAGGAAGCAAGAAGACGCGAGGGTGGAGATGTCTGACGCGTAGTGGCACAGAAGGACGGGAAAGGGGGGGAAGACGGCGGGTGCGTGCGTGCGTGTGCGTGCGTGTGTGGGTGGGTGCAACTTTGGACCGTCTGTACAACGGGTATCTCTTAGACAGAGAGAGCACGGAAGACCTCAAGCACGACGGGGGAGGGAGGAGGAGGATTAAGAAACACTTTCTACGCCAGCTCGGGATAACGCAACAAAGGGGGAATGGGGTGCCGTTGCGTGATGAAGCAACGGAAGGAGCACACCACTACACAGGGAAACAAGCGGCGACTCCTTTTTTAAAAAAAGGGGGCGGGGAGGTAGGGAAAGCGGGGAACCTCTTTCTTTGTTTCTTTTTTTTTTCAAAGGAAAGGCCGTGTGAGAGCACCCGAGACGAAGCTGAAAGGCGTGATTGTGATGAACGTGGTGTTGGTGGTGGTGTGATTATGATGGAGTGGCTGCACTGAAGCTCTGCGGAGAGGGATGGTGGCGACTCTAAAGGGGGGGAGAGGGAAGGAGGGAAAGAGGGACCTGCTTGCTGTCGCTAAGAAGGGAGAAGAGAAGGGTTGGTGCGAAGCACGGAGAGCAGCTGAGGAATGAGAGAGAGAGACAGACAGAGAAGCGGAGAACGCTGGCTAAGGAGGAAACAAGAAAAAAAGGGAAAAGGGGGGGGGGAAACGCCGCCCACGGCGAAGGTCTCGTCTTATCCCTTCTCTCTTCACTTGTTCACTTGGCTGATCGGCCCCTTCTTTTTTGCTAGCTTGGCCGGAGCACTGCTGTACGCGCACGTAGCCTGAGATACGTTGCAGAGGTGCTTGTTGTGGCAGTGGCAAAAGAGAATAGGAGAGAGGGGGGGGGAGGATCGGCTCACAAGCACACATACAGAGAGACAGACACACACACACACATACACAACGGGTACTGTAAAAGCGATGTGTGAGGGGGGGGGGGGACAACAACGACTGATGGACGAGTTCAACGGAGAAGAGTAAAAAAGGGTGAGGTCGTTGCGCAGACAACCCAGTCCCTGAACAAAATCAGCCCGAGAAAAAAAAAACCAAAAAAAAAGGAGAGAGGAAAGCACAGCAATGTGGAGAGAGGGAGGAGGGGAAAGAGGAGGAAGGGAGTGCAGAGCTACGGGTGGTGGTGATAGTGGTGGTGGTGCCAACAGGGAAAGGCGCCCCGAATCGAGGAGCAGTCTGGAAAGAACACAAAAAAGGAAAGCAAAAAAGGAAACGCGCGGGACCAGCAAAAAAAAAAAATGGCGGAATGACGTGGAATGATGTCGATTGGAGTTGTTAATGGCACACGCAGACACACACACACACCCACACACACACACACTGGAGATCGGGAAGTGGAGAGAAAGGAAAAGGGTAGAGGAGAGAGGGAGAGAGAGAGCAAGAAGGAAAAAAAAACGAGGAGACAAGAGATCCGCCGTAGGAAAGACAAGCAACGACAAAGAAGCACGCAGAATTGTAGGAGGAAAGGCAAACACGGACGCAACAAGGAAAGAAAAATGAATCGCAAACGAAAAGACGCAGGCACGCACAGAAAGAAAGAAAGAAAAAAAGAGAGAGAGACCGTGAGAGTAAGTCGGGTATTTTAAAAGGCAGGCACACGCGCACACAGGACGTCAACTATAAATTAGAGAAACAAAAAAAAAGAAAATCAGATGTGCGAGGTGCACACACGCGCACACGGAATATAAAAGCAGCGGCAAATTCACACACACAAGAGAGCCTCCGAATTTCGAAATTTTTTTCTTCTTCGTCTTGGTTTTGTGTGTGTGTGTGACTGATTCACCACTGATTTCGAGTCTTGTCAAGGTAACAGTGCACAACCGAGTAAAACCGCTGGACGAGAGGTGGAAGGAGGGGGGGTATAACAGCGGAAATTGAAAAAAGGGTCGTACGCAACGCGTTAACAGATACGCCGCGACACAGAGTCACGCGCAGTGCACAGGCACAGGGAGAAAAAAAAAATAGAAGTAAGAAAGAAAAAAGAAAGCACCCGCACTGAACTCGAGGAGAGAGTGAAAAAAAAAAGTCGCAAAAAGGAGGGAAAACGAAAAACAAAAAAGGATGAGCGACAGTGTAACGTACACGTAAGGGGCAGGAGAGAGGGAGGGGGAGAGGGAGAGAGAGTGAGCCTCTCTTGCAAGTCACGGGCTCACAAATTTATCGGCAGGTCGCTAAGAGGGAGGGAGAGAGGGGGGAGGGGGGAGGGGGAGGGCTGTTCTTTTCGTTGTTCTAGCAAGGGGGGTGTGAGAGGCACCGAGAGGCGAACCTACGCACACGCAGGCAGACACGCTGACGTGGTGTGGTTAAAGTTGATTTGGCAAGCACGCGTCCGAGAGCACCCGGAAAGGTAAAGGGGAAGGGGGAAATATAGAAAAAAAAAGAACACAGCTGAACTCTTCGGTGTGTGCTGGTGACTGGTTGGCGGGGGGGGGGGGGGGGAGGAGAGGAGAAGAAGAGGTGAGGCGGTCTCCTCTTGGTGCGACAGAGCAAGATGGAGAAGGGGGGGGTGAGCAGGGAGAAGTAGAGACTGGGTGCGCTGGACAAGCGTCGTAAATAGTGGTTCCTGATCAGACACCTGATGGGCTGTTTGCGTTTTTTCTGTTTGTTTTGTTTTGTTTCTTTGGTGAGAGGAGGGGGACCGGTGGGGGGGGGAGTGGGGAGGGGGGGTTTACGAGGAAAAGAGAGTAGAGATCGAAAAAGAAGCTATCTGACCCAAGGACGAAGGATGGGATCGATGGTGGAGTCGAAAGGGGGAAGAGCGCACTTGATGTGCGGGTCACGTAAGAGGCCTAGAAGATGGGACAAAGGAGGAAGAAGAAGGGGGCTGAAAGAGAGAAGAGAACGACGAGGGGTGGGGGGAGGGGGGGGACGGACTGCAGAGAAAGAGAGCGCAAGACCTGAAGAAGGAGACGAAGGAAAAATAGAGAAAGAAGAAAAGAAGAGTCTTGGGGGGGAAGGAGGTGTGAGGCGGGCAGGGTCGAAGAGGGAGATAGGGGAGGGGGGGGCAAGAGAGGGAGGTGGAGGAGGAGAGAAGAAGAAGGAAGCGGGCGACCTCTTCTCTCTGCGTGTGTTTGTGTGTTTCCTTGTCCCTTCTTTGGTGCTTTCACACGTCAGCCCAAGGCAGCGATGTTCACAAACTAGAAAAAAAAACGAGTACGTGGATTGTGTGTGCGTTTTTTTCACTTTTTGTCCCTCGTCGTGTGTTGGTTGTCCTCTCCACACTGCCTATTGCAAGAAGGGAAGGGGGTTACAGCAACCTTGTGTTTCTCTTCAGCTACACACACACACTCTCTCTTTGTTGTGTATGTGTTTGTGTAGTCCGTATGCTGTCCTAGCTTGTTGTCGTGTAGAGCTTGTCTTGGTTGCTGTTGTTGCTGTTTGACTCTTATCAGTTTACCAAAGGTAGATAGCACCCACAACTGCCAGGAGGTGAGGAGAGGGGGGGCGGAGTGAGGGGGAGTGGGGGGCGTCGTCAAGAGGCGGTTGTCGATGGAGGATGGGAGACAGGAGAGAGAGAGAGAGGGGAAATAACAACGCAAAGAAGAAGGCGGCGGTGTGATAAGGTGGGGGTGGCGGGGGGGAGGCGGCGGGACGCGCGCAGGCAGTTTTGGCAGCGGTAAGAATCGTGCGAGAGGCGGAGGAGGAGGAGGAGTAGGAGTAGGATGAGATGCAGAAGAGCGGTGTAGGCAAGAGGGGGGGGTGGAAGGGGCGGCGGCGAAGGCGGCAACAGCAGAAGCAGCAGCCGTCTGTCCGTCAGTGTAAGGTGAGCGCACTCGCGACGGTGTGGAGGGCTCCTCTTTTTGCTTCCTTGTAGTCTTCCCGGTGCTTCCGGGTGTGCTTGAAAGGAGCAGCACGGGGACAGCGAGAGAGAGAGACGGAGGGGGGAGGAGGAGTAAGAAGGACGGCGAGATGACGAAGGCAGTGACGAAGCGTATGAGGGAGGGAGAGAGGGGGGGGGAGGAGGAGGAGGAGGAGGAGGAGAAAACGAAAGACGGAAAGGAGGCGAAGAGAACACTCCAGAGGAGAAAAGAAAAAGAAAAAGAAAAGAAACGAGTCTGCTGGCGCTGAAGGAGCGAGAACACCAGAGGGGGGAGAGCGGGAGAGAGAGAGGGGGGGAAGTAGAGCGGCGGTGGTGGTGTGAGAGGGGGGGGCGATGTGGTTGGGGAGGGGGGGATGGGAAGGACTTGGTGTAAGCACAGGAACTACACAGAAGTTGTGTAGGTGGGGAGAGGCGGGGAAGAGAGGGGAAGGGGGGAAGAAGAAGGTGTGAGCTTGTAGCAGATGGAAGAGGAGAGGGATGTGAACGCAGGGGCCACGTTAGAAGACCAGTCACCTCCCGCCCTCCAGCCAGCCAACGGCACAGAGCGTTCAAAAAAAGGGAGTTCACGGCACTTGTGCATCCAAGCTTCAAGGAGACCGAGGGTGCGCAAGGAGGTGCTGGATAGACGGGAGAGAAAGCCCCGCGGCTGTTGCTCGGTGCGACCTTCGGAAAAATGCAGCCGCTCAGCCATCGGATCCTCATCACGGCCGCAGCGACGACTGCACTTTGAAGGGCCAGTCCAGCTGCGGCTCGCATCTACCGCTGCTCTGTCCGCTTCTCTGCCGTCACGACTCGGCACCCTAGCTCACGTGCGGTGTTGTGTTAGTGTGTTTGTGTGTGTGTTTTGTTTGAGGGGAGGGGGGTGGGGGGTCACTGGCGTCTCACGTCTTTTCGTTTTTCTTTTCCTCTTTCTGCACGTGGGTCGGGGCAGGTCACTCTACAGAGGGACGCAATGGCTTGGGTGCCGACCGTTTTATATATATATATAAGCACCTCGTAATGCTGGGGGAGATGCTCACGTGCGAACCTCATCTGCGAGGATGTGCATGTGTGTTGTGTGTGTGGGTGGGTTGATGGGCAGAAACATCAAGCGAAGGTGCGTGCACGGAGAAGGCGTGAAAGACGAAGTCACACGCACACACACGAAACAAAAAAAAAATCAGTCAGGGCTGTGGCAAGCAGGTGCATCTAACTCTAGCTCAAATTGCTGTAACGATAACGAGGTAGGGAAAAGGGGCGGGGTAAGAAGGAACACAGAGGAATGAAAAGGTGCACCAGGCGGCGTACACGTGTGTGTGTGTGTGTGTGTGTGTGTGTGTGTGTGTGTGTGTGTGTGTGTCCTGGAGAAGGTCCGCAACAAGAAAAAAAAAGGCGCATTGAGCTGACAACAGAGACCGTCGTCACACGGCGTCTGTGTCTTAAATGGCCCCTGGTGTGCGTTCCGGTTTCTGTACCCAGGGGTGGCGCAGCACCTCGTCCATCGTGGGCCGAGCCGTCGGAGCCTTCTGCAGCATCGCATGCACCAGTGAGAGGGCGCCGGCGGAGAGCGCCACCGGCGCCGACAACAGCGCGGATGTCTGTGGTGCTGCGCTGCGACACCCCGTCAAGTCAGGCGACCGCTCGCGGATGGCGTGCAGCGTCTCTTGCGTCGATGCAGCGTAGAAGGGTGGCTTACCCGTTAGCATCTCAGCCAGCATCACGCCGAGCGACCACACATCGGTCTTGGCGGAGTGCGCCTGGCCCGAGACCATCTCAGGGGAGAGGTAATCGAGTGTGCCACACACCGTGCGGCGCCCCTCCGGTTCCGTCTCCTCCCCCACCACCGCCGCGTCCTTCTCGTTGCAGGTCGACGGTGCAGTTGTCGCATCGACCGACGTGCTGGGGCCGTCCACTCGACGGGACCACCCGAAGTCCGCCAGCTTGGCTATGCCGTCCGCGTCGATCAACACGTTCTCCAGCTTCAGGTCCCGGTGCGCCACACCCAGCGCGTGAAGGTGGGCGAGCGCCTTGGCCACATGACGGGTGTAACGCGAGGCCTGCCGCTCGGGCAGCCGGTGACCTGGCGCAGCCTGCAGGCGGCTGAGCAGCGTGCCACCACGACAGTACTCCAGCACGAGACTGATGCAGTCGTCTGTGATGAAGTAGCTATAGAGGCGCACAATGTTAGGGTGACGGAGGGTGCGCTGCAGGTTGATCTCCCACCGCAGCTGGGCCTCGAGGTGGCACCACCGGAGTCGGCTGCGATCAATCTCCTTCAGAGCGAAGAGCAGCCCCGAGGCGCGGTGCGTGGCCAGCGTCACGACCGAGTAGCTACCCTCCCCCAGGACCTCCTCACGCGAGAAGTCGCTGGGGTGCAGCTCGTGCTGGTGGATGCGGTGATGGTGTTGCGGGGGTGGGGGCAGCGGCTCGCACACCCCCGCCGTCGGCGCGGAAGATGAAAGAGTGTTGGCCGTTTCCATGAAGCTCGACGTTGACGAGGGCTTGCACGGCACGGAAAACGGCGTTTGGAAATGATCGCCACGCGTTCTGGAGGACTTCGTGGCATTGGCCAACCTGCCGTCGTCCTGAGCGTAAGGATTGCTTCGCTGTGGGCATATCGGCACACCACCTTGTTCACCATCTGCGCCGGAAGAGGGTGGTGGGCAGCACACGGCACGCTGCCTGCAGCAGGACTCTATCGCCCTTGCCTTCGGCGCAGCGTCCGATGAAGAGATCTCTGTGTGGTGGCGCTTGCGGCTCGACAGCTCGTCAGCGCGGGTAAAGGCTGCGGGAAGCGCGTGCTGACAAGGCGTCGTCTGTTTTCGCGGTGGTGCGCAGTGTGCGGTGCGAGTGACCTCCTCCTGACGCAGGCGAAGCCGCATCGCGGGGAGGCGCTGCATCTGCGCTGCTGTGCGCGTCGGCGAGGCTCGTATGCAGTGCGCGCCGCCGCTGGCCAACGCAGACGCAGAGGATGAGAGTGCAGTGGTTGTCACAGAAGAGCACGGTGACGCCATGGTGTTAGAGTCAGACAGTAGTTCCCCTTTCCTGTTGTTGTTGTTTTTTGTTTATAATCTGTTTCGAAGAAACAAAAGACGGAGTAGGAAAGTGAGTGTGAAGAGGGCAGAGACACACTGTTATACACACACACACGCATACCGCCTTCCCTGTTGCGGTGCATCGCGCTCGTACAAAGGTGGAAAGCAGAGATGTGAAGGGCGTCGAGGTGGCGTATGGATGGGGGGGCGCGAAAATCGGAGAGCAAGCAGGAGTACCGTCAAGCCCAAGTCAGCCATCAGGTCAGTGAGGAAGCTGTGGCTCGCAGGGGTAGATGAGACCTCCTGCTCTCCCCCACCCCTCCTCCCCCACCGACCCGCCTTCTTCTTTCTTCTTCCTACGCGCCTCAGTGTGTCCTTCGCGCCATCCCCCCTCCGCCTTGCGAGCTGCCGTCCTGCCTCTCCCCTCACCCACTCCAAAGAAAAGGTAGGGGAAAAAGGGGGCGTAGCGCTGTGGCCGAGGCCGTCGCAGCACGTCAGAGCGGCAGACGTTCACGTGCGTTGCGTGTTTTTCACGCTGCTTTGGCAGGCCATGTCATTGGCGTTCTTGTATTGCTTTTATTCTTTTGTTGTTGTTGTTGTTGTTCTTGTTTCTTCTGTGCGTGCACGCCAACGGCAGCTGCCTGAAAATGACCAGTCCTATCCGTGTCATGCGCGGCAACGTCTCGGCTGTTCTGACGTTGCGAGCGCATCCTCCGGGGGGGGAAGGGAGGAAGGGGGGTCGCTGAGAATCAAGTCTGTGCCGGCCTGCGCGGGAAGTGCAGCCCCCCTCCCTTCCTCCTCCCCCCCCCCTTCGCACACACACGCACACGCAGACAAACGCGCGGCCACCCGGCGCACCGCACTCCTCGTCGTCGCACAGCGACGCGCTTCCGGCGACGGGAAAGAGGGGGACACCGATGGCACTTGCGTGCCTCACCGCGGTGCTTAAGCGTAAAAATTACTTGAAGACGGAAAAAAAATGAGAAGAGTCGACAGAGGCCGCAAGAAGGGGGCGGAAGGAAAGGCCAAGACGGCGCGCATCTGCCTTTAACGAAAAGTAGCAGGCGCAGACACACGCACGCACACATACACACACACACACACACACACACACATGCGCAGAGCGAAGCGCCACCACTCCTCCGCCGTTGAGGTTCTTTGACTCCTCCTCCCCCTCCCCCGACCCCTTCCAGCACGAGCCACTAGCTGAGCCAGTCCTTCAGGTACACGCAGCTCTTGGGGTTCACAACCCCGTGCCCGGTCGACGAGCATTGCATCAGAAGCGGGCACCCGAGGCAGGGAAAGCCCAGCGCCGGCATGTACGCCCACCCATCCACCGCCTCCCGCGAAGATGGCAGCGAGACGGGTGCCGGCTCCCATTGACTCGCCTGCCGGAGCGACTCCAGGGTGCTGCTGCTCAGCCCGCCAGCCTCGATGTCCAGCAGCGGCCGGACACCCTCTCCGCCGGCAGGGTTCGAGCCGGCTGCCAAGCCGTCGCGGTCGCGTCGCGCGCGCTGGCGGGCGGGGCTGTCGGACGAGCCGTACAGGTGCCCCGGCCGCGGGCCGCGCCGCTGTGCCGTGAAGTGCCGCATCACGCTCTGTCCGGTGGCGAGTTGGTACTGCGGCGTGTGCACCTCCTCAGCGGAGGCCGGGATCAGCATCTCCAGCACACCGTCCAGCACTAGCGTGTGCACCAGCGTACGCAGGTCCTGCTCCGACAGTTGCTTCGACACAAACGCAAAGCTTCCTACCCCTCCTGCGCTGCCGCCGCCGCCGCCCCAGGAAGACAGCGACGACGATGTCGCACCCCCGCTGCGCTGCACGGCCGTGTCAATCATTGTGAAGACGACCGAGCTGTTTGCTGATGCTGGCGCTGCATTGGCTGCGGCGGCGGCGTTGTTACTATTATTATTGCTGCTGCTGCTGCTGCCGCCGCCGCCACCTTGGGTGGCCTCGACGTGCCGCTTAATTTGGTCGAAGCTGACCATGCGACGTGTCGAGACGAAGCGGGTCAGCTCGCGGCGCCATTCATCAACGAAGGCGACATCGAGCTCCTCGCCGCAGTACATGGTGCCGCCCGTCACGTGCGAGGACGGGTCGATGTTGAAGAGGGTGTAGATACGCTTGGCCCGGTTGGTGACGGAGCGGTGCTCCTTGATTAAGCTCTTCGACAGCAACGCCGCCACCGCCTTCACAAGCTCTGTCTTCGGCATCCGCGCCTTGAGGAGGAGCTGGGCCTGGTCGATGCCGCTCGACCCACTCGCCCGCACGAGGTCTAGAACGATGGAGTAATTCTCGCTGATGTTGTTCACGATGGAAATGTAAATCTGCGCATCGGCGCCGGCGCCGCGGCTGAGGCGCACGCGGTTCTGCTCGAGTAGTTGCCGCACGGTGCCCTCGCCACCGCTGCTCCCAAGCTGGAGCTCCTTCTTAAGCCGCTCGTATGGCATTGCCTCCTCGGCACAGGTGGAGAGGCGGTGGAGGATGCGCTGCTCCACCGACATGGACGGCGACGACGAGAGGGACATGGCGCGTGAGACTTTGGGGGAGAAAGAGAAATAAAGAAATAAGGCGTGACTGCTGGACGAACTCACAGACAGAGAGAGAGAGGGTGAGGGGAGGGAGGGAGGGAGCGAGCGAAAGAGGTGTAATGTGTGTGTGTGTGTGGGGGGGGGGGAGGGGGGGGAGGGAGGGGGGGGGAGGGAGGGTCACAGGTAATGGAGCTGCAAGTAACACCGGTGAAGAGCAGAACTCAGCGAGTGAACACACACACACACACACACACACGCACACAAGCACGCAGTGGAACGGCAGAGATACCGACGACGTCGCGCACCGCTAGCTCAAAGAAAAAAAATGTCCAAAGGAGAGAATCAGTAGACCATGCACACTCAAGCACAAGCAGAGACACGTTATCACTGCTCTCGTTGAGTGTGTGGCTCTATACGTGTGTGTGTGTGTGTGTGTGTGTGTATCAGAGGGAAGGAGATGAGAGTGGTGGTGGTGGTAGTGGTGATGGTGGAGTGCGTTCACAAGAGATCTTTTCGATAGTGTTTAGCACGAGTGCCTTCATCGGAGAAAGGAACGGAGGCCGTGTCAAGATCACGCCAGGGGGAAGCAGGCACTTCCCATGAGGGGTGCGTCGCCCGGAGTAACCTTTGTGCTCGTGAGAAGCCAGCCACCGGTCGAAGCGCACCCGCACTCAAACAGGCACACACAAGAAGCGACACGAGAAGTCGAGGACAGGCGGGGTAAAGCGCAATCCTCTCCTTTTGTGTGTGTGTGTGTGGGACTGTGGTGGTTGGCTGGGCAAGAGCGGCTCCCCCCCCCCCCCCCCCTCGACAGACTTACCTCGTACGTGCGCCTGCTTGGAGGATGTCTGAGTTCACGGTAGCATTGCACGTAAGCTCCACTACGGATGTGCTCGTCGTGATCTCCTCTGTTGTTGTTTGTTTGATTGCTTGTTTTGTTCGGGTTTCAAGTTACGTGTTGTGGCGACGAGCGTCGCTGGCGCTGACACAGAGGCACGCGTCGCTTGGCGTGACTTTATAAAGACGGCTGAGGGAGGGGGGAGGAGGAGGAGGAGGAGAAGAGCACGTCCACAGCGACGCATGGAGGGACGGAGGAGAAGAAGACATGGGAGATGAGAACCCTCGGGGAAAAGGGGGAGAAAGGAGGGGAGAGTCGCGTACCCCTCGTCTTTCTCCCCTCACCGTGATGGGGGGGGGGGAGGGTGTGCAATAGGCCCTTACTAGTAGTCCGATACGAGCAACACCAACACACAGAGACACACAGAGACACAGACAGACAGAGACACAGACACAGACACATCACGAACGTACAAGGGGATCTGAGAGGCGCAAAAAGTGAAAAAAAAAAGGAGAGGGAGAGAGACAGATTGATAAAGGGAGAGCACGTACGCCTCTGTTTTGCATCTGTTTTTTATTTTTACCATCTCTGCAGTCTGTGACGGGTGCGGGAGCCTCGCCAATATCGGACTCACTCCTTCTGCCTCCGTCCGCCTCAGGTCTCGCCGCCCCTTCCCCCCCCCCGTCGACCCTCTCCTCCGTCGTCGTCACAGCAGAGAGACGGGAAGCGGTGCAGCAGTCGCTGAACCTTCGAGTAAAAATAGAGAGAGGGGGGAGGGCGAGGGACGGTGAAGTGCAGGCGCACTAGTCCCTTGGCGCCGAAGGACGCGGAGCGGCAGTGTGGATGCCAGGGAGGGAGGGGGAGAAGCTGTCAGTGCAAGAGGAGGGGGAGGGGAGGACGACTACGCGTGGCCCACGAGATGTCCCTCACTGCGAGGCACCAGCACCACCAACAGGCGTAGCTGCAGCAGCAGCAGCAGGCGCAGCAGCAGGCGGAGATGTCACCGGGGCTTCTGGCGTCCCGCCTAGCAGCTCGTACAGCGTATTACACGACAGCGTCAGTGCCGCCTTGAGGTCCGAGACGTTCGTCGCCGGGCTGTTCGTGAAGGCTGCCAGCGACACGCGCACCTCGCTCTCGTCGACCACGTAGCCAAGTCCGTAGCCGTTGTGGTTCATCGGCCCGAAGGTGAAGTACCGCAGCCACGGCTTGCTAAATTCACTCGTGCTCAGCACCGCAGCATTCGTCTTCATGAAGAGGTCGTCCTCGAAGAAGGCCAGGGCAGCACGATCACCGTTGCGCTGCGCCACGTGCCGCAGTGCGGTGAGGTGCCGGTCGAAGCCCTCGCCGCGCCGGGCCGCCGTCGTGAGGGCGACGTGCTTGTCACTCGTCGCACGAATCAAATTCGCGATTGCCTCCTTGCCGTTCGTGTCCAGCGCCGCCGCCGCCGCGCCGTCCTGCTGGTGCTGGGCAAGGTTCGCAGCGAGCGCCAGCATCTCCTCCGTCGTCGTGTGCATCAGCTCCGTCGTGCCGTGAAAGAAGCTGGCAGTGCTGCACACCTCTGTCGTGCTGCACAGCTTGTTGCGCAGCTTGTGCATGGCCAGCTGCAGGCACATCTGCACAAAGGCGTCCGGCTCGACCTTGAGGGCCGCGAGCTGCGACTTGCCGTACGGGATGTGGATCGAGTGCACCTCCGTGTCCGTCACAATCGCCAGCGCCTCCTGCCGCGCGGCGCGGATGTGCGAGACGAGCGACTTGCCGTAGGTGATGCTGAGGTGCCGCACAATGGCGCTGGCGGCCGCGCCGTCGAGGCCCTCGGTTGACACCCCGTTGCCACCCTTCTCCCTCAAGATGGCAAGCACGTCACCGATCCACTTGGCCCAGTGCACCCGCTCACTCGCTGTCGGCTCGAAGTTGAAGGCGACCTGGCCGTCCTCCGACACGATCATCTGATGCTTGTCGTACCACCGGTTCTCAAGCTCCTCCTTGCGGCCGTGCAGGGCGGCGGACTCGGCGAGGCTCTCGACGGCTTCCCACTTGCTGCTGTCGAGGCAGACGACTAGGATACCCTCCTGGATAAGGCGCAGGACCTCGGCGTTCTCGGGGGTCTTGATGAGCTCCTGGTAGGCCTGGCCCCACACAGCGCGGCTGCCGGCCGTCAGCACGGAGACCGGCGATGTGTTGTCCTGGTCTGGGGTGATGGTGAGGATCAGCTCAAAGGCCTTCTGGATAAGTCGACGGTCCAGCACGCGGTGCTGCTCGTCAAAGACGCGGACCAGGTACGGGTGGCCGTCGTGCAGCACCACGACGTGGCTCAGCTTCTCCAGCGGCGTTGTGTGCAGCAGGTCGGTCTCCTTGGAGGGGATTAGACTGCAGGCCGAACTCGGTTAGCAGCGGCGACACGTCGTACTGCTTGGCGGGCTCAGCGGACACGGAGAGACCGTTGGTCTGCAGCTCCTGAATCCAGCAGGCAATGGCTACGTCATGGCTGAGGCCACACCCGCCTGGGTCTTGTCCGTGCCCGGGATGTCGCGCTGCAGCACAAAGCCAGCATTCATGTTCACCTCGTGCGGCGAGCGGCTGTTGAGGGCGACTGGGCGAGAAGACCCTCGACGTATGTGAACGGCGCCGTACCCGCCTCCGCGGCGGCCGCGTCCGTCTCCACGAGGTGTTTCTGGAGCACCGGGGCGGACGAGTCGACAAAGGCATCGAGCTTTGCGAGGTGCGGGGCCGCCACCTCTGGCGTCCACTGTGCCCGCAGGGTGGCGCGGTAGCCGTCCATGGTGGACAGCAGGGAGGGGATGGGCAGCCGCGGCAGGTTCAGCACATTGCCCTGCAGCTCCAAGGCGCTGATGCGCTTCATTCTCGGAATCGGTAGGGTGGGGAGGAGGGGGAGGGTGCGGGCAGGTCAAATAAGACGTAAAGGCAGGACAACAGAAAAAGGAAGGTAGCCGTGAGCTAACAGTCGTGTGAGAAGAGGAGGCACGCAGCCAGACAGGCAGGCAGGGTGTGGCACCAGTCGATCAACGCAACACCGAGTAGCTGAAGGAGGAAGGGAGGAGGGGGGGCACAAGCGGAGAAGCAATTTAAAAAAAAAATCAAGGAAGCACAAAGAGGTGCACACGTCTTGTGAGGTTCACGTTATTCAGGCGTGCAGAGTGCGTCAACGTGAAGAGAGGAGGAGAAAAAAAGGGAAGGGGGAAGGGGGGGATGTGCCTGTCTGTGAAAAGTGCGGAGCGCCACGTCTGTGTTGTGGGTGGTTGTATGGAAGAAAGCGAAAGATAGATAGATAGATAGATAGATAGTGGGTGTGTGTTTGTCTGCGTGTACTCGAGGAACAACACAGGAATAAAGGAGATGCCTGGACTCTGAGGTGGCAGATGCGCGCTGGCCCAGCACCGATACACGCAATCTCCGCTCAAGAGAAAGGTGCAGCGGGGGGGAGGGGGGCGAGGCGAGGAGGGTGAAAAGGAGGAGAGAGGGGAGAAGCACAGATCTGGAAGGAAGTTGAGAGAGGAGTTATGATGTGAAATAGCGAAGCGGTTCGGTAGAGGAGGCGTGAACCGGGGTCAACGGTGGTGTAGTGGCGGTGGCGTGTGAGACTCCTTCACTCGTGTGTGTGTGTGTGTGTGTGTGTGTGTAGGAGTGTGTGGGATGGGGGAAGGCGGGTGTTGTTCGTGTTCGATGGAGGAGACATCGATGCGTGAGATGAAGAAACGGGAAGAGGCGACGAAGGAGTTGGAGGGAGGGGGGCGGTGAACCTTCGAAAGCAGAGAAGGGCAGCTGCGCAGTCAGATGTCTGTGCGTGGAGAGACCACGTGCCTGCAAGAAACACAGAAAAAAACATCGACGGTGACAGCGGCATGTTGGGCCTCGGCCGCGCACCTACACGCACATCAGTCCATTGTTGCGCACATTCAGCGTACCCAAGACGGTGCAGCAACGTTGTGACAGGCTTCCAAGAGACGAGAAATAGAAACACCCACACGGACAGCATGTGCTGTGAGCCTCTTCGCTGTCATACTGAGAAGGCGCGCAGAGACAAGTCAAGTTCCTCCTTTTTTTTCTTTTTCAAAGAAGCTAGCTTGTGCACACAGCGTCCATTCCTCCCTCCCTCCTCCCCCGCGTGTGACGGCGGTTTCAAAGAGGCCAATGACGTGTGTTGTGTGTTGTGTGTGTGTGTGTCTGTCATTTGTCCTTGCGTTTTTTTTTCTTTGGTTGTTGTTGTTCCGTTTGGTGTTTTAAACGGTGATGTGACCAGAACCCTCCAGCAACACAACTTGCATGCACCTCGCACCAAAAGACTGCTGCAGCTAGCTCAACCCCCACATTGTTTCGCTTCTCCACCGTGTGTCTTTCTGAGAGAAGCCGATGGACGGAGGGGAGATGATGGCGGAGGCACCCCCCTCAGCATAAAAAAAAAACGGCAGCAGTGACACGCATACACACACACACACATACACGCCGACAGACCCATCGGGGAGAGATGGAGAAACAAAAAGGGGGTAAAAAGCACCCTCTGACACGGGCATTGCAGAGCACACCAACATTCTATAAGACACTAGAATAGGAGAGCGTACAACACACAGAAACACACACACCCTCCACAAACAACGATCATACCCCCCCCCCCTTTTTTTCTTTTGGACATGCGGCTTGCATCCGTAGTGCAAGTCAGCCACACATACACCACATACGCCGGAAGTCTCAGCCAGCACTGCGAAATGCACCCGCATAGAAAAAGAAAAAGAAGAAAGAAATCCAAGCATCCCACACAGGAGAGCAATGCGGCCAGTGCACGTCTCCTCGACCACGACGGACGCGGCTCAAGCACCACAGAGACGGCGGTAGCACTCTGGTGGTCGGTGCGAGAGAGAGAACGAGATGGAAGAGCAAGGGAGTCCGAAGAACGTCTGCTAGCCGGTGTCCGTCCCGAGCTCGCGACCACCCCGCACACCCATCCCCAACCATCCATCCTTGTCCGTTGGTCTTCTCAAGAAGAGCTCGCAGCAGCACCGGACGCCGTCGCCTCGGCGTCTCCTGCGGGGGCAGCGCTCCCGTCCTCCCCCTCCTCCACCGTCCACCCGCGAATCACCTCGTCGTAGGTGACATCGCTGTACCTGTCAAAGATCAGCGGGTCGGTGGGGCTGAGGAAGTTGAAGTTACCCTTCGCGAACTCCTCATTGGGGATGCGGTCGAAGAGGGCGGTGTGGGCGCGGACGTAGTGCACCAGCGTGTAGTAGGTGAAGGTCGGCACATCCTCTGGCCGCGGAAGGGGGCAGAATTTCATTAAGAACCCCATCAGCATCATGTCCGCCCCAGGCCCGTCATGCAAGAGGGCCTCCTCGAAGTTGACTGCCGTAACGTAGTACATGTCGCGGATGTAGTACTTGATCTTGTTCAGCGGGGGGCGGCCCATGATGTCCTCGGAGGTGGAGGCCCAGCTGTCGAACATCGTTACAAGCAGCTCCTCCAGCACCTCGCGGCGGCGGTTGAACTTTTCGATCGGAATGCTCGTCGCGCGGCGGCTAACAAGGTGAACGTGGAGGACGTACAGCCAGTACGTAAGGTCCATCTCGGCGTACTCCAGATCGAACAGCTCCTTCCACTCCGGCAGGGATATGTGGTGGCACAGATGGCCCGAGATAAACTCCGAGACGGCGCGCACCTGCCCACCCACCGTCATCCACCGCGGCCGTTCGCCCTCGTAGATCGCCATCGACGACGGGTCCCGCACGTCGATGCCTTTGTAGCGCTCCTCGTTCTCCTGCACCAGCTTCGCGAGCAGCTCCGTGGCGGGCTGGATGTCCGTGGTGGCGCGCGGGGTGAGGAAGTGGTCGGGGATGGGCTTCAGAAACTTCTCCTCAGCCACGCCCTTGAACTCACTGCCCAGGCTGGCCCACGCCGCACCAGCCATCCAGGAAGTCGACGCGGACGCCGCCATGGCAGACGAGGACGACGGGGAGGGGGCTGAAGAGGACGCAGCAGCGCTCGCCGGTTCGCCTCCGTCCGCAATCGCTGCCCCCGTCCCAGCCGGGGCCTCGTGTCGCGCCGTTGCGACCAGGCGCGTCCTGGCCAGCAGGCGCCACGCACTGCGCGAGAGCATGATGCCGAAGGCAGCAAAGGAAGTGTGCAGAGAGGCGGGAAGAAAAAAAAAAAACAGACAGATAGATAGAGAGAGAGGCACAAACACACACGCACACGCACAAACAGCCGCGGAGGTGCTTAGATGCTGTCCACGCGCTTACAAACGACAAAGCTGCACGCAGGCACAGACAGAGACAGCTTAAAAATAGGAAAAAAAGTGTTCAAGGGTGTGATGAGAAACAGGTGAAGATGGCGTACCTCCGCCCCGCTTCGGTTTGTCTAAGGGAACCAGGGGAAAAGAAAAAGGAGAAGGCACGGACAGCGCTACACAGAGGGACGGAGGGAAAGAGAGACAACGCAAGTGCGCCTTCTTTGCCGGTGTCGGTGTCGGTGTCGGTCTGGGTGTCTACTTCTTTCCTTTTTACTCTTTTTTTTTTTGCCGAGTTGGAATGCTGATACGCCCCACACGACGCAGCGAGACGTCAGACTCAAACTGAACAGACACAAAAACACACGCTGCAAAGCACACGTGTGTCTTTGTTGTTGTTGTTTGTGCTGTGATCGTGGGAGGGAGAAGCGACGGCTCTTCTCCGCGTCAAGTGCGCGTGACAGTGCTACCTTAGCAGACTACAAGGGGGGAGGGAGGTGGTGGGGGGATGATGGGGAGAGGGGGGGAGAGGTTCTGTGAAGAGAGATAAATCCAAACGGCAACACATACACACACACACACACACACAAGGGGGAACCACGGGGGAGGGGGACGCGGTGCGAAGCTCTGGAACCGCAGTAGAGACGTCCGCAGGAAGTTGAGCAATGACGGCACTTCTTCTTCTATTTTTTTCTTTTTTGGTTTCCTTTCAGATCGATTTCGCCGGCTACGAGCAACCTGCGGGGTGAGAGCGTATGTGTATATGTGTGTATGTGTGTGTATATGTGTGAAGGGGGAGGGGAGAGAAGCAACCACTCAAGAACGGGGTGAGATGGAGGGACAGAAGTGAAGGTCGTGGTGTTGGGGGGGAAGAGTCGCACCTTGGCCTCGGTGCGTGAAAAGGAGGGATCGAGCCAGGCAAAGACGCTCCGCTGCTTGCGCGTTTTTTTTTTGTTGATTCCTCAAGAAAAGAGAAAAAAAAGAACAGTCGAGGCACTCGGGGAGGGCGAGCACGCGGGGCCAGAAGCCTGAGCAATGCATCGGCAGCGGAGCATAACACAGGTGCCATCGTGGCACGACTCGCATCGTACCCGCCTCCCTCCCTCGCTTCCTCCCTGTTCTTTTTTTTTTGTTTCTTTCTCTCTCAGCAGCAAGCCACGCACGCGTGTGAACTTCTGTTTGTGCCTGAGAGAGATGAAGCTGGACAGCAGCTGCTGTGTGCCGTGTGGCCCTTCCACGTCGTCCAAGCCCAGAGACGACATAGTCGCATCTCGGTGGAGCACAGACACAGACACACAAACAGACAGAGAGAGAGAGAGACTCTCCCTCCTCCACCCTTTCCGTGTTGGTCTTCATTCTTTGTTTCTTGTTTTTTTTTTTTGCACTGCTTCGGCGCAAAGGCACTGCGCAGATGGAACACAGCCATCGAATACAACGAAAGAACGCGGCACGCGCTCACGCTTCAGTCGGGGAAGGGGGGGGAGAAAAAAAAAACAGAATGACATGCCCACACTCTGTGCCTCGCCTTTTTTTTTATGTGTGTGTGTGTGCCCCTTCAGTAGCAGGCGCGCTGCCCCCCTCGTCACCAGCCAAGAGTGCCGGCGCAGAACCCACACAAACACGTGCCTACGCCCCTCCCATGCAAACACAATTTCGGGGTACCAGAGAACAGACTCAGGAGGACGTGATCAGCTGGCTCGAGAAGACGTCAACGGAGACAGCGAGATGCGAGGAGGGCATGGTGAGGCAGAGGGGAGGAAGAAGAAGAGGCAAAAGGAAAGCAGGGGGAGGGGGGGCAGCAGCGGCACGCATGTGCACACCGCACGCACCCGACTCACCGACGACCTCGTTTTCCTTTCGCTCCATCCGATGCGTATGTGTGTAAGGGTGTGTGACAGTGTGTGCGTCAAGGCGCCGTCACCTCAGCTCACCCGAGGGAGGGGAGGGGGAGAAGAGAAGAACGCAGCTACGCGTGTGCATTCTGCCTTTCGGTGTATGAAGTCCCCTCTTCCTGTGAAACCGCTGGACACCCCACCGCACCTTTGATCGCCGGCGCTCTATGACTGCATCGCTTACTCGACTACGCTCCGCAGCACCACGACAACCACCGCCACCGCCACCTTGCTCTCTCTCTCCCGCCCCCCCCCTCCCGCTAATGCTTGAAGACGTGCCGCACACAAGGGTGCTTCCACGCGTCACTCGCCGCGTCTCAGCGCTCGCCGTCTACTTGGATGCTGCCTTGGTGGCGTGCAGCTGGGAGATCTGGCCAATGATGTGCTCGAAGGTGTCCTCGACGTCCTCATCCTCCCAGTCCTCCTCCCACGACTTCGCCACCTCATCGTCGAACTGGCCGCTGATCTGCCGCATCGACAGCGTGCGCACGGAGCCGGCACGGGAGAGGTTGCCTGGGCCCCCTGCCCCCGCCGGGGCCGGCTCGAAGCTCTCGAACTCTGCGAAGGTGTCCTCCGACTCCTTGTACCAGGCGGACCAGACCGTCTCGCTCGGTGGAATGGAGAGGTGCGCCTCCGAGATCTGCAGGACGTTCGGCTTTGTCTCCGCCGTGCTCGATGCCGTAGTGGCTGCCATGGTGTAACTGCTGGTCTTTCTTTCTTTTTTTTTTCGTTGCGTTTGGTCTCGTCTCTCTTTCTCTCCCTCTTTCAGATTCGTGCGGAGAAGGTTGACTTGAAGCAGCGACGGGCGTGCACGACACACTGGTTGATGGTGCGAGTTTATGACTTCGCGTGCACCTCTCTGTCTCTGTGTGTGTCTGTGTGTGTGTGTGTGTGTGTGTGTGTGTGTGTGTGTGTGTGTGAATGCGTTTCCAGCGGGGTACAGCTGACGTTTCTTCACGCGGCGTGTAGACGTAGGGGAGAGAAAAAGAGGCGAGGAGGTGGGGAAGAGCAGAATTGTCTCTTTCTTTTTTTTTCTTCTTTGAGGTGGGTGGAGTACGCAGAGAGGTGATGGGAGCTTTCACGGTAGCTAAAGTGTAAGAGGAAGGGGAGGAGGAGAAAGCGCAGGCAATGGGGAGAGCCAACGCGCTGACAGCTCGTGACCTTTTTTTTTTGGTTTTCCTATTACTCTAGGGAGAGGCAAGCACGGGAAAAGGGTGCGTGTGTGTGAGGGGGGGGGGGGAAGGGGGAGCAACACAAACTCCAGTGGTCACACTCAAGCGTGTCCTCTTCGAAGGACGCCTTCTTGCCCCCCCCCGTCCCCTTCCCCCCAGCACAACACGAGTCGCTCGTATCCCCATCGCACACGAGGCTGAGGATTACTGATGTTGTCTCTTGCCTTGTGTGTGTGAATGTGTGTGTGTTTGTGTGTGTTGTTGTTGTCTCTCGGTCCCCCCCCCCTGTTCGTCCATGGCTCGTACCTCGCTTTCGCATTTCTCCCCCTCCTGGGCCATTTTAACAGGAGCGCAGAGAGCTCTACGGTGGTGTCTTCCATGGAGAGGCTCGAGCAAACACTCGTGGCCAGTGCAGAGCAAAGCGAAAAGGCGGCCAACACCACGCCACACACCCACAGACAGAGAGAGAGAAGGAGCGACTACTTGCATCAGGTGAACAGCGGCACGCAGACCCCAACACATGAAGGAGGGAAGATTGTTACGTATGTGCGAAGCAGTTATGAAAGAGTCCGAGGCGGCGCGTGCCGCACGCCCCTGAACGTTACGCAGGCGCCGCCGCTTGGTTTGCCTGCAGCCTCTCTTTCTCCGCCTCCACCTTGGCGGGGTCGGCTGTCGTATAGAAGTCCAGCCCGCGTGCGGGGCACGTGGTTCGCGACGCGATCGAGTTGAGTGAGATGCCGTAGTTCGTCATGAGGTGGTTGACCACAGACAGGCCGCGGCCTTTGGTGGGAGGAAACAGCTTCTCAATCTCTGTCGGCTTCACAATAAAGTTGCCGTTGCGGTCGATGTCCACCTCGATGCCGACGTGGTAGCCGCCGAACAGTGCCATGTTGACAACCACATCGCTCTCGTTGACGATGCGGAACGACCGTGGGACGGAGCGGTTGTAGATGCGCTGGAAGGTGCGGTTGCCCATGCACGGCTGGCCGTAGGTGTAGACCGTGACATCCGGGATGGGGTAGTCCATCTGCTTCAGCACGTTCGTGATGCTGTAGGCGCAGAGAGAGGCCAGTCCACCGCCGAGGCTGTGGCCCGTCGTGAAGACGCGGTACACCGTTGAGCGGTCCTCGCGCAGCAGGTCGCGTAGTCGCTTCAGCACGGTTGGCTTCAGCGTTTTCCAGATCGCGAGGAAGCCGGCGTGGCACGTCGGCCGCCACGTCGTGCGGCCCAGGCACGCGCTGAGGCAGCTGGCGCAGCCGAGGTTCGGGGCGGCGGTGGTGCTGCCGTCGCCGAAGAAGCTGCTCGACTCCATCGCCTCGCCAATAGCCTCCTCCTCCGACGCCCGCTCCATCTCGCGCCACACGACGCGGTGGATGTTCATGTCGTACTTGGCATTGCTCATGTTCGCGGTGCCGCGGAAGCCGATGATGACCCGCGGCGCCTTGCCCCGGTGCTCCGGCGCGTTGGTGTCCATCTTCACCATGACAACCTGCACCTCCCGCGCCTCCGCGACCAGCAGCCGGATAAAGCCGTACTTCTCCACGTTGATCGGCAGCAGCGCCGGGTCGGGCGAGGCGACGGTGGCGGTCGTCGGGGCCGGAACGCCAGCCTCCGGTCGGCGCGCTGACGGCGGTGCGGTCGACGTCCCTCCCGCAGTGCGACCAGCGTTGGCGGACGAACCCGACGCGGCAGCGTCGCCGTCAGCGGCGCCAGCTTGCCCTCCTGTCCCTGTCCCCCCTGACGCTGGTGGCCCAGACGCCGCTGGGCCCTCGCCACTCATGTGCACAATCACCGGGTGTTCATGCGGTCGCGGACGGTGGTGGTCGTCGACGTGGGTGGCGGTGGTGGTGTTGATGGGCTGCATCTCCTCTGCACCATCCTCTTCGCCACCGCCTCCCCCTCCTTCTCCTCCTCCTCCTCGGCTTGGACCAGCGCCTGCCGCAGCGGCTGTATTCATCGGCGGCACGGCCGCCCCATCCTCCTCCCCCGCCTCGCTGTCATTCCCCATGTCCTCGCTGTCCTCCTCGGCTGCGCAGCAGCCGCACATCACCTTCTTCACGCCGTGCACGACGGTGCGCGGCACGTTCTGCGGCGTTACCCGGATGCCCGTCTCGATGTGCTCGTCGCCCGTGCTCTGCTTCACCCCGTACGCCTCCCACGACATGTTGAAGCAGTCGATGGCCGTCTCGAGGTTGAAGAAGGGAAGGTAGTGGACAGACTGGAAGGGGCGGTAGGCCGCGTTGAAGATGTGCGCCTCCAGCCGGTCCAGGCCGCGCACCGGCCGCTCCACAAGGTTGCGCTCCGCCGTGCTGATCAGGGCCCCCAGCCGCTCCCGCGCGATGGCGAGGGTGCGAAAGAAGGAGCGGGCGTTGCCGTGCCGGCGGCCCCGGCCCCCGCTGGCGCTTCCGCTATCCCTGTCGCTGCTGTCCGTGTCGGAGTGCGATGAGGTGGAGAGGTCCGACAACGCGTCGTCGTGCTGGTGGAGGCGGCCGTGCGGCTGCTCCGCATGCTGGTGCGGCCCACCACCACCACCAGCGCGAGAGCGGTGCTGCCGTGCCCGTGAGCGAGTGGGCGGCCGCCGCAGGGTCGTGTCGAAGCTGGACACGGGCGACACGACCGCCGACTTTGGCACGGGGGTGACACGGGGCAGCCCAAGCGGGGAGTCGCGCTCACCGCCGTCGGTGTGGCTCCGTTCCGTTCGCAGCCCTGGCGAGAGAGGCCCGCTAGGGGACTGAGGGACCTGCTGCTGCTGCTGATGCTGCGGCTGCTGCTGCCGCGTCGCGTGCAGGGAGTCATCGCCGTGGCGGGTGAAGCTGCCGTTGTGGCTCCTCGTCGTCACGCAGACTCTTTCTAGTCGGACGGTGCCGCCCGGCTTGTCCGCGTCGCCTGCCGCGGCGCCGTGGCCCTCCGCGTCTCTCACGTTCTCATGGCGACCGCCATCAATGTTCGTCGACGCCGCCGCCATGCCTGCCCTCGTGTCCGGGAGGGGAAAGGCCTTCGCGTCCTCCTTCGCACTCCCACCCTTGCCGGGGTGTGCAAGCCCCGCCGTCGGGTCGCGGTGCATCGGCACGCCGTGCCGCCCCGCTTTCCCGCTCGCCCGTCTGCGCACTGCATCCACGTCCCCCTCCGAGCGAGAGCGGGCGTGGTGGAGGTGCGCCTCCCCGCCTCGGCCACCACTGCTGCCCGGATATGGAAAGGAGGCCCCGCCGTGGAGGCCCTGACCGTCAATCCCGGTGAGGGAGTGCGTCGCGGCGGTGGAGACGGCCTCGTGCGGCGCCGCGTCGTCGTTTGCGCCGCCGTAGCGCGAGGCGCTGGACGACTGCAAGAGGCGGGAGCGTCGATGGGCGGGGCCCTCCACTGCGTAGAGGTCGCCGGTTGTGACGGACAACTCTCGGCCGAAGCCCGAGAAGGACTCGGTGTTCGCGCGACCCGGGGTGCGCTCCCCCCCACCACCACTACCACCGTCACCACCACCTGCAGTGTTGAGGTCGTTGGACGTGGTCCACCCAGATGCGGCCCCGGCCCCGCTCCCGGAGGCCGTCCCGTCGCCGTCGGCAAGGAAGTACGTGCTGAAGCGGTCCATGTTCATGATGTGCCGCGCCGCAAGGTTCACCGGCGTCAGGTCCTGCAGCCCGGCGTCGTCACGAGCGCGTAGGAAGCTTGTGTTGCGCCGCACCGCCTGCCCCTGCGCCCCCGCTGCGCCAGCGTCGGCGGCGTCATCCGGCAGCCACCCAAGCTGCGGCAGCTCGATGCCGCCGCTACCGCTGTTGTCCCTCCCGGTGCCACCGAGCTCGTCCGTGACGCGGCTGCGGTTGAAGGCGTTGTCGTCGTTTTCTCGGTCCGACTCGCTCACCGGGCGGCTGGGCTGCGGTGTCTCCCAGACATCGGTGCGCCACATGCTGGCGGAGAAATCGCCCGCCCCCGCGCCACGTGTGCCCGCCAGGGTCGGTGAGGGCATGCTGCCGGCCAAGCCGGTGCCCACAGGCCCGTCGCCGCGCGGGAGTGTCATGCTACCCGCAAGACTCGTTGTAAGGCCGCCGAGTAAACCCGAGGTGCTCTGCCGCCGCTTCTGCTTCGCCATGAACTGGCGACGGCGGAACTCGAACTGCAGCCGATAGAAGCGCGTCTCCTCGACCTCCGTGGAGAAGATGTACTGGCTTCCGCCGTGGCGTGCGAGCCAGCGGTACCACGTGTCGGGCCACACCATGTGCTTCCAGCGCGGGTCCTTGGGGTGGATCGGCACGTTCTCATCACGGTTCTGCGACGTGTACACGAGGGTCATGATGTTCACAAAGAAGCTCGCGACCATGAGGGTGGGCAGCTGGAGAAAGGGCTGCTGCGACGCGACGGCCGGGTACTCGCGGTTGTACAGCAGGAAGAACACAAGGCAGTGAACCACGTAGTACACAATCGAGGAGAGAAACAACATCAGGAACACGCGGCAGGCAAGCTGCTGCGGGCGGCTCTCGAGGTAGGGCTTGTCACCAAGGTAGCCGCGCAGGTACATGAGCAGTATCAAGCTAAGCAAGCCCCCAGTGAGGTGGAGCGCAATGACGGCCCAGAAAATGCGACCAAAGTGTGTCTCGCTGCCGGCGCCGAGGAACCACTGGGCGTTGTCCATGGCAGCATCCACCATGTCCAGCACAAAGACGCCCAACACGTACATGCAGGTGAGAATCTTGGTCCACATGGGCGGGTCGTAGAGATTACGACTGCGCAGAAAAAAGGCCATCGCCCTGGTGACGCAGCCATCGCTGGGCTGCACCTCCCGTGGCCGCGACCAGGCCATGGACGCGGTCATGACAGACAGCATGTACGCGATGAAGATCGCCATGAAGTAGGTGGGCATGCGGTACTCCAAGAAGGAGAGCACAGACGGCATCGGCCAGCTCACCACATTCAGCACAAAGAGCGGGTCAAGGTACCAGAGCAGTGCCATCTGCAGGATCAGCATCCAGCTCTGCTCGTACAGGGTGCTTGTGTACTTGCGATACGCAATGAAGCGCAGGGTGTGCAGCAGCGAGAGAACAATCAGCACGTAGCGCCACACCAGCGTCGCCACGGTGTAGGCAGACCGCTGGTAGGCCAAGCCCACCGCCCCGCTGGCGGCGCTGGCGGCCATTGAAGCAGGCACGGAGGTCAAGGCGAAGCTGACTACTTCCGACGACGGCGGCGCGCCCCCGAGCAGCTGCTCTGGCACACGGGTCGTGTCGCACCGGGCGTTCTTCTTGTCGCACCGCATCGTGAACGGGTACTCCGCGAGGTACTCCACCTTGTCGGCATCCGTGAGCCGCGACACGGCGACGAGGCTGTATGTCTGTACGGATGCGGCTTGGTCCGCCGGCACGGGCAGACTGAAGACGAGACGACGAAAGCGCACAAGCGGACTGCGCTGGTGCAAGAGCTGGTTTCCGCTCCACCGCAGCGTCACGGTGTCCCCGATCCAGCCGCCGCTGCCCAGCGCCGCCTCTGTCACCACGCAGGGGCTCGTGAACTTGCTCATGTAATGCAGGTCCGTGTGATAGTCGGAGCCGCAGATATTCTCCATCGACCACTGCACCCATGGCATGACTTGGAGGGTGATGGCGATGAGTAGGCAGGTGTACCACAACACGAGCGTCAGCCGCATCGCAAAGGCCGAGATGGACTCCACCTGCAGCTCGACCGGCTCATAGAAGCGCTGCTTCACCTTCAGCCGCTCTGGCCGCCGCCGCCGCGACGAGTGCCGGCGACCGTCCTCCGCAGGGCTCTGAGCGGCCGCGTTAGCCTCCGTATGTTGTTCGGTGTCGTTCGGGGCGGATGGCATGTTGCTGAAGAGGTGCAGGCCGGACGGCGCCGTCGGTGAAATATAAAATGCCATCCCCTCGCCGCCGCGGCCGCCGACACTCGCGTTCAGTGCTGCTCTCGGTGTGCGGTTCGAGAGCGCCGCTGTGCTGCCCGCGCCGCCGGCGGCGCTGCTGGGGCTGGGGGTGGCGCGGTGGTCGGTGAGGTTGGCGTGGTCGTGGTCCATCGGGTGCAGTGGGTCAGCGCCACAGTAGAAGCCGTTGACGAGGAAAAGCTGACGGTGCGGCGGGGTGGGGATAACCCGGCGCCGCCGCTTCGCGCCGCGTTCGAGGGCGGCCTCCGCGGCATCCGCCTCCCGCTGGGCATCCCGCTTG
The DNA here is from genome assembly GCA_963921375.1 of Tiliacea citrago. NCBI lineage: Eukaryota > Metazoa > Arthropoda > Insecta > Lepidoptera > Noctuidae > Tiliacea > Tiliacea citrago. Next base: position 2,961,255 of record OY992811.1, read on the forward strand.
TACCGCAGCCGTGCCAACTCCTCCTCCTCCCGCTCGTGTGCGTCGTTTAAGCTGTGTCGGCGGGAGGTGAGGCTGGCAACCGGCGTCGCGCCATCCCGCCCGACGCGCGTGGCACGGCTCGGGGACGCCGGGGATGGTGCTGCTGTTGCACTCTGTGGGGGATAGCCTTCTACTCGGTTGCCCCCTCGCGTCGCGCGCCAGAGGGAGACGGAGGATGACGAGGAGGAGCGGGAAGGGCACCGCAGCGGCGACGCGCCGGCAGCTGTCGCGGTGGTGTCCACGCCGCGCAGAGGCGGAGGCACACTGGTCGTTGCCTCCACGGACATGAGAAGTGATGACACACAAACAAACACACACACACGCACAACTCCCGTCTACGTGTTCGGGTGAGGGGGGGGGGGGGGGGCAAAGGTGGGGAGCGCAGCACGGCTGACAGATACAAGGGAATGAAGCCTCGGAAAAGATCACCGACTTCAAAAAAGCCTCAGCGAGACAGAAGAAAAAAACAAAAGAGAATTCGCCAGCCGGGAAGGAGAACGAAGTTAGAGCCAGATCGCGGACAAGCCAAAGATGGGGTAAGGTCAAACAGGAAGAAGAAGAAGAGAGACCTGTGGGATGGCACGACACCACTAGACACGCTCCACGCGTGACCCTGTCAAGACTATCTTTCCACTGGCGCACGAGCCAGTGCTAACAACAAGAGAAGAGTCCGTGAAGGAAAGAAAGAGAGAGACAGATAGAAACATAAAGAGAGCGCTAGGAGAAAGAGAGAGAGATATGCTGTTGGTGGTCCTTCTTTAAACAGTGTGACAGGTATACAAGGAGAGAGGGAGGGAGGGGGAGGGAAAACACCACTGTGCTGAGAAGGAAGTCAAACAGCTCTAAAGGAAGGAGACGCAACTCAAGCACACACAAACACACAACCTTCAAAAATATCGACTCGTGTACGTGCGTGGAGAGGGGAGAGGGAGGGCGGCGGCCACAGGAGAGAGAGAGCTTGAAAAGCTGCGTCAAGACAAGAAAGAGGGGTGAGTTTGGTGGACCACGGGCTCAGAGGAGACGGACGGAAGGGAGTGCGTGGGCACGACAACGGGCACGTGCGATCACAGGGGTGCCGTGGGGAACGTCGAGTGGGTCAAAAAAGGGTGATGGCGGGGTGATGGTGGGGTGATGGAGGGGAGAGAAAAGGGAAAGGCATCTAGTAGAAGCGTGTGGAGAGGCAGACACACGGGGAAAAGAAGGGGAAGACGGCGTCAGCACCGAGGGGTGAGAAGGGGAGGGCGGCGAAAGACAGAAAGCCACTATTGAAACGAGACGGGGATGCAGAGAGGCACACACACACAGACACACACACAAACAGACACACGGGTGCACGCTTACACACATGCGAGACGCGCGCCAAGTGGGTCACGTGGAAGAGAAGCCAAAGCAGTGAAAGGGGAAGGGGGAGTGAAGGGGGTGGGAGGAAGAAGGAAGAGCACGATGATAATGCGGAGAAGGGGGGAGGGGAGGGGGGGGACAACGGTGGATGTAGCCGTGGGCATATGATACGCCACGCGGTTGATGTCCCAAGAGAGAAATACCAAAGAAAGAAAAGGAAAAAAAAACGTGAGTAAACCGTACCGGGCACGACAAGAAGCCTCGGGCCGCAAGCGCAACAAGAAGAGAAGAGAGACCAGGCGAGTGAAGTTTGGGTTGAAGCCACGTCAGGCCGCCCAGGGAGCTTCTCTCCGCCTGTGTGTGTGTGTGTGTGTGTGTGTGTGTGTGTGTGTGTATGTGTTTGGGTGTGGGTGTGTCCAATGACGCGTAGAGTTCACACGCAGAGGCACTGAAAGACAAAAAAAGAAAATGAGGTGAGAAGAATCGAGAAGCGAGCGAGCAGGGAAGAAAGTGAAGGGAGCGCATGCCTATACAGCAACCGCTGAGGGTAGTAGGGAAACGGCACGGGACGTCTTGTTGAGCTGACCCATCATGGTGTTTGCGTTCCTTGCCTATCCCCCGTGCACGTTCATCCACAGAGCGATCGCAGGGGGAGGTCACCGACTGGCGATCCAGTGGAAGGGGACTGCGAGGCCGACATCATCATCTTTGTTTTTGTTTTGTGTTGTTTCTTTTTTTTTCCTCACCTTGGAGGTGGTCTACTCTGCTGAGTTCTGCTGCCAGAAACACAGAGGAAAACAAATGCACAATCCGAACGCACATTCATGTTCGAGCGATGAGAATCGGCCACAATCGTAAACCCGCACCGCACACCGCTCTCGCTCCTTTTATTGCTTTCTTTTTCTTTTCTTTTTTTTTTTCGTTCTTCCAGTTCATGTGCTCACTGCGTTGTTTCTGCAGTGAGCAGGTGCGTTGGGGGCGAGGAGGGTGCCACGACTCGCCTTGAGACACTCTCGCGCTTCCTGGTCGCAGCCATCACGGCATCACCACAGCCAAGCCGCGTCACCACGTCCAAGCACCCGTGACAAGAAGAGGAGCAAAAAAAAAAAAGAGCGGGTGCCCTCGCAAGCTCCAAGCACAGGGTACACACACGCACAAACCCAGAGGTGCACCCACAAAGGCAGGCAAATGCGTGTCCGAAAAAAATACCCTCTGTGTGGCTCTCAGGGAGAGACAGTGTTGAAGCTTCGATGGAGGACCATCAAGAAAGCAACGGAGGAGGGGAAGGCTGAGGGGGCAAAAAGAAGAAAAGGAGCGAGACGTCATAGACCTGCGTGCAGCGGAGAGAAGGAAGCGGTGGCGGGGAGGAGAGCGCATGCGAAAACAGAAACAAAAAAAAAGGGAAAGTGATAACTCGAAGAGAGAGGGAGGGGGGAGGGGGAGTGGGAAACAGAAGGAGGACAGATCAGGGATGAAAAGAAAAAAAAAAAGCGAAGCGGTGAAGGGCGTAAGAGAGAAAACGGAAAGGCCGTCGATCGAGGGAGCACTTTTGTGATGGCGTACGTGATCGAGAACCCGAAGCGAACACAACAAGATCACATGCACACCTAGACGCACGCGGAATCACGTCGAGGAAGAGACGAGAGCGCAAAAAAGCTTATGGAAGAGAGCAGGAGTCCGTCCATCACACACAGGGTGACCGTCGGCGCTGCGATCCTCGCTGAAACTCCTGCAAGCTTCTCCTCCCTTTGCTGCTGACTTTCTTTTTTGGTGTTGTTGTTGCTGATGTTCCTTCATTTTACTCCCTTGCGTGGCGGGCTGCCTCTACACACACACACACACACACACACTACACGGCAAGAGGTAGTTGGGGGAGGGAGGGAGGGAGGGGGGCGTTGCTCACGAGATCAGCTTCCCTAAACTTCTCAGTTTCTTTTTTTTTTTACGGGGCGTGGAGAAAAGAAAAAAAACGAGAAAGAAGTAAGACAGTGAAACAGGTAATCAAACCGCGCATGCTAGACACGAATCGGGTACCCACCCCGGGGGAGAACAAGCAAAAAAAAAGGCCGAGACGAGACGAGAAGAAAGAAACAAAAGTAATACAAATAAGAAGAAGAAGAAACAAAAAATGGAGACAAACAAAAAAAAACTTTTCTTTCTCATTTAATTCCATCGTGTTTGTGTGTTTGTCGATGTATCTGCCTTGGGACTGGAAGAGACGGGGAGGAGGGGTTCAGTTCCAGGCTTGGGTGTGATTGTTGCTGTTGTCATACAGCTCCGTCTGCGTGGTGTGTATGCAGTCCCACACAGACGGCGCTGTTACGACAACAGCGAACAAACTGGAAAGGGGAATCAATAGAAAAGAAAGACAGCCAAAAAAAATGGGGAACAAAGAAGAGATGGGGGAACGAAGACATCCCCTCAGACAAAGACGTAGCCGTGTGAAGCGTCTCTACACACGTTGCTTTCAAGAGCGCTTCGCTTATTTGTGTCCAGTGTCTGAGGAGGAAGCACGGGGGGAAGGGGGAGAGGGAGAGGGGTTGTGAGGGGAGAAAAGAAGACAGCACCTCACGCACAAAGAGCAGCTCAAGTAACCGACGCGAAGCCCTTAACGAGTCAGCACTACGCACATCACAACACACACACACAGACACAAATCCACACGCATCCACATACACGGACGTACCCACAGTGCGAGGGGCCACGTGGAGAAGAAAAAAAACCTCACCTCACGCACCGTTGGTTTGTGACTGACTGTGTGTGTGTGTGTCAGTGTGGAAGGGGGAAGGGTGTGCTCGAGTGCATGCTTGACTCGTCTCTGCCGGCATCCGAAGCGATCGCGTCCCTCTGTCTTCTTTCCAGTCGCTTCACCTCCGCAGCCTGTGTGCCTCCTTCGTCACTATAATCGAGGGAACAAACAAGGCAGGGACGGAGGGGGGCGTAGCCGCGAAGGATGAAGACGAGTTGTAGAGAAAAGAGAGAAAGAGAAGTACGAGGTGGGCTTGGTGACCTTGGGTGGCAGGAACGTGGGGCTCGGGTCGGAAAAAAGAGAATGCTCCTCTAATACGTTTTTTTTTTTATCTTGATCTTGCTGTCAATTGGTGTGGTGTGTCTCCCTCCTCATCATCACCATCACCTCCACCATCGCTGGGAGGGGGGGGGGGGGCGTGGCACTTCAACACTGCCTGTCTCGCCTCACACACACACACACACAAACACATCGTGCGACACGGTGAAGCGGCGGAGCGTCGCCACATGGCCCAAAGGAAGACACGCCAGAGAGGATCAAGAGGAGTGAGAAGACGCAGTGGAAGAGATGAGGCAACTCGAAGGTCCAGTGTCGGAGGGGGGGGCGACTACGAGCACGCAAACACACACTTAGGCGCACAAATAGCGTGCCTCCTCCTCCTGCTACCATCTTCTTCCGGCCACCTCCTTCCGTCCACCTCGCCTACTCGCACCGTTGCCGCTTTGCGTGTGCCTTGTCGGTGGCGGACGCGTCAGTGCAGCGGGAGGCAGCCGCATCGCTCAGGCCAGGCCGCGCCGCGTCCGCCTCCGCGATTCACGGGTGGTGCGTTGCTTCTGTCCCGTTCGACGCGGACCGCTTCACTGAGAAGACCAGCTTTGACTGCGAGCTGTTCAGCGTCACCCGCACGGTGCTGTTGGGGGGCAGCTCCTGCGAGATGATCATGCGGCTCAGCTCGGTCGTGATGTTCTTCTCCACCCAGCGGCGCAGCGGGCGGGCACCCATCTCGGCGTCGAAGGAAGCCTCGAGCACAAAGCGCTTCGCCTCTTCCGTCAGGCTAACCTTGATGTACTGTTCCTTCAGCCGCCTGTTGAGCTCCTCGATGATGATCCCGATGATGCCGTTCATCTCTTCCACGCCGAGCGAGCGGAAGAGAACGATGTCGTCGAGGCGGTTGATGAACTCGGGTCGGAAGAACTTACGCACCTCGCTCATCACCAGCGCCTGCGCCGCCTCGTAGGCATCCGGCGACGAGCCCATGTTGTGCAGGTACTGCGCACCAAGGTTGGAGGTCATGATGATGATCGTGTTGCAGAAGTCCACCGTGCGGCCGTGCGAATCCGTCAGCCGGCCATCGTCCAGCACCTGCAGCAGCACGTTGAAGACGTTCGGGTGCGCCTTCTCCACCTCATCCAGAAGCACCACCGTGTGCGGGCGGCGCCGCACCGGCTCGGTCAGCTGGCCGCCCTCGTCATGACCAATGTACCCCGGCGGCGCGCCAATCAGCCGGGCCACGGAGTGCTGCTCCATGTACTCGCTCATGTCAAGCCGCACCATGTACTTGGCGTCGTCGAACAGCTCCGAGGCCACGGCCTTGGCCAGCTCCGTCTTGCCAACACCGGTCGGCCCGAGGAAGAGGAAGGTGCCCGTCGGCCGGTCAGAGCGGGCGAGACCAGCGCGGGAGCGGAGAATCGCCTCCGACACGCGCGCCACCGCCTCGTCCTGGCCCTTCACGCGGCGGTGCAGGTGGGTCGCAAGCTGCAGGAGCCGCTCCCGGTCCGTCTGGCTCAGCTTCGTCACCGGGATGCCCGTCCAGCGGGAGACCACGGCGGCGATGTCGATCTCCGTCACGGTGCCCTGCAGCATCGTGGCCTTCTGCCTCTCGATCGCCTCCTTCAGAGAGCGAATGCGGTCCTGGATGAGGGGAATGACGTTGAACTTGAGGTCTGCCGCCGTCTCCATGTCTCGCATGCGCTCCGCCCGCTCGAGCTTCAGCTTCTTCTCATCGAGCTTCGCGAGCGTCGCCTGCAGCTCGTCGATGCGGCCGCGCTCCTGTTCGTACTTGTCGATCAGCGGCCCGAGCTGCTCTTCGATCTGCTGGATTTCGGCCTTGACCACGCTGAGCCGCTCCCGCGTCGCGGCGTCCTTCTCACGCTGCAGCGCCTTCTCCTCGATCTCGAGCTGGCGCTTCTTGCGCTCGAGGGCGTCGATCTCGGCCGGCCGCGACGAGAGCGTCACCCGCACATTGGCGCAGGCCTCGTCGATGAGGTCGATGGCCTTGTCAGGCAGGAAGCGGTTCGTGATGTAGCGATTGGCCAGCTGCGCGGCGACCACGACGGCCTTGTCCGTGATCTGCACACCGTGGTGCTGCTCGTAGCGCTCCTTGAGGCCGCGCAGAATGCTGGTGCACTCCTCCACCGAGGGCTCGTTCACGTACACCGGCATAAAGCGGCGCTCGAAGGCGGCGTCCTTCTCGACGTACGTGCGGTACTCCTCCAGCGTCGTGGCGCCAATGGTGCGCAGCTCACCACGCGCGAGCAGCGGCTTGAGGAGGTTCGCCGCGTCCATGGCGCCGTCCCCTTTGCCTGCACCGAGCACGAGGTGAATCTCGTCAATGAAAAGGATGACCTTGTTGTCGCTTTCCTTCACCTCGTTCAGCACCGCCTTCAGACGCTCCTCGAACTCGCCGCGGTACTTGGCACCGGCAATGAGCGCACCCATGTCCAGCGAAAAGATGCGAATCCCGTTCAGCGTGTCCGGCACGTCGCCGCGTACCACCTGCTGCGCAATGCCCTCGACAATCGCGGTCTTGCCGACACCGGGCTCGCCAATGAGCACCGGGTTGTTCTTGGTGCGACGCGACAGCACCCGGATCGTGCGCAGAATCTCCTCAGCGCGGCCGATCACCGGGTCGAGCTTTCCGTCCTCGGCCCGCTTGCACAAATCGATGGCGTACTTGTTAAGGGACTCGTAGTTGTCATCCTGGAAGTCCGACGTAATCTTCTTGCCCTTGCGCATCTCCAGCAGCATCGTCCGGATCGACTTCTTTGCGGCGCCGGCGGCATCAAGGATGCGGCCCACCTCCTTGCTCTCGTGCAGCGAGAGAAGGAAGTGGTCGGCGGCCATGAGCGTGTCGCCAAGGGCGATGCGCTCCTGCTCTGCGGTGTTGAGAACGCGCATCATGTCAGAGTTGGGCCGCGGCTGCGCCGGCGCGGGGGTCTGCGTGGGGATCGCTTCCACGCGCGCCTCCAGCGCCTCCTTCACCGAGGCGGCCCCAAGCTTCCGCAGCACGCGCGCGGCGAGGCTGTTGTCATCGTCGAACATCGCACACGCGAGGTGTGCGGGGTCGAGGTAGCCGTTGGCCTTCTGGCGCGCAAGGGCGACGGTGCGGGACATGATGTCCGACGCCGCCTGCGTCCACTCGGGCTGCTGTTCCGTCATGGCTGGCTAACGTGCAGGTGAACAGGGGAGAACCGCGAAGGTGGGGGGGTGAGTTCGAGGTGCGGGAGCGTGAATACACGACAGATAAGGTGGCAAGCTTTTTCGTATGTTGTAGGCCTTATTATCTTTGAGCTTTCCTTTTTTTCTTTGTAGGGTCGGTGGATCCTCTTGTCCTTGATCCCTTCAGCTGCCAGCAGGATAAAGTGGAAGGGGGGAAAGCGCGGAGGCAGCTTCGATTGCGGCAGAGACACGGAGGAGAAGGGCGAAGCAAAGCGGGTGATGTAAGCTGTATTGGGGGGGGGGGGGGCAATAGGACGCAGAGGAGAAGATCGAACAAGTTTCAAGAGGCAAAGCGGAGAGATAGAGCACAAGAGAGGGGAGGGGAAACCAAAAGAAAAAAAGAACAAAAAAGAGAACGTAGGCACAACTCGCGGGGACGGCGCGTTGTGAGATCGGACAGAACCGCTTGAGAATAAAGTAACCACACGCACACAAAAGGAGAGGAAAAAAAGGGGTAATCAAATTTCGTGGGGGAGGGGGGAGGGGGGCAAAGAAGAAAGAAGAAGAGATGGGTGGGTAGATTGATGTCGTGTTGTGATGGTTCGAGAGTCGTGAAAAGGGGTGATGACTAGAGGAGGGGAAAGAGAGGTTAGGTGAGAGCGCGCGGAGAGATAGCCTGCATGGATGTGTGTGTGTGTGTGTGTGTGTGTGTGATTGATGGGGGGGGGGGGGGGGCAAGTAGAAGGTATCGAAACGACAGGAAGCGAGAAGAGAGTGGGTGAGTGGGTGGCAAATAGGTTTCATGGTGAATGGCGCAACCGTGCACCATCTTCACGGATGACCGCCGGGTGCTTACGCCACCGAGCGACAGCGCGGCCAGTTACGTGCAGGCCAGTGTTCTCGGTGGTGGAGGAGAAAAAAAAGAAAAAAGTAAGGCACGGCCCGCTTCTCTGTGAACTCGACACTCGACAGAGAAACATGCTTTGTAAGCAACATCCCGTGGCACATCGCTCATAAGCACGTGCCGTACGTGTCTCCGAATGCTCCGGTGTTTTCTTTTTTTTTGAGGGGGTTTTGCCCTGCTGGCTTGTCTGATGCTGAACTGACTCAGCGCAAGTCG
>OY992811.1:2970141-3015797 GCA_963921375.1 Tiliacea citrago
AGAGGTCTCCCAGAGGGGGAGGGGAACCACCGTTCCTCGCGTGGAATAGCTTCAGGTGCGCGGCGCGTCACCAGCCACGCCGTCCTCGATTGCCGCCTCTCGCTCCTCCTGCTGTGCCAGCGACCGCGAGGACGGCGGCGACGCAGTGGGGCCGCGGTCATCGATGTCCTTCGTAGCAGCGTCACCGTCACCGTGTCCATCATTGCCCTCATCTCGATCGTCCGTCTCGGTCCTGCTCACGGGATCGATGTGCTCCACATAGGGCTGGCGACACCGCAGCGGACACGCACCGTTGGCGTACACGTCCGCGATCGCGTTGAGGGAGCTGGCGTAGGCGGCGATCGTGTGGTTCGCAAAGGCAAAGCCGCGCCCGCGTGTGGGGCGGAACAGGCGCTCAATGTACATGGGCTTGCAGATGTAGTTACCGTGCCGGTCCACGTTCACCTGCACCCCGACATGATGGCCACCGAAGATGTTGAAGCCGGACACGGCGTCGCTCTCGTTCACCACGCGGAAGGTGCACGGAACGGCGCGGTTGTAATACTGTTTGAACACGGTGTTGCCGATCCGTGGTTGGCCGAAGGTGTAGACCACGAGGTCGGGCTCGGGGTAGTGGATGAGCAGCAGCATGCGGCGCAGCGTGTAGGCGCAGAGGGAGGCCAGCGCGCCGCCAAGGCTGTGGCCCGTCACATAGATGCGCATGAAGCCGCCGCCACCGCCTCCGCCGCCGCCGCCGCCGCACTCACGATGCGATCGGCCAGGCTGCGTGTCGGTACTGCCGTGCGGAGGGGCCGGCAGCCTCCAGAGCAAGGAGAAGGGCACGGCAGTGTGAAAGACGTCTTGCCCCGAACGCGTCGGAGAGGCAGCGGCGCCGCGTGCCTCGGCTGCAAAGTCCCCCACCGCCTCGCCAGTCGCGTGGCTGTCGGCGTTCCCGCCGCTGCCGTCCTCCTCCGCGTCCACGCACTGGCGGCGAAGCTCCGTCAGCACCACGTCCATGACCCGCTCCTTCAGCGCCATCCACAGCTCCAGAAACCCGCTGTGCACGGCGGCGCGGGTGGAAAGGGTCGGCGTCTCCATCTCCTTCCACGTGCGTTGGCGAAAACGCATGTCCTCCATCGCGTTGGCCACGTTGTCCGTACCGCGAAACGCGATCACGAGGCGCGGCGCCTTGCCGACGTGCACGGGACACGCCCCCGAGACATCCATGCGGGCGATGACCACCTGCACCCCGCGCGTCTCCAGAACGGCGATGCGCTGGTAGCCGTACTGCTCCACGTTCATCGGTGGCAGCCGGTCCGCCTCCGCTGGCGTAACAGGGCTCGTAGCACCCGCGGTCGCCGACGCCGTCTCTACTCCTTGGGGACCGCCCGGGCCGACAGCTGCAGCGCGGTTGGGGGAAGCAAAGAAGCGCCGCCAGGTGCCTGCCTGCTGCGGCGTACTCTGCGTCGGTGCGGATGCCGTAGGAGCAGCAGCACCAGCAGCCGCAGCAGTGCAGGAAGAGGTGGCAATGGAGGGTGACTCATGCTGCGGTGGTGAAGGCGGCGTCGTGGGCGGCGTGGGATGGCGGCTGGACCGCAGCAGCGGCGCCGCTTCGTTCTCCCCCCCCTCCTCATCCTCCGGCACCGACAGCGCCTCAGAGATCACATCTCCCGTATGAGGCAGTGTGCCTTGATCGCTTTCCTCCCCCTCCTCGTTAGCCTCCTGCTGCAGCCCGTGGTGTGGAGATGGCTTGAAGCACAGCCCGAACAAGGCCATGGCGGCCCGCTCTACGAAGCTCAGCGCGGCCCGCGGCACCTTGGTTGCGTTCACATCGATGCCTGTGCGAATAACCTCATCGCCGCGACTCTCCTGTACGGCGTACGCTTCGCAGGACAGGTTCAAGCAGTCCATCGCTGTCTCGAGGTTGAAAAAGACTAAGTGCTGCCGTGCGCGCTGCCGCAGCAGCACCCGCAGCGGCCGGTCAACACACGTCTCGGCAAGGAAATCGAGAAACGTCGCCGTCCCGTTCACGAGACGGTGCTCGGCGCCGTGCAGGGCGTCAAGCATGCGGTTCGACACCCGACTGAGCACCTGTCGCGAACTATGCGGCTCGTTGCTCTGTGAGACGAGAAAGCTGAACCCCGCGAGCGCTCCCGGGCCGGCCGGCGTGCCGTCGTACGGCGGCAGGAGCGGCTGTGGGAGCGCGGATATCTCGCCCACGTCGGGGCCACCACCGGAGATGCCGTCGCCACACCCACCGGCATCGTCACGCCGCGCTGCTGAGGCGGCGGGCGTCTCCGCTAGGCCAGTCGAGACCACTCCGGTGCCCGCCGCCGGCTCCGCCTTGTCGTTGTCGTCGCCTTCTTCCCTGTCCGTCTTCCCTGCAGAGGTGCCCTCCTCCTGCCACTCCTCGTCGTCTGCGCTATCGTCCATCATCGCGAGCCGCTCCGAGGACAACGTGGAGGCGTGCGTGGTGATCGTGGAGAGCGTGCGCTGTCGGCCGCCAGCCCTCAACGGCCCGTACAAGTCGTCCTCCATCGGTGTCAGAGCCGCGCTTTCTGTTGTGTCCGCCCAGCGTGTCGTCGTTGTCGACGGCCATGCCGCGCCTGCTGGCCTGTACCTCAGCGAGGAGCTGCCAGCCACGTCGGCCTCCAGCGCAACGTCCGCAGATGCTGTCTCGGCGCCCGGCTCAGGCAGACCACCAGCACCGCCACCACTGCTGCCACGGCCCTCCAGCCGGCTCAAGACGGTCCTCGACACGTCGGGCCGCGCCATCCGCGCCGACGCCTCGTCGCCAGGGGCCGCATCGTCTGGCCTCCGCTTGTTGCGCTTGGCGTTTTGTTTCTTAGCCCCCTTCCTCTCGAGCTTTGCCTGCTTCTTGGCTTGCTTGCGCTTGTGCTTGGCCAGCTGGTAGGTCACCTGGACTTCGTAGAAGAAGCGCTCCTCCGCCTCGCTGAAGAACACGTACAAGCTGCCGCCGTGCCAGTCAAGCCAGCGGTACCACCGCGTCGACCAGCCCACGCGCTTCCACTCTGGGTCGTTGGGTCGCAGCGGGATCTGCAGGGAGGGCTGCGTGGTGGTGTACACGTACGTCATGTGGTTCACCAGGCTGTTCAGCACGAGCACGTGCGAAATCTGGCTGAGGGGCTGGTAGTAGAGGACGCCAAGCAGCTGCGCGTAGAAAGTGTCGAGGATGACCTTCTGGACGACGCTGTAGATGCCGCCGGTGAAGTACATGAAGATCATGATGCGGCAGGCAAGCTGCTGGGGGCGGGTGGAGAGGTATGGGTGGCAGGCGAGGTTGCGGCGCAGCCAGTAGAGTCCAAACCCGCTAGATAGAATCCCGAACAGCAGCAGGTAGTCGATGCCCGCGGAGATGCGGAGGCACGTGGCGCTTTTGCATGTCAGCTCCGTGCCACCGACTCCCTCCTCCTCGAGGAGGCACTGGGCCACATCCAGCACTGTGACAGTCATAAGAAACGCGGTCATCAATAACCGCGCGCGGGATCGCGCGACACGGGAGCTGGTCACAGACGACGCACCAGCCTCAATCGCACGGCCCTCCACCGATGCCGCTGCCGTGTCCGCGTCGGCGTCCGCGTCGGCAGCGGCATCGGGGGACTGCCAGCGGAACGAGCCCGCGATGATGCTCCAGATGTAACAGACGACAAGCGCAACGAAGTACGTCGGCACGTGGAACTCAGCGTAGAAGAGCGCCAGCCGGTAGAGGCGGGGCGCCAGTGCAGGAGCCGCACGCCGGTCGTGCCGGGAGCTCGCTGCGGCGTAGATGCACCACCAATACAGGGGGTTGAGGTACAACAAGAGGCCAACCTGGGCGGCCAGCGTCCACTTCTGCTCATAGCGCAGCCGCTGCGCGTGGCGGCCGCGGTAGACGAAGCGCAGCATCGAGATGAGTGTGACGAGAAGAAAGACGTAGCGGACGACGAGGGTGGCGATGGTGTAGCTTGAACGCTGATACATCACCCCGACCCCACTCGTAAGTGTCGCGGTCTTGGACGAGACGCTCGACAAGGCGTGGCTATCCGCGGCACCCAGCAGCTCGTCATCGGTCAATCCTACCGCGTCGCGCACCCCCACGACCCCGCCGTGCACCGTGGACTCGGCCAGCTCGGCATCCACGTCGATGAGCGTCACGCTTAGCCGGCTGTTGTTGCCCGGGATGACGACGCTGGACGGCAGGACGATGGTCTCGCACCGCGGCTCGTTGCGCTTACACCTCACGGAGGCACGGTACGTGTACGTGTACTGCGATTCGTTCTGCCCCGCGCCGCTGTGACTACGACTGCTGCTGCTGGACGCGCTGCTGTCAGGCACCACCGGCGTCTCTTCCAACGCTACCAGGACGTCGTACACCCGCTGCATCTCTCCCGGCTGCGGCGATGATGCCGCCGCGGCGGCAAGGGGGGAGGCGAGGCTGATGAAGACGTGAAGAAAGCGGTTTAGCTCGTGGTCCAGCACCTCGTTTAGCGCCTCGGCGGTCCAGCGAAGCTTGTAGACCCGTCGCAGCGGTGGCATGGTCGGCCGCGGTGGCGGAGACTGCGACGGGTGCGATGACGAGGCGCTGGCGGATTCTGAGCTCTGCTGAGTCGCAAAGATCCCAGATGGGATCGGCGACGCCGCGCCGGGGTGAGCACGTCCCACGTCGTTGCTCGTGGGTGGGGCAGCTGCGATAAAGGAAAGGTAGGCACCAAGGCAGGCGCGGCGTGCTTGTTCGTCGTGCATGCATCGCCAGGAGACTGCGCAAACTGCACTGCATCGCGTGGGGGCCACGCGACAAGGCCGTACCTCGATGCGCTGATATCGCTCTCCAAGCCATCAGCACCACCCGCCCATCGGTGGTGGCGCGTCGCAGTGGCCGCGGAACCATGATGAGTCTGGACCCAGTACGCCTCCCAGCTCAGACACGCGCTGCTGTTCCACTGCTTCACGTCGTACGCCGACACCTCGACGGCTGCCCCGCAAAAGTTCCGGCTACTCCACTGCAGCCGCACCGTCGACTCCACCCCAAGCGCGGCGATCAGCACGGCATACCACAGATAAAGAAAGATACGGCTGGAGCACGACGACATCGTCTCCACCTGCAGCTCCACCGGCACCGCATCCGGCGGCGGCCCGTAACAGGATAGCGCTGTCGGAAGGAGTGGTGACGCGTTGTCGTCCCACACACGCGACGCCGCCCCCACCGCGCCGGTAGCAGTAGCAGTGGCAGGGCTCGAACGGCCATCCTCGTTCCCGTTGATCGAGGCGTCGGATACGGTGTTGTTGTGGCCCAGAATACCACGGTGCTGCAAGCGTCGTGCCAGCGTGGGCGACGAAGACGGTGACACAGGGTCCTGCGCAACCGGCAGCGCCGCCCGTGAAGGCGGTGTCGATGTCATGCAGGCGTGTTTACTGTTGTGTGTAGGTGTGTGTATGTGTGTGTACCAGGGTGCGCGTCACGCAGAAGCATACAGCCACGGCGAGAAGGCAGAAGACACAAGGCCGGTAAGAGAAGGGTAGTGGTGGGTACTGAAGGCAGCGGCCCCTCTAACGTGTAGTCTCTCCCACTGGGTGGTTGCCTCTCGTTTTTGATCGTGATAGACTGTGACCAACACTGCCACCACGACCACGAGTCAGGGAGGAGTAAGGAGGGGGGAGAAGGAGGGTCCTTGTACACAAGGGAACCTACAGCCAGCAACACACTAACGATAGAGGAACTGATGTCAAGCTGTGAGGCAGTAGTGAGACGGCCAAGACAGCCAGCAGAATAGGAGGCGTTTCCCTCCCTCCGTTCCTTACCCGTTCTAAGATTGTATGTATATGAATGGTACGATCAACTTGTTTGAGGGGGGGGAAGTTACGCAGGGAGCGGGAGGAGGTGGGAGTCCAGCTCGACCAGAGGGGTACAGTGGGGGCGGGGGGAGTGAGAGGTAGCTGATGCCGATGATGGGAAGCACTGAAACCAGAAAAAGAAAAACCAAGGAGAAGGCGATGGAGGGGGAGGAAGATGGAAGGGCCGAGGCTAGATAAAAAAGGGAGCTGAAACAGTGGAGTCCTTGGTGATGGAAGTCTACAAGATGAAGGTGGTAAGAGGGTAGAAGATGGGGGGAGGGGTGTAGGCAGATCAAGCAAGCGAAGCTGCACTACGCAGATGGGGAACAAACAAAGAAGAAAGTGCGAAAGTGAAGGAAGGGAATTAGACAAGCAGGGAGAAGGAGGTGATGCTGGGGGAGGAGTGTGTGTGTGTGTGTGTGTGATTGGGTGGTTGGGTATGGTTGGGCCGGCAACCGCGGTGTTCAGAAAGCACACAAGGAGGGGGAGGAGAACGCGGTGGATGAAGCGTGAGGGGAGGAAGATCAGGAAGTGGGATGCTGGCAGCGGTCGGATACACAGTGTGCAGTACTGACGGCGCACGCATGAGTGTGTGTGTGTGTGTGTGTGTGTGTGTGTGTTTGTTTGACAATTTGGAGTTCGTGCAAGGGTGCCAAGGAAGTGGAGAGGTGCGAGCGAGTGAGGACAAAAAAAAGGTGGGAGAGGATGCGGGGAGACTCGTGTCCACGAGAAGTCTCAGACAGCGTCAGTAGGAGAGAGAGAGAAGCATCACCTTACTTGGCATGAACACCTCCAAGATGCGGCGTGTGGCGTACATTACGCCAAGGAGAGCGTGGCAGGGTATCGAGGGCACGTCGCCAGCTGACGCATCCGACATGCATCTCCTGCAACCCTCGGCTCACCGGACGCAGAGCAGCGACTACCACAATAAGGAGGCCGTGCGGGTGAACACGCTATCAAACGGCTGTTTGTTCATCTTTGGGAGGGAGGGGTGAGAGGAGTACGTACTGGGCTTTGATAGCGGCGCGTAGGATCGACGAGTAAATAGGGTCGAAGAAAAAAAAAAGAAAAGAGAGCGGAGCTGCCACATCACCGCACCAGGCATAGCCGGGGGAAAGAAGAAGTTGTGACGGACATCGGGAACGACTCGACGACGGGGAGGTGAGTGTACAGCTTCTCATGCACTGCCTCACACATCGATGATGTCGCTCTCGTAGCCGTAGCTGCAGTACCCGTTGTCGTCATCGTCTTCGTCTCCTTCCTCCTCGTGGTCAGAACCTTCGAAAGGACCGGCGGCGTGGGTGGGTTCGCCTTCCTCGTCCACGGGTGACGCGGGGTGGTGGCGCAGTAGACCGTTGTCCTCCGCAGACGTCGACGGCGCCGTGCGCCTCGCACTGCCAGAGCCGTCGCTGAGGCTGATGGCGCTGCGCTCCGGCTGGTCGCTCGCAGAGGCGGCTGGCACGCTGCGGACGGCATCGTTAACCGCCCGCCGCGGCCGGCTCGACGAGGGTGCCAACGGCGCCGGCATCGCGAGACGCGCACGCAGGGGCCGGGGCAGCGCGGTGGAGGCGTTCACGAAACGACGTGTCGTCGTCCCCGCACCACCAACGGCGTCCGCAGCGGTGTCACACTCCAAGTCCTCAGAATCTTCCACTCGCACGTCTGTCGACGCATCGGCATCCGCGGAAGCGTCACTCAGGCGGCCGCGCGATGGCGACGCACCAGAGGTGTCGGTGTGCTGCCCAGAGAAGCGGTCTCCTTCGCGGTCGCCTCGACCGGGGCTGCAGCTGCTGCCGTCCGCGTCGTACGGCTGCGTGCTCGTGCTGCCCCAGCGCTGGAGCGTGGTCTGGGCCGCGTCCAAGACGCTCTTCACGGCCGCCTCCTCCGCCACCGCCGCCGCCGGCTCTGTGACAGACTCCTCCGCCTCGCTCTCCGCGGCAGCAGCGCTCAGCAGCGACTCACGCCGTTGCAGCACGCGCTGTCGATGGTAGATCTCTAGTAGCCCCTCATCGTAGTCGTCCTCCTCCTGCATAAGGTGCGCCGTGCCTTCCCGGCCGTCACGCACCGCAGCGCAGGCTTCACCGTCGGCACCCGCACGGTGGTGCGGAGGTAACGTCACTGACACGGTGGTGGTGTCATGCGACGACGGGTCCTGCGCCGCCCGGTGCTGCTGCTGATGTGTGGGTCCAGCCCCCTCAGTCATCTTGTCCACGTCGCTCGTCGACGCAGAAATAGGGGAGGAGAGCAGCACGGTGAGCTGCGCAGGCTGCACCAGCCCCAGGGCCACGTCGCTTAGGGACTTGGGTGGCAGCGGCAGCGTGGACGCGGTGGAGAGGGTGGAGAGGGTGGAGAAGACGTCGTGGTCGTCTTTTTGGAGCACGGGGGCCGGGAAAGGGGCGTACGCGCTGGGCAGCCGAGCCGGTATCGAGTGCGGTGCATCCTTCCCGACTCCGTCATCATCGTCGTTGTCGGTGAGGTCCGACGCCTCGCTCACACGCTCGTGCGCTGCTGTGGTTGATCCTGTGCTGCGCGCACTGCGGCTCGCGGTCCGCAGCGGCGTGTTGCTGTGGAGGCTGGACTCCTTCGCACTACCATCGCGCGACGAGGTTGGAGACGACGACGAGGCCATCCGAACTGCAGCGTCCCGGACGGCAGTAGCTGCGCGGTCGGCAGGACTGTCACGCGGCACCGCATCGTCGTCAACGTCCTCGACGGTCCCATCCGATGAGCGCACACCATGTCGTCTCCGCGACGGAGCGGCTTCTTCCGCTCGCAGCGTGTCTCCCGCCGGGTGTACCTCCGCGCCCACCGTGTCGTCCAGTGAGTCGAACACAATCTCCTCCGCCTCCACACTCCCTCTAGGGTAGATAGGGGTGGCTTCTGAAAAGAAAGTGGACACCTTCGGCACGTCGCCGTCGTCCGGCGTGGCCTCCGCTGCGACGGCAGCGGCCGCATCGATCGACAGCGCCAGTGGGGTGTGCTCACGCGAGGCACAGGAGTCGATGAAGGGGTTGCCGGTGCTGGTCGAAACGGATGAGCCAAGCATCTGCTGCAGTGTCGTTGTCGTGGCCGCACCCGCGGCTCTCGTGCCACCGTGGTCGCCGTGTGCAACAGGCTCTGCGGTCCAGCGGTGATGGGGTGAAGGCACGTCCAGCGAGGCGAAGGACGCGGTGAAATCCGACTGACTTGTGGGAGAGCTCCGCGGTCGCAGCAGCGCAGCCGGCCTGTCGGGACTGACATCCCCCGCCATCGCCTCCCCCTGCAGCAGCCCTTGTCCGTCATCGGCGGAGGGGCAACTGAGGTCGACCCCTTCCCTGGCCAACACCTCGTCCATCGGGGAGTCCTCGCTATCGTCCCCCGCTGCGGTCGTCGTCTCTGCGGAGCCGCGCGCAGGTCGCAGCCCGGCCTCGGCGTACTCGTCCGCCACCCAGTCAAAGTCTGACCCCGCCTCGCCTCCGCTCCCCCCAGAGGCCCCCGCCGAAGATGTGCGCTTTCGAGCCCCCACCGCTGACGTGCTGCCTCGACTCTGCATCCAAGAAGTCGTGGCGCCGGGCTCGCGGTGCAGCTGGTGTCGATTCTGCTGCTGCCGCTGCCCCAGCGACAGGCCGGGGTGGAAGCTGCCAACGCTCTCGACCCCGTCTCCGTGCGTGCCGCTGCTGGTGCGCACGTGCTCGTCGTCACTGCGCGACTGCCCGTTCAGTGGCACGCTGGAGAGAGGCAGAGACGTTGGTGGCGAGCTTGTCCCGGTGGTGCCGTCCACCTCCTGCACGGGGGGTGGCACCAGAGCGTCGTAGAAGGTCGGCTCCTGAAGGGCGGCAGATGTCGCTGCCGCGCTCTCGCTGGAGGGTGCCTGCGGAGAAAGCTCCTCGAAGGTCTGCACGCGCGGCGAGAGCCACGACAACGTCGTCTCTTTCCTCGACTCGGGTGCCGTGGGAGGCGTGACGTCCGCCGCGGCCTCCGCCGGTGTGGCGGCGGCAGACGCGGTGGGCTGAAGGCCGGAGCCGTCACCTGGGGGAGATGTCGCGGTGGCCCGTTGTGGGCTGCGCCGCATACCGCGCTGCGCCAGCAACGGCGTCGACGGGGTCGCGGGCGACACCGAGGACGGAACGCCCTGTCGTGTAGCGGCGTGCTGTGCAAAGGCTACACGTCCGGCGCGGAGCCGTGTGCTCGTGGACGGCTTCAGCGGAGTCACATAGTCGTAGTAGCGGTGCCACTGCCGCGCCGGCATCGCCGGCGCTGTGCCACGGCTCACCGTGCTGGTGGATGGCTGCCGCGACGATGCATAGTCGTCTCCGCGGGTAGTGCGGTGTGGGGAGGGCGGTGAGACGGCACCCGACTCGTGTCGAGAAACCTCCGCACCGTTGGGCAGCGTTGCACGTTGCTCGCTGTTGATTCCCTCGCCGCACCACGTGTCCTCCTGGGTGGCGCGACTGCCACTACAGCCTCGACTGCCCTCCTTGACAACGTCGTCGCCCGTGTCGATGGCCTCTGGCGGTCGAGTCGGCTCCTGCAGCCGTGGGGGCGGTGGTGATGGGGGAGGTTGGTGGTGGTGGCATGGACGGCGCACCACGAGAGCGGCGGGGAGGTGCGGCCGTCCTCTCCGTGGGAGCGCTTCTCTCCGCACTCTGTGACGGGTCAGCGACAACGTAGGAGGACCGCACCAGATCACCCGCGTCCTCAAGGGTCTCCTCCCGCCGCGACGCGCGAGGGGACTCGGCGCTGCCATCGCCGTGCTGCTGCAGCCATCCTGCGGGCGGCTGCGAAGTTGTCGAAACATACACTCGTACCTCTAGCCCACTCGATGGGGCGTTCGGGTTGCTGGGAGTGAGCACGGTGGCTTGCGCGTCCGATGCTGTCACCATGGTTTCCCTGGTGGTGGCGGCTGTGGCCGCGGGAGCAGAGGGGGACTTCGAGCCAGAGCTTCGCGTGGATGGCGAGCTGCGTCGTAGCTGAGCCGACGAAGAGGGAGATGGCAGCGGTGGCTGAGGCGGTGGTGATGGCTGACCTGCATCCTCCATGCGCTGTGCAGCCGGTGACGCCTCGGTCGGCGGGGAAAACAGCGGCGCTTGCAGGGACGTGGTGCATCGCCGCTGCTGTTGCTGCGGTTGCAGCTGCGGCTGCGGCTCGTGACGGGAGGCGCTTGACGAGGCGGCCGCCGACGCAGAGGCCTCGCGTGGCGTGGAGCAGACCTCCGAGAGAGCTGCAGCGGAGCCTGAGGAGCTCGCTATGGAGGCACGTTGCGTGTGTGCGGAGAAGCGGGGCGCGTTGTCGGCTCGAGCAGAGTTCGTGTCCTTTGCATGCGCGGGCGTGGCTACAGGTGGGGACAGCAGCGGCGCGCTAGTCTTTGAGGTGGGTGGTACAGCAACGTCCCTCCCAGGCCTCGGTGCAGCGGCAGCAACAATGGTAGCATCGGCCGTCGCTACCGCTGGTACACTTGTCGCAGGCTGGGTAGGCGACAGGCTGATTGGTGAGATTGTAAATGGCAGCGGCGACGTGGTCTCTCTCTCCGCGCGGGTGAGGGCGGACGAGCTCAGCAGTTGCGCCGACTCCACCATCAGCGCGTGATGCTCGCGCTCCGCAGCCCCCGCCGCCCCGCCGGGTGCCTCACCGGCGGCGCGGACGGCGCGCTGCATGCGATCGAGGGCCGCCCGCAGCGCGCCGGCGGCCTCGGTGTACCCACCACCGTCCACCATCACCTCGCGGGACGGCGATGGTGGCGTGGGAGTTGGCGAGCTGCGACTTGAATGGGACAACCGCGCCGGCGACGCACACGCCAGCCGCGGCCTTGTCGTCTGTGTCGGACTCGTAGACGCCGTTCTGCTCGTGTACACCGCGTGCCGCGCCACTCGCGGCGGGGAGGACAGTGGCACTGGCTGTGGCTGTTGCTTGGTTTCCTGTGCCCTTCGAGGCTCCGCTGCTGTTGCTGCTGCTGCTCCGTGTGTGTCCGTCGACAGAGGAGACGCGTCGCTGGGTGGCGCCGTTGGCGGCGCGGCGGCAGCCGCAGCGACGGGCCGACAAGTATCCGAGACGTCGAACTGGCTTTCAGAGCGCGACGTGAAAGCAGCCGCAGCGACGGGTGCTGGATGCCTCTGCGTACTCTCCTGGACGTAACGACGCGCGTGGCGGACGTTCGTGGAGAGTGTCGACCGTGGCGAGGATTCTGTGCAGGACACCACCGGGGCGCGCGAGCCGCGCGACGACGTACGAAGCGCGGCCCCACGCGCCTCCTGCGCAGATCCATCCGCATGCTTGCTCGACTCCCACGAGACAACGCTTCTTCTTCCGTCAGCGCGCACTTCTGCGGCCACGGCAGCGATAGAGGCAGGAGAGCGCTCGCTGCCGTGGGAAGTTGCTGTGCGCGAGGCGTCGTCAGACCTTTCGGACCACGGTGGCGGAGCGTCACGCTGTCGGTCTATAGGCCGTGGCACGGCCGGGGCTGCAGTGTGAGCTTCACAGAGGCGTGTGACACCCGCCGAAGCCACGACGTCATCCACCGGTGCGTTCGTCTCTGCGGCTTCCATGTGCCCACGGCGTGGGGCCGCGTCTCTCGTGTGAGGTGGGCCCGATGTGGTGCCTGTGGAGGCCGTGTGACTTGGCCGCTGGCTGCCTACTGGATCGCCGATGTTCAAGCTGAAAGCGCACCTTCCCTTCGCCGCCGCAGCAGCGGTGCCGGTGGAGACGGAGCTCGACGACACGTGCACCGCGCCGTTCGCGGCAGGCGGCGGCACTCGGAAGGCACTGTACGACGACCTTGGGTCGGAATAGTGCGAGGAGTGCGCAGACGGGGATCGGGACAGCGGCGCAGGGGATAACCCGCGCGGCTCTCTGCTTTCCCATAAGCTGGGCCGGCCCTGCTGCACGGCGGCCTCCTTGCGTTGGGGTGGTGGTGGTGGTGGTGCATGTGATAGAGGTGGTGCTGTGCTAGCGGTGTGTGCGCGCGGCTCCTGCCGTCCCGAAGCGTGGTCCTTCCTGCGGCTGGAGGCGTACCAGCCGGTGGCCGACCCAAGGCTCGACTTCTCGGAGCCACGGACCCGCCAAGCGCTGTCGGCGTCGTCGCGGCTGATGTCGGTCAAGGAGAACTCCTCGGCGACGACGTCGATCTCCGAGTCGCTGCTCGGCAAGCACCAATCCGCCGTCGGTGGTGCCAGCGGAGGGTGGTGTGTCGGCAGCGACGGTGCCAACACTCCTGCGAGGTATCGAGTAGCAGAAGTCCACGCAGGTCGATTCCCCTCACGAGCTGGCTCAGCAGGTGCTCGAGTGCCGCGGCGCATGGTTGTGGCGGCGGTGGCGGATAAGGGTGGGTTCCGTGCGGCTTCGCGGTGGTCGGCTACGCTGTAGCGATGCAGCGGCTCAGCATCACCGGCCAACCCACGTGGCGTAGAGGAGTGCAGACATGCGTGGCCGTCCCTCTCCGCTGGTAGCAGCGGGGCGCAGGCCTGCACCTCGGTGTGCTGGATTACACGCACGCATCGCGTAATGGCCAGCAAGGCGCGCAGATCGGGCTCCTGGGCGTAGGCGGTCGACATGCTTGTGTGTGTGTGTGTGTGTGTGTGAATGGGTGCGCCTTGTGACGGAAGCACTTTGCAGTCCGTAGCAAGAAGGGCGAAATTCACGGTCAACAACAATTAACGTCTGATCTAGAGGAACCGCAGCGCTGCAGCAGAAAAGAGCTTTTAGGAACCAAAGAAAAAAAATTGGATTCTCTTGGGAAGTGTGCAGGCTGACAAAGATGCTCGCACACCAACTAACGAGCAGACCGCACCGGCAACTCACACACAGACACGGAGAAAAGAGAGAGAGGGAGGGAGATGAGAAGCGACACAATGCAGAGCGGACGGTGAGGAAAAGAAAGGAAAGAAATGAAGCAAAGACAAATAGACGTACGCAACTCAATGTGTGTTTGTGTGTGTGTGTGTGTGTGGGGGGGGGGGGGGGGAAGAGGGACGCGGAAGAAAGACGCTGTAGAACGAAGGGGGTGAGCGATAGAGGTGTGGGGGGGGGAGAGGGAGGTGTTGGCGTCCACGGCTGGAGACTTGCGCCCAGCAGATTTGCGTCCAGCTGCTAGCTGTCTTTCTCGTGTGTGTGTGTGTGTGTGTGTGTGTGTGTGTGTGTGTGTGTGTGTGTGTGTGTGTAGTTGTGACTGTGTGTGACTCGACAGCAAAAAAAAAACGGTGGGAGTCAGTGCGCAGGACAGGCGCGACGGTGCACCAGAGCGGCCCTGCACTTTGGTGTGGGCTACCCTCTCCCTTTTTCCCTAGTGAGCTAGGGCAAGGGGAGGGGGGAAATAGTTCAAGAATGCGCACCGTGCGCCTTTGTGAGCCTCCCACACGGAGAACAAGCGCTGCCCGTTGCCAGAGGCGCAACCTGCGGTGCGTGTTAGTCCCATCGAGAAGGAAAAGCGGAGGAAAAAAATGACGAAGCAAAGATAGGGAAGGAGGTGTGGAGGGTTGAGAAGAATTGCAGACATGCATGAAACGTCCCTCTCCTGCGCGCACGCCTCTGTGTTCGACGGCTACTCACAACTCGATTCGTCGACGTACCCATCGGGACTGCCGAGCTGCAGCACAGCGCAGAAACAGAAAAAAAAAACCTGCGGACAACGCGAGACGTACCACATCGGGAGAGCATCGTAGGTGCGTAGCTCAGACCACGCCTTCACTCGCTCGCTCCACCGGCTCTGCAGCACATGTACACACACACGCGCGTGCGCAACTCTACTTCTCCCCTCGCATGCTGCATCTCCAACGACTTTTGCAGGCGTGCGGAGTCCTGACTCCTGCGGCTTACCACTACAGCGTCCTGAGTCCTGTGTTGAGAGTTTTCTTTTTCAAGTTTTTTTTGGTTCTTATTGTCGTGTTTGTCCACCACCGCTCTCTCTCTGCTCTGATGAACCGTCTAAGCACACAAGGCGGAGAAAAGGGAGGTGCGTGTGTCTCGCAAGAGTGCACGCGTGCCACCGCAACGGCGGTGCGCTTCTTGATCAACCAGACAGGGATAAGGGGGCCGCTCGTTGATGCCGCGCTAACAAAGGGGGAGGGGAGGGGAGGGAGGTGGAAAGAAAGGACGAAGTTAAAGACGACGCGATGGCGCCGCTCGCATCGGAGGTGGGTGAGGGGGAGCGGGGGATGCGTAGGACTAAGGAAGCCCAAGATCTATCTCACCCAGACACCAAGAGAGGGAGAGGGAGAGGGGGGGGGGGGCAAAAACAGCCCAGGGGTGGCGGCAGCGCCAGTAGCCACCACCATTGTACACGCCTTTCGTATGCCTACGTCGACTTTGCATGGCGGCCTTGCACCCTTCCTCACAGGCCTCCTCGTCGCTTCATCTACACACACCTAGAGAGAGAGAGAGCTCCTACTCGACTAGCAAAACATCTTTGCGAACATCTTCTTCTCCTTCGCCTTGGCGGCCTCCAGCGCCGTCTTGGCCTTGTTCAGCTCCACAACGACAGCCGGGTCGTCCTGAGACACCGTCTTTGCTCGCTCCAGGTCGGCAACGGCCTCCTTGTACTCCTTCAGCGCGCTGTACGCCTGGCCGCGGCGGAAGAGCGCCTTGGGATGGTCCGGCACGAGGTCCAGCGCGTTGGTGCAGTTGTTCACCGCATTCCTCCACAGCCCGAGCTTCACGCTGCAGGAGGCGATGTTGAGGTAGCACGAGAGCGATACCTCACGTTTCTTCGACCGGTTCTCCTCACTCGTCGTATCGTACAGCTGGCCGAGGATGGAGAGGGCCTGCACGAAGCGCGTCTGCGCCTCGGCCCAGCACTCCTCCTTGAACAGCCCCTGCCCCTGTTCCCGACGCTTCTGGGCCATGCGAAGGCGCTGCGGGTCGCTCTTCAGCTCCGACTCATCCTCCTGCCGCTCCTTGCTCAGCTTCGTCAGCTCCTCCTCCTTCCGCTGCTCCTCGGCTCGCACCTGCTCGTAGTAGGCCGCGAGCTCCCCGAAGTTCGCCGTCACGTGCGCCTGCACAGCCGCCAGCTTCTCCGTCAGCTCCGCCGTGCTCGCCTCATCGCCGTCGTTGCGCACGTACACGTCAACCTCTTCCAGATACGCCCGCATCTCAGCCTTCTTGTCGCTCGAGGCCGCACAGCTGTCCACCGCCGTGAGGGTCTGTAGGATGTACGAGTCGAGTTGATTGAGTGCGGCGAGGCGGTCGTGGATGAGGGTGTCGCTCTCCTCCATCTGCCGCTCGAAGGTCGCCCAGGCCGTGACGGCGGACCGGCCCTCCTCGGAGAGCGGCCGCGTGATGGGCGACTCGACGTCCAGCACCTCGAAGCCGGCGAGCTCAACATGGTGCGCCTCCGCAACACCAGGCAGCAGCGGCGCCGGAACGTCGGCCTGGCTCAGCCGCGCGAGGCTCAGCCGCCGCACCTGGGCCAGAATCGCGCAGCCCTCAGCCACACTAAGGTTGGCGTCAAGCGAGACGCCGACACGGGCAATGCCGAAGACCTCCTTGATCACCTCCGTGACGCACACGGAGCGCCAGCCGCCGCCAACCACCTCCACCCGCGGCGCCGCAGCCGCACCATCCGGCCCGGTCGCGGGCAGCTTCTCCTTGATAGGGGTGAGCATGGAGCGGATGGCCTGCAGGAACGGCAGCGCCGCCTGGTCCATCAGCGCGCGGGTGATGGGGACGACAATGTCGATGTCGCCCCGCAACCCCTCGAGCTGCACGCGCGTCTCGTCCGTTGTGGACAGCACCTCCTTCGCCTTGCGGCACTCGCGCAGGATCTTGCGGAAGGACTTGATGTCACCGCGGAGGGGGGCCGCCGCGGCGCCGAACTTCTTGTCGAGTTCAGCGTACACGTGACTGCACAGCAGCGCGTCGATGTAGTCACTGCCCATGCGCAGAGTCTGGCAGTCCACCTTCTCCACACGGGGCTGCGAGGCGACTACAAGCGTGGCGACGGAGCAGCTCTGGCCAATGTCGATGATCACCACCGGCACCGCGGCGCCGTCGTGCTCGCTGGGGAGGCTGCTGTACTGCAGGTGGTGGAAGTACACGGCGGTGGCCTCGTCGGAGTGCGCGATGACGGTGTTCTCTGGTGGCACGCCCGCCAGCAGCGTGGCCTGGCGCAGCGCCTCGAAGGCGGCGGCACTCGCGGCGGACGGCACGGCGAGGCAAAAGGCGGAGGTGTGCAGCATGTCCACATCGGGCAGAAACTTCAGCAGCGACTTGATGTAGAAGGCGGCGACCTGGGCCGGGTGGATGGGCTCCGCGTGCGTGCCAATCTGCCGCGCAGCCAGCAGCACCGTCTCCGTCATAGCAAGCGCCGGGGACACGACGGTGAGGGCGGCGGGGTCGCTCTTGGCCGCCAGCTCGCCGCCGCTCGAGTGCCCAAAGATCCACGGCGCGAGATCGACGACGGTCTCCGTGGCCTTGGTCACCTGCCGCGCCGCTGCGTTCTCGCCGAAGGAGCGGGCCTCGTTGGCGGCGAAGGAGACGACGGTGCTGGTGGCCTCGTTGCCGAGGCCGTTGCGCACAATCGTCGGCATCGGCTTGAGCGGGTTCAGCACCGCCACGCGTGTTGTGACAGAGCCGAGATCGACGCCGATTGTAGTCGTGGTCACCGTAGCCGGGGAGGCGGGCGGCGCGGCGGGCGTGGGAGGGGACAGCGGCGTGGCCACCACCTCAGCCGCCGGGGCGGCAGACGTCGGTGCCTCCGAAGCCTGCATCAGACCTGATATATGTGTGTGTGTGTGTGTGTATGTGTGGTAACGGAGGGAGAGCTGAAAGCGGAGACCGACTAAGCACCTTGCTCACGTACAAAGGTGATCTTCGCGATTGCGCAGGGGAGAGGGGGGGGGGTATGAGTGAGGTGGCTAGAAAGACGGTCGTGCTGGTTGTGGTCGTAGCTGTGGCTGGACTGGTATAGTGTCTCTTGTGTTCCTTCGTGGTTGACAGAAGGTGGAGGAGAAACAAAGACGGAAAGACATGAGGGAGTTGGTGTGGGGAAGGGATAAAGATGATGGAAAGGCGTCGAATCTCAGTATGGTCTGGTCGCGAGAAGCTGTTACCGCCGCGCCGGGGGAGGGAGGGGGGTAGAGGGGGGCTTACCGCATCCGCGTGACGTGTGCACGAACGCGAGACTGGGGGAGGGAGGAGGGAGGAGCGATGAACAAGGCGCCGTTGCCCCCCGGAGCGGACGGCGTTTCTCCCACTACCGCAGCAAGGCAGGCGCACGTACATCATGGAGACGACACCCACAGGAGCGTCGCTCGCCTCCGCTGTGCTCCCCGGCTCAGAAGCTTCGCACGCGCACACAGACGCGAAGCCGTTGCGTCGCCTTGTTGAACCTTCGTTAGTATTGTTCTCACCTCGATGGAAGCTTGCGTTACGCCCATTTTGGTTGGAGGAAGAGAGAGAGAGAGCCCACCCATGACAACGTCTCGTGCACAACAGAGCGACAGCTATACACACACACATGCACAGGCAAAGACACACATGCACAGACACACGCAGGTGCACCACTTGCCCAATAGAACTACAGGACTAACCAACAGCGCAGGATAGGGCGTGCAGCGGCACGCAACCAGCCGAAGGCTCACCGCACCCTACCATGCATACACACACACAAAGAAAGGATAAGGAAAAACTTGACGAGGCGTCACAACCACAACCACACCGCGACCTCTGCGGAAGAAAACAAAACACAAAGGCACACACGCACAAGTATGCCGTCACGCACACCACGCCTCTCCCAAAAGCCGAGCCGCTCAGTTGGTGCTGTTGAACATGTCCACATACTGCGGTCGCCCACCGTGTCGAGCCGGGCCGCGGCCCCCCATCGTCGGTGGCGGAGCGCCGCGGCCACCCATCACCGGAGCCGACCCCGCCGGACGCGGCGCTGGCATGCCACCGCTTGCACCCGCGAGAGGCGAGGGCCGCCCCGGCGCCGGCGCCCCCGGGCCTGGACGGGGCTGCGGTACCGCACCCGGCGGGGAGGCCTGCATGCCGGCGGGCGGCGGTGGTGACGCTGGACCTTGGGGTGCGGGTGCCGCCGGTGGCGTGGGTGTGGATGCCGGTGCCGCCTCTGCTGCCGGGGCTGTCTTGGGTGCCATCTTTGGGGGACCCGCCTTGGCCAGCTCCCGCAGCCGCTTCTCCTCCTCCGTCTCCGCGAACAGCCAGCGGCCCGTAACCGGGTCGAAGGCCGGCGGCTTCTCCGTGTCGAGGTGCATTGGCTTCGCCTCCTCCGTCTTCTTCTCCCCGGCCGCGTTGTTGTCGCCAGCAGCTGCGGCCTCGCTGTTGCCGCGGCGGAAGAAGAAGTTACGCAGGGCGTCGATGGAGCGGGAGCGGCGGGGGGCCGGCGCGGCGGGCTTCGACTTGGCACCCGCAGCCGGGGCCGGCGGCGTGGCCTTGTTGCCCGCGGGCGATGCGAGCGGTGCCCCGGAAGGCGGTGACTGCTGCTGCGACGGAGGCGGTGGGGGAGACGACGCGCCGTGCTGCGGCTGCTGATGCTGCTGCTGAGCTGGGGGTGGCAGCTTCGACGGGAGAGGCCTCGCTGGGGGCTGGAGGGCAGCAGCGCGTTGCTCCCGCGTGAGCGGCGCCGGAGCAGAAGCAGCCGAGGCTGCCGGCGCTGACGTCGGCGGCGGCGGTGGAGGGCCTGTGCGGCTCGTGGTGGGCTGCGATGGGTGCGGTGGAGGCGGCGGTGGCTGCTGCAGCGGCCCGCCGCGCCGCTCCTCCGGCGTGGTGGGCAGCGACGGCGTGGCCCGAGTCGGGGGCGGCGGCTGTTGAGCGGCCCCGTGTGGCGGCGACGAGCCACGCGCCGACGGGGCCGGCGGAGGCGCCTCGGTTGTGCCGCGGCTCCCCGGTGCCGATGCATGGCCCGAAGTGGCGAGCAGCTCCTGCGGCTCCTCCATCGCCTCTTCACGCGACGAAGTCGGCACTGGCACGCTGCCGAAGAGGTAGACGAGCTCGTTCAGAGTCCGCGGCGGAGCGCGCAGCGAGAAGGCGAGCGGCGGCGGCATGCGCTGCAGCAGGGCCTGCAGGGCCTGCGCCGCCTCCTTCACGAGGCCCAGCTCACGCAGCCACAGCACCTGCATCATGCGATAGCCCACGTCGCCGCGGGGCTGGCCACCCGGGAGGCCGTGGAAGGGCACGGGCGGCGCGCTTGGCGCAGCCGGCGGCAGCGGCGGCGCGCGAGCATCGAGTCGAGCGCTCACGAGCTGCACGAGCTGCGTGAGCACGGTTGTGGCAGGCGTGAGGAACATGGCACGGCAGCCCTGCGTCGGGTGATACATGCCGCCGACGACGCCAAGGTGCCGCCGGATCTCCTCCATCGCCTGCCGCTGGTCCGGCCGCGGCATCAGGTCCTCGATGTCCTCTCGGGAGAGGGACGACAGCGGGGGCAGCGGCTCAGCACCCGCGCGGCTTGGGCCGGCCATGCCCAGCGGAGTCAGGTGGAGGAGCAGGAGGCACGTGTGCGCCTCCACCATGAGCTGCAGCCGCTGGAGTGTCATGGCCAGCTGCATCAGCCCCTCGCCGCTGTGCCGCGTGAAGTTCGCCAGCAGCATCGCGGCGTGCCTGCACCACGACTGCTCCATCGCCGCCCGATCGCGCCTGACAAGCGCCTGCTGATGCTGCTCTTGCGCTGCAGCGTGCACCACGCCAGAGGCCGCACTGCTCTGCTTGTCTCCCTCCGCCTCCTCCGGCCTCGGTGGCATCGGCGGCGGCGGCGGCGGCGGCACGAGCGGGGGCAGCGGCATCTCGTTGAAGAGGCTGTACGCGTGTGACAGGGGTGTCTCTACGCTCAGCTCCTGCTGCATCACAGCCTGAACAGTGCGCGTGTACAGTTCCTTTGTTGGGCACATCATGGAGATGAGCAGCGCGTGCGCAAAGAGGTGGGCCTGCAGCGCCGTCTCCACTGCCTCGACGCGGTCTCCGAGGCACACAAGGTCCTCCACCTTGCGCAGCGCCGCTGCACGTTCCTTGGCCCCTGCCCCCACCATTCCCGTCGATCCGTTCAGCGGAGACGTGAATGAGCCCAGGGGGTCGCAGTTGCCACTGCCGCCCCCAGCGCGCACCAGCGCGTTGCTGCTGTTGCCCCCTGCCGCCGCGGAGAGCGGGCTGCGCACCGTCGCCATCGCCGCCTGCCGCCGTGTGTCTGCCTGTGCGGCGGCTGTCAGGAGCTCCGCCAGCCGGCGGCCACCCCCACTGCGCCATGCGAACGCGTCCTCGGCACCCTGCGGGAATGCGTCCTTCAGCATCACCGCCATCACATCGCACAGCGGCGCGGGTGCGCAGCTCTGCAGGGCCTCCAGTACCTCTGACATCCCCGTGAGTGTCGACGCATCGTCTGTGTTCCAGCCATCCGAGCCAAGAGCACACGGCAGGACCGCACCGGTCAGGGCACGCACGTAGTGGCGTCCCCGCTCCGTCCCGCGAATCCCCTTGCGGTCCACCACCGACCCGCGCGCCGTCAGTGCCTCGGTGACACTGCAGAAACTGATGCAGCTGCCGCCGCCGCCGCCGCCGGCCACCGCGCTGGTGCTGACGGCGCGCGGCAGTGGCGTGGGGTTGGCCCTGGTTGTCCCAGCGAGCGACGTCGTCGGCGTCGATGAGCTGTGCGACGAGGCCGTTGTGATCCCCTTGCCCGGTGGGGAGCTTATGCGAAGTGCACCGCCGCCTGCGATCGGCGGCGAGGCACGCGGATCGTTGAAGCACGCAGCGATGCACGCGGGGCGCGGGCCGTCACCGCCGCGGCTCACTGGCAGCCCGGGCGGCAGCCTGGCACCCCCAACGAAGATGGCGAAGCACGGGGCTCCAGTAGCGCGTCCCCGCTTGCGTGGCCCCGCCGCGGCGAAGGACCCAGTCAGCGACGCTCCACCCGAGGCCACAGTGCCCGCAGCCCCGTTCACCACCGAGGCCGCCGCCGCCGCCGCCGCCGCAGCAGCAGCAGCGCCATGGGCCGACTTGGAGAAGGGGTTCACGAGAGTGGACTTGGCCGGCGTGCGGGCAGCCGTTGATGTCACGCTCGTGGCCGCCGTGCCAGAGACTGAGAATGCCTCCGCGTCATCCTCCGCGAAGAGCGGCGGCGCCGCTGGCCGCGTCAGGGACACGGCTCGGCTGCTGTGCTCCGAGGGAATGAAGTTGTTTGGCGAGCGGAGCGACATCGCCTGAGGCGGTGCCAGTGCGCTGATGTCCGCACCAAGCACCTGCGACGCACCCCCGCTGGCGAGCGAGGGGCGCGACTTGCCAGGCGGGGCGGCAGCGGAGGCGTTGCCGGCGCTCGACGAAGGCGGCGGTGGCGGAGCTGCGTGGTTCGGCTGACTCGCCGGAGCGGCGCCAGTGGTGATGGCGGCGGCGGCGGCGAAGGGGCCGTCCTCCTGCGGCTCCAGGAACGGGTTGGACGCAGACGCATGGCCGGTGAGATTCTTGACGTCGAGTGCCGCGGTGCGGGGGGCGGTCGCCGGCGCGGGCGGCGGGTGCAGAGGGGCATTGGAGGGGTTCCCGTGTCCCTCGGCGGCCAGCGCTGTCGGCGGTGGGGGTGCGGGCTGTGCCATGTGGCCCGTCTCTCCTGCCTCGTCCAGCCAAACGTTTTGCCCCGCTGCGGCGGCGACGGCAGCCGCGTCCACACCGTTCGCGTCGTCGCCGTCTGCGAAGGCGCTGTCGTCGAGGGGTGCGACGCTGTTGAAGGAGGGTGGCCGGAGGGGCATTGGCGACTCGTCCGCGGCGGTACGCTTGTCCTCCTCCTCGCGGATGTACGGCGAGGCCGCGAAGGGGCCACGGCTGATGCTCGGCGGAGCCACGCGCTGCCCTGTGCCGGAGTGGGGCGGCACCGGCGGCGGAAGCGGTGGCGCAGCACTTGCATCAGCAGCCTGGCCATGCGGCCGTGCCGCATCATCGTCCCTGCCGCCGCGTGGTGTTATGAAGCCCGGCGTGGGCCCCACTGCAGTGGTATCCTCCGGGGCACCAGCAGCAGCAGCTGTTGTCGCGCTGCTCTGCTGCGGCTTAGGAAGAGGCGGCATGGCAGGCTTGACGGCGTCCAGCTGCGCGACTGCAGAGCTGTAACGGGTGGTGGCGGTGCCACTCAAGTAGGACGGCACAGGCGCGCGTGC
Organism: Tiliacea citrago; assembly: GCA_963921375.1. Taxonomy (NCBI): domain Eukaryota; kingdom Metazoa; phylum Arthropoda; class Insecta; order Lepidoptera; family Noctuidae; genus Tiliacea; species Tiliacea citrago. The sequence continues at coordinate 2,993,010 of OY992811.1, forward strand.
CGGTGGTGCCGCAGGCGGTGGTGGTGGTGCCTGCGGTTGCGGGACTGGCGGCACGTGAACGGCGGGAACGGGGGGGACGGGGAGCGAGCTCATGCTTGCCGCAGACCCTGTGAACGGCGTGTACTGGGGCAGCGGCGGTGGTGGTCCAGCAGCCTTGTCCCGGCTTCGGGCCCCCGGCGGGGGCGGCGAGGCGAGGGTGCTGGTAACTCCACTGCTCCGCCCTGGCACTGCGCGGAAGGGATTCACATGGCTGCCGGTGGCGGCGGCAAACGGGTTGGTGTTGGCGGCGCTCGCTGTCGCGTTCACGGTGGCACTGCGGCAGTCCTGCACGCCACTGGCTCTTGTCGAAGCGCCGCTCTCGACACCGCTCATGGCCCCGGTGGTGCGGCCGGGCGGCTCCTCCGCCATTGGCCTCGCTGGCGCGCCAGCACTGTCCTTCTTCTCGCCGCCGTCACGCTCCTCGGCGACGGTAAAGCCGACACCGAGGGAGGACGGCTCGTCGCCTGCCATGGACTGTGGCGGGCTGGAGAGCGACGGAATTGGCGGCACATCGGCTATGGCTGCTGCGGGTGGTGCAGCGAACGGCTTCGGCACCGCGTCACCCCCGCTGCCGCTCACCGCCCCGCCGCCCGCGAGCGCCAGTGCAGACTCGTCGCGCGGCTGCTGCTGCTGTTGCTGCTCCGGCGGCGCGGTGGTGCTCGCGCTCTGCGCTCCAGCCTGCTCCAGGTTCCCAGAGAGGCTCACCGACTCGGAGTTGCGGTGCTGCTGCAGCTGCGTCGAGGTGGCGCGGCGGCTGCCACGCGACATCAGTGCTGCCTCAAGGAGCTCGCGCCCTCGCGAGGCGGCGGGCGGCGCCGTGTTCGGGTTCGACGATGGCGTGCTCCCGCGTGGGGTGCGCACCCCGTCGCCGCCCGGCTGCAGAAAGGAGGGAATGCTGCGGTGCAAGCCGGCACCTGCCGCAGGAGCCGTCGACGCTGAAGGAACGGAAGGGTGGCGGCCATGCAGGGTCGTGGAAGCGCCGGCTGCTGCGGCCGGTGCGACGGCGTGGGTGCTGCTGCCGCGAGACGAGGGACGGCTGCGATGGGCCACCGCCTCGGCACTGGCGGTCGTCACAGCAGGCGCCGCTGTGTGGTGCTGGTGGTGGTGAGGCTCTCTGCTGCCAGCCTCCGCCAGGAATGTGTGGGTGGGCATGCTGGGCTTCTCCGCTGCGTTGTCTGCGTGCGTGCTCGGAACGTCGCGTGGGGTTTGGCGGCCGTTGCTGGAGGTGCGGGAGCTTGCCGGGCGGGGCAGAGCCGCACCACTCACCCGCGTCGCCATCGCCGGTGGTGGCGGCTGCGTCAAGGACGATGGCGCCGCCGCACTGCTGGGCGGGGGAGGAGGGGCAGCGGCCTGAGGCGGCGATGGCGGTGGCGGTCCCGCTGTTGCCGCAGTGCTCGCCCCGGTGGCGAAGTCGGGCGGCGTGGCGTAGCGAGCGCCTGGTGCCCCCGCACGCGGTCCGCGCATGGTCGCAGCGCCTGGTGCCCCCGCACGCGGTCCGCGCATGGCCGCAGCGCCTGCAGCACTAGCAGCTGATGGCCCCGGAGCAGCAGACGCAGACTGCGGTGGTGGTGGTGGCGGGGGCGGGGCCGACGGTATCTCGAGTGCGCCCATCCGCGGCAGGGTCGCCTGCGGCCGTGGCGGTGGTGGGGGCGGAGCCGCGCCAGACGACGAGGGGAGGGAAGAGGGCAATGCTGCTGGATAGCCGTTACCCATGTTGGCAGCCGCTGCAGGAGGCGGTGGAGGCGGAGCAGCGTTCCCCGCTGCAGGAGGCGTGGGTGCTGCTGTTGCTTTCGGGGGCGGGGGCGGAGGTGGGGCACCCCCGCCCCCACCCGCCGGTGTCGCACCAATGCCGACAGGGCTGGCATACTTGCCATAGCCACTGAGCAAGTTTGAGCGGCGTGCCGCGGGGTCTGCTGATGCGGCCGCACCCGGCGCACCTGCAGCCGGTCGGCTTGCGAAGCGGGAGAGGGGGTGCGGTGCGCCACCGGCGCCGCCACCACCGGCTGGCGGACCGCGAGGTGGGGGTGGGGGTGGGGGAGCACTGGACATTACAGGACGCCTAGGCGAAGAGCGAGGAGGAGAACAAGGACGGCACACACGCTGGGGACGCGTTCGATGGGACTGTGAGAGAAGGATGCCGTGCAGAAAGGAATGCTGAAGGGAGGAGGGGAAGGAAAAGGAGAGCGGCACTGCTCGGTGCAGGGCTACGTTGGCGTGATCGTGTCAGTGTGTGCCTGTGCGACACAGCACGGAGGACAGGGGGTGGTCAGTAGCACAAGAGCCCCCCCTTGCGGTCCAAGCGTGTCTGCTCACCTCCAGTCAATCACCCTTGCCGACGGTGAGGGTAGTGAGCTCGCGCAGAGAAGGTGAAGCCGGTGGCACGGTCGTTGCTGCCCGCTTTCTTAGCCCAGAGCGTCGTCGCCCTCCTCGGGAGGTTCCTGGACGAAGCTAGAACGGGATGGTCTGCTTGCGCAGTCACACATAAAACACACACGCATACTCACGCACACAAGCCACGGCAAGTACAGGAGAGATCAGATCTACGAAGGATCAAAATGGAGAAAAAAAGAGTGGTACAGCTCGGTGCTCACTGATGCGTGAGGCCGCGCCGCGAAGCTATGATGATGCTCTTTACTTTGCTCGTGTATGCGGGAGAGATGAGGAGGGTGGGGAACGGGGAAAGGGTCGTTTTCTTTGAGTTCCTACGTGCAGAGGTATGTGTGTACGTCTGTTTGCGAGCGCGCGAGACACCGTGTGCAGTTTCAATAGCTGCGGGCTCGCGTAAAAAAAAGCAGAAAATGAAATAAATACAGAAAAAGAAAACAAAGCACAAGCAGGGGAGAGCACACGACGACAAACGAGACGATGGTGTGAAGCGTTGAGGTACGATAGAAGACGTTTATGGATACACATACACACACATACAAGCACAAGAGATCCTGTGAGACTCACGTCATTCCCGGCTGTCCAATAGCCCGCGACGACACCTCACGTTGATGGAATAGCTAGGGACATGTCCGAGTAGTAGCTTTTTCCTGCTGCCGCGCCACCTATTGGCTTGTCTATCTTTTTTCTTTTTTTCCTTCTTTCTTTCTTGGTTCGTGCGTGTTTTTACGCGTGAAGCAGCCAAGCTACGTGAAAACCAAGAGATAGATATACAGCTCACGTGGACAAAGAGGAGAGGCACGTACACCTTGACAACACCCGTCTCCGACACAAGGCCCCCCCCCCCACCACCACCACCACCACCACCACTCGCCGAAGGAGGAGCAGGCTTTTGAGTTGTGAAGCGGACAAGCACCCACATCAGCTTCCCCGTGTGCGGTACCTCAGTCGTCAGTCGTCATCGTCATCAATGAGACGACGCAGCAGTGAGCTACCGCCTTGCTTGGCACCCGATGGTGCAGGGGGTGCGAACCGGGAGGTTGCATTACTCGCTACTGGTCGCAGTCCGACAGGCGCACCACGTGGTGTAGGCAAAGGCGGTCTGGCGGCCGTCACCGCTTGCAACCCATCATCCCCCGCCTCGTCGTCCCCGTCGCTGTGGACAAAAAACTTGTTCTTGATGCCGCCGCGATCTCCGTTGCCCTCGCGGCGCGCCACCGACGCAGCTGTCGAGACGGAGGAAGACGGCGCAGCGGGCGAGGCCGCATTTGGCGATGGCGATGTCGATGTATCCGCCGCAACCACGGATGCACCAGACTCCGCCTTGCCCCGTCGCTCGCCACCGTAGCGCGCCAGCACGCGCTGCAGCTCTGCGACGTCGACAGCGGTGCCGGCCTCCGCCGCCGTGCCCTGCTGCGCCTCGTCTTTCCGCCGCTGCTCGGCCCGCTGCTGGCGCTCCAGCACCCGCCACCGCCGCTCCATGTCTGCGTTGAACTCGCGAAATGCGCGCTCATCCGCGTCGTCGGCGACGTCACCGCCGCTGTCGCCCTCATCCCCGGCCTTGTCGCCCAGTGAAAAGGCGTTGCTCGGAGGAAGTCCAGTTGGCCCGCTCGCGCTGTCCTGCTGTGTTGCCTGCGCGTCTGCCTTTCCCTCCCCCTCCCCGTCCTCCTCCCCATCGTCCAGGGCCCCGGCACGGGCCTCCACGCGGCGCGGTCGACTGCGTAGCATGGACAGCAGGTCGCGGTCATCGCGCCCGGCGCGCTGCTCCACGGCCTCCTCGATCAAGCGGTTGCGCTCCTCCAGCTCTCGCGCGGATTCGTTCTCTTTCTCCAGAGCCGCGAGTGGGTTGAGCTCCGCTTCGGCCTTGGCCCGCTCCCACTCCTCCCGGGCGGCCTGGTTCTGCTTGTTCAGCGCAAAGTAGTCGCCCTCCACGCGGCGGCAGCCCCTCTGGCAGATGTAGCCGCCCGTGTCCTTGGGTGTCTCCGGGTCCGTGCGCAGGTAGTACTTCTCCTTGCAGAACTGGCATCGTATTTCGAGCTCCCAGACACGGATGCTTTCGAGGTAGCGCTCGTCCGTGGCGCGGCGGTTTGTGTACACGTGGCTGCCGCGCGCAATGCGGCGACTGCAGTGCTCGCAGATGACGTCAAACGGAATAGCGAAGGTCTGCCGCTTCACATTGTCGTCGCCGCCGTCGGCCCCGCCGGCTGTGCCATCGTGCTTGCGCTTGCCGCGTTGCTCCTGCCGCTGCTGCTCCTCGAGCTTGCGGAAGTCGACGTCGGGGGCAATGTAGTAGCCGGAGCTGTAGGTGGCGTTAATCTTAGACATTGCGGGGTCAGCGCTGCCGCCGCGTCGCACACGCTCAAGCCTTCACGAAGGTGAGCAGAAGCGTGGCAGTGACTAACGCAGGTGCCTCGCGTGCACGCTCCCTCTCCCCTTCCTTCGCCTCCTCCGTGAGTGTGTGATGGGGAAGCGGCGCTTGTGATTTCGAGTAGGCGTGTTTGGTGAGCCGGTGTTGTCGTGGAGATGTGCAGCTCCGCTGTGATGGGCCGACGTGTGGCAGGTGTGTGAGAGAAGTTTGAAAAAAAAAAAGGGAGGGCAGGAAGAAGGTGTGGGTGGAAGTACGAAAGGATGCGTCCAAAAGGACATTCCTGACTCAACGTGTGCTGTTGTCGCTGTTGTTGTTGTTCATGCCACCTTGTGGCGTTGCACACGTGCTGATGGAAGCTTCATCTTATCCCCTTCCTTCCCTCAACATTGTTCTTGAACAGCGAAGCAGCGGTGGGTACGAGCTGCTCTCGCTGCTGGCACGGCACCACATGGCATAGAGTCCAGCGCAGATAGGGCAAGAGAGAATTGGAAAACACGAGAAAGCCAGTCGTCTTTTCCTGTTGTCGTTGTTGGGCTTCTTTGTTTGTTTGTTTTTTGTCCCTTAGCGAGGAACGCCTTGGCATACAGCGCATCGTCCGTAAACAAACTACGCTCAGGCGTGAGGCCAGCGAGAGCTCCACACCACACAAGGCAACGAGGCTGGTGTCATTGAAAAGAGCCACTTCCGGATTGCGGCTGTCGGCGCCCTTTTTTTTTGGTTTCAGGACTGAGACAGCGGCACGGGCATCTCCAGCCACTTGGATTCGAAGTTGCGCAGATCCGCTGCCGCCGTCGCCTGCTTCCGCGCCAGCGCCTCTGGCCCATCGCCGTCACTCATGCCGAGGGCCACACATGCACGCACCTGCTCTGCAGCAGACGGACGCCCGCGGTCCTCCTCCGCAGCGGACTCGATCATCTCGACCCGGTAGCCGCGATGCAGGAGGCAGCGCAGCAGGCCGCGGTTACTGTGCCGGTGCAACGCCGTGAGGACGCATGGGAGAAGCGGGTTGCGTCGGCGCAGCTCTGCCATCTGCGCCGTCGAGGAGGTGTGCAGCTCCTCCAGTGCTCCAGCAAACCGCGTCGGCGGCGGCGGGAGCAGAGTTCGCTGCTGCGCGATAGATAACGGCAGCTGCACCGGATAGCCATCGCGGTTCACGACGACGACCATCTCCGCTGCCGGATCCGAAGCGGTCGCCCCCGTGACAGCCTCCGCTGAGGTCTGTACGTAGGTGCCGCAAACCGCTGGAAACGCAAAGAAGCACGCAATCGCAGCCTCCTGCTCGGGCAGCGAGGCGGCCGGTGGCACGCAGGTGTGCAGGAGAGCCTCGACAGCACTGCACGGCCGCGTGGCCTGGGTGCTGTGCGGTGAGGCTGACGGAGGCAGCAGCGACAGCACGGGCATCTGGCGCCGATGCAGAGCGTAGGTGACGGCACCGTTGGACGTGCCGTGGCACGTGACGAGGCACTCCCAGTTCCGCATGAACGGCACCGTGTTGTGTACCTCCCGGGCGTACACATCCGCCTCCTCCGCCTGCCACCGCTGTAGGAGCCGCAGCGTCGGCGACGTGGTCGCAGGTGCCGTCGCTGAGTGCAACGAGGGGATGGCGTCCACATCGACCACGACGAGCTCCGAAGCGGTGGCTGCAGCGCTCGACTGAACGCACTTCAGCAGTGCGGCCGCTGCGTTGCTGTCCCCATGGCTGGCCGATGTGAAGCCGCTGAAGTCCACGTAGACGACGGCGCGGTCAAAGCACGGTGCAGACGTGGCGTCGGCGGACATCTGGGGTTACAGAGACACACGGGGGGAGGGAGGGAGGGGAGAGTCAGCAGGAAGGGCAACGGCGCACGTTGAGGGGCACAACGAGGCAGAATGTGAAGTACGGGAAGGCAGGAGACGGACCCTGGTGCAGTGAGGAGAAGCAACGACGGTGTGGCGGCGTGTCGTGTATCTCAAGTCTGCAGATGACTAGTGGTGCGTGTGTGTATGTGAATTTATGTATGTATGTGTGTCTATGTGTGTACAGGACGGTGCGTGTGGTTCGTAAAAGGTCTGGCACCCAGAGCCAGAGAAAGCCTGTCAGCAGTGCACCGGAGAAGAAGGCAGCGCATAGGAGAGTGAGAAATAGAGGGAGAGACAGTGAGAACGTGACCGTGAAGAAGAAGAAGGCAAGCACGGAAGAGAAAGTCGAGCTTTTTTTTTTCATTCGACCCTTCTCATCTGTTGCATCAACACCGCACGCACAGCTGGAGGGGGGAGGGAGAAACGAAAAGACAGGCTGAGGGTGTCAACTGTACACCTCACCCCCCACCCCCTCGCCCCACCTCCTTTGCGAAGCTGCTTCAATTTTCCTTCTCTTTGCCATGAGTCGAGTACATCGGCTCGTGTTTGCCCCGCCCCCCCCCCCCCAACACACATCGCTGTTGTCGACGTTGAAGCGGGAGGGGGTTGGGGGTGGGGGGAAGCGTTCACGATGAGGAGCATCTTGTAACGGGCTGTTCTGCTCTTTTGTTGCCAGCGTGTGAGCTGGCTAGCACAGCAGTCTCAATGCCGCTTAACTTGAAGAGGCATCGTCATTGCCACCGCTCGCACCTCGCCCAAAGAAAACTTCGTCACCGGAAAGCACCCCGTGTGCTGGCGGCTGGGCTCGCCGCGAGCACCATGGCCCGCTGCTCCGCCGCACAGGCCGCCTGAAAAGCAAGCAGCTCGCTGTTCGCCGTGAGTGCGCCTTGAAGGGCGGTGCCGAGCACGACCACCTGCAGCGGCACGACCACGTACACGCTCAGGCAGGCCATCAGCCAGGTAGGCAGCAGGTACTGCAGCAGCGGCACCGAGGACGCCACATGGAAGCTGGCCCATAGCGCCCGCCCAAGACTCACCGGCAGGTGCAGCGCGACGAGCACGCACAGCAGCAGTCGCAGCTTGAGAAAGAACAGCGTTGGGGCTCGGTGCTGCACCGAGTCCACGAAGCGGCACCGCAGCACAGCGTGACGCAGGCGCTGCTGCCGTAATAGCTCATCCTGTAGTGATGAGAGCGCGTCCTGGTGATGCGAGCCGCTCGTGTACGCGGCAGGGGCGGGGGACGGGGAGGAGGTCGCAACCGTCATGGAGTTCTCGTGATGTGTCGTCGCTCGGTGGAGAGTACACGAGGGTGCCGATGGTGCAGGGGCGTGTGCGTCCGTCCTGACCTCACCCGTCTGTGCCGCCGGGCCACGCGGAGCGTCGTCGCTCACTGTCTTCGCCAGCACAAAGGCCTCCGCGGTGTCGGACCAGACATCTCCAGCGCACAGCCACACAAGAATATACGTCATCGCCGCGCTGGGGAGGGCCACACACAGCGTCGCACCCCACAGCCAGTTCAGCAGCACATCCACGGGCACCAACAGCCACATGAACCACGCCGCACCACGGAGACCTACACAGCGCCAGGGCACGGGTGGCAGGGAAAGCGAAGGCGTTGCTCGATCCGCTCCCACCCCCTGAGGCGCATCGGCGTGTCGGCACCAGGCGCCATACACCCCCTCCCACGTCTCCTGCGACCACTCCACCGGCCGGACGTTTGGCGAGGACGCGTTGCGGCCCAGCGCACAGGCAGCCGCCAGCAGTGCTGCCATGCCATCATCGACGTCCTCCACAAGATGCACGCGCGCCGTTGGTGGAATGCCGTGGCGCTGGAGGAGCTCCGTGACCGCTACAGGGCTGCCGATGCTCTTGACAAGCGCCGCCTCGCGAGCGGCGAGACGGTAAAGTAGGTTCTCCAGGCGTCTGCGAGCCTCGAAGCCCCACGTGAGCTGCAGCGGGAGGCGCAGCTCATGCGAGGGTAGGGCCTCCAGCGCACCGCCTTGGCCGTCGGCGGGGCAGCTCTCACCATCGCCGTCGCCTTGCCAAGCACCGCAGCGCATCCACGTGTCGAGGGGGGCCGCACTGCTGCCGTCTGCAGAGTCTGCTGGCACCCGCACGGTGTCCCGCAGCACCTCGGCATCACTCGCGTTATCGTGCTTGTCCCGCACAGCATCACTCTCTTGTCCTGCCATCTCGTGCTGCAGCGAGTCCAGCAGCTGCGTGAGAAAGGCGACGTAGGTGTCAGGGCAGCCGCGGCCGAACTTCTTGCACGCCGTGTGGATGCCCAGTTCCAGCGGCGGATCGGGCAGCCGCTCCAACAGCGGCGACACGGACGGCGAGGTCGGCTCGAGCAGCGCCGCACGCAGCCGTGCCACGCGGTCGTCTCGTGCGTGCTGCGCCGCGGCGGAGGCAGGCAAGGTGGGGAACGCGACGACGGACACAGCTGTCAAACAGAGGACTACGAAGATGTAACCAAGACAAGCTCGTGCCTGCGCGGCATGTGTTCTTGCGATGGTGGACATGGCAAGCGGCATGTGTTCTTGTCCAAGCACCTGGTTGTTAGTGGTTTGAAGGTACAGTAGGGACGTACCCAAGGGAAGGGGGAAGGACAGTGGTACGAGGCAGGATGAACAGAGAGGGAGAGAGAGCACGCGTGAGAGCATCAGGCACACAAGCACACAGGCAGCACAGAGGCTCATCGATCTCTGTGTTTTCGTTCATGTCCCTCCTCCGTGCGCGAGCACTGACGTGAAATGCGCTGGGTATCTGTGGTGCCTCATGCATGCGAAGAAGCATGCATGTCTTCCATTCCATTGACTCCTCTGTATTCTATTAGTTGTGGGCTTCTGCACTCTCTCTTACCATCTCCCTCTCTCTGCCCTCCCACCCACCCACCCACACACACACACACACACACACACACACCGCGACTCCCCTCCCCCCCCTCCCTCTCTGCAGTGCAGCAATGCGGCAGAACATCACTCGCTCCTGACACACGGGTACATTGCCGGCTCCGATTCACGAACAGGACAGCGAGAGGAAGAAAAGGGTTCAGGATTCATTCTTTGTTGAAGCTGCGAATGACCAAAGCCCGTCACAAAAAAAAAATGGGGTCTAACGCACCAGTCGAGTTCCGCGTAGGCGAGCGCATCCTTGTCACCTGAGCACTCCTCCGCGCAAAAGAAGCCACAACGTCGGCAGTCCGGCACCGCGTGCCGCTTCACTGCGTAGGCATGTACATGGACGTGCTGATGCCACCAGTTGAGGAGGAGAAAGTGAAAGAAAGAAGCGGGAGCTGTGGGTGAGGAGAGACACCGCACACGTTGCACTAGGCAACACCTAGACAAGGCGTGAAAGCGGGGTGGTGTCAGCCAAGACACCAGCACAAGCTCTGAAGGAGATGTGGCGGAGAGGAGGGGAGGGGAGCGAGGGGGGGGAGACGACAGCCGGGAGGCGAGGAGATGTGTATGGCGGCTCCAGCAAGTGCGGCTGCGTCGCTCAGTGAAGGAAAGGCACAAGACGGGGAGGAGGTACGCATATCTCGTTGAACCCTTTTTTTTTTTCTCCTTACGCACCCCCCGATGACGCGACGTCGCAGACCCTCCAGCAAAAACAACAAAGTGCGAGCTGGCAGCGGCAGAGACAAACAGACATGAAACGGGCTATGCGAAAAGTACACACACACGCGCGGGGTCACAGCACTGCGGCTGCAGAAAGCCAGGCCGCAGTGGAGGCGGGGGGAGGGGGGAGCGAGGGAGGCGTACACCGATGTTGAGAGAGAGAGAAAGAGCAAGACACCACGAGAGCAGTGAGCGGAGCGAAAGCTGAAGGGGGGGAGACAGCAAGAAAGAAGAAAAGGAAAAAAAAGGCGAAGCAGAAGCAGAGAAGACGACAGAAACTCCACAGTTCCCGTCCTTTAGCGGCGTCCAATGGAGGGGGGGAGAAGAGGTAAAGTGAGGGGAGGGGAGGGGAGGGCGAAGAAGTGAACTCGCGCCGTCACACAAGCGTTTGTTCTCGTGTGTGTGTGTCTGTAGGAATGGCGAGGAGTCGGCCGACAAGCAGCGCCGCCCACCTCCCCCCCCCCCACTCCTCCTCCTCCCCCTCTCACGCGCCAGACACGAGCAAGCTCCGCACACACGCCGCCGGAAGGTACAGCAGCGTCGCGACGGCAGCCAGGCGCCACAGCACCGCGTAGTGCCGCTGGGCCATGTCCACCACACAAAACCACACGGAGAAGAGCGGCACCGGTCGCGAGGAGGGCAGCGGCACGGCAAAGCCGCTCCACACCACCTGCCACGAGTACACGACGGACATGGCACACACGGACACGACGGTACCGAGGTGGTGCGTGAGGTACAGCGAGAGGACCGCGGAGCCGATGCCGTAGCCGGCGTAGTACATGGAGCACTGCTCGAAGTGTCGCAGCTGGTACGTGAGCGCCGAGCCGCGCTGGCGAACCGCGTCCGGCTGCTGCTGGGCCGCGTAGCGGTAGTCAAAGACGTAGAAGGCGTAGAGCTGCGCGTTCAGCAGCACGCACAGCGGCGTGCCGACAAGTGGCAGCCGCTCCACGAAGGAGGCGAAGAGCGCAAAGGACATGGTGGCCAGCGCTTTGAAAAGAACCTCGCTGATGGACTCGAGCTGCGCCAAAACCGCCGCAAAGGGGTCGGGGCTGACAGGCACCGGCGGGGTGGCGCTCGCCACGGGGCGACTGTGGCGCCGGAGCGACGCGGGCGGTGCGGCAGCGGCAGCAGCAGCAGCGCCAGCAGCGGCGCCAGCAGCGTCGCCTAGCACCCAGTCCTGCAGCACCGCGGTCGGGCCCTTGTGTCGCAGGAGGCGCGCCACGAGGTGTGCAACGTGCCGCACGTAGTGTGGGGCCGCCTGCGCGAGCGCTGCGGTCGTCCGCACCAGCGGTGGCTTCCACGACGCACCAGCCGTGCCGTGGAGGTCGCCGCTGTGTGCGGGGGGGTAGAGTGGAATATGCGCCAGCCACGGCTGCACACCGCCTGCCGCACCAGCTGCCGCCGACGGTGCAAGGGAGGGAGATGCTGCCGTGCCGTGGGATGCGCCGGACGCGGAAGGGGCTGTCGTGGCGGTGGCGCTGCCGGGGCTGGCTGCCGTCTCCCGCAGTCCCGTGCCACGCAGGACCCATCCCTTCCGCACCAGCCACGTCTCGCGGTAGAGCTGGCTGAACCATACAAGCCCGATCACCTGCAGCAGCGTGTAGAAGGGCCACTGCCCCACGTACTTGACCATACACAAGCACAGCCGCACCCACCCAAAGAGCACTAGGAAGGCGAGGGAGGAGGTCAGCGAGGAGGACGATGTCGCGGCAGCCGCGGCCGCGTCCAAGGCCCGCCCAGAGGCGTCGGCGGCGGCGACGGCAGGCGATTGTTGCTCGAGCGTGGGCGGTCGTGCAGCGGACCGTGACGAGAACGCCAAGCCGTGCGACAAGGCGGCATAGAGCAGCGTCAGAGCTGCAAGCGCGAGGTTGGCCAGCAGACTCTTGCGGAGCAGCATCCACAGCTTGGGGTCTCGCTCTATCAGACTCCAGGACGGCATCAGGGAGACGCGAGCTGCGGGCAGCTGCTGCTGCTGTTGGAGACGCTGGGGTGCCCCGCTGAGCTTGTCCAGCGTGCTTTCCGTCTCCATCGTCGGTGTAGGAGCCGTAGAATATGGTGTCGGAGATGGTGGGGTGGGCTGCCCCGCTCCGACTGCAGCACCCGGGAGTCCTTCAGCCTCGACAGGAGGCCGCTGCCTGTCTCCTGCAGCAGGTGCCGGCGGCGGCCATGTCAGGACCACGCCGAAGCTCTCCACAACGCCTTGACAGAAGTTGAGGAGCTCCCGCCGCAGCTGTGGGGCAACGCGCGCAGACATGAGAGTTGGCGGCCAGTGTGTAGCGTGTATATTTGGGGGGGGGGGGGGGAAGGTGTTTGTGTATTCTGTTTTTCTTTTGTTTTTCTGCTTTTTTGCGTCGTGTGCTGCGCAGGTGTCGCTAAAACAATGAAACGGTGTAGGTCGCTTGGGGGAGACATGGTTGAGAAAATTGGTGAGAGAGGTGGGAGGGAGGGGGGAGGGGGAGGAGTTGGCTTGAAAGGATGCGACACTATTTTTTGAAGTTGGGCCTGCGATGAGGGAGCACCTGAGAGGCAGATGCAGGCCGCGCCCTCCACGAGGCGGAAGCGAGCCGACGGCACCCCTTCTCACAGCAGCTGTGTACCATGTGTGTAACAACAGCACGTACTTGTCCTTCCTTTTTTCTTATCAGCTGCTCTGCTCATCAAGTCGTCAGAGCCCACGACGACTCCTCAACCACCACCGCAAAGTCCGTCTTCGCATGTGGTGGCCTGCGGTACCTCACCGTACCTTGTTGCCACGCCCCTCTTGGCATGCCACTCTTTTTGATTTTTTTTTCTTTTGTCGTGTCTTCTGCACTGCAGTCACACTAGATTGTGATATCCCACAACACACACACACACACACACACACAAAGACCTTGGTCTTCTGAAGCCCCACTCCCTCAAGGAACGCGTACTCGCACGTTCATCAGACGCGAGAGAGAGAGAGCGAAAGGCGACGGCGTAGGCAAGTAGACGTGCGGCCACCAAAGAAAGCAAAGAACGCGTTGACGGGGACCGTGGTGGGTGTGCGTGGACATGTAGGAGTACCTCGCTCGCACGTGAATCATGAGAAAGGAGAACAACAACACGCCAAAGGGCCTCAACCCACACACACACACACACACACCCTCACCGCACATCACGTGGCGCCGTGCGCCTGTGACTTCCTACTCCCTCCTCCTCCTCCCTCCTTGGCCGTCCCTCATATACGCTGCCTCTCTACGTGGTGGCAATAATCAGCATCGACATTCGATACAACACAAACGCAAAGGCGGCACACACAAGAAGTAGAAGATGCCGTGCACACGTGCCGGCCTCCCTAGACACAGACAGACACACACAAAGTGGAGGCGCACGTGGCCTCGGCGCCCTCGCATGTTCGCGCCGAAGGTCCGTCCCGTGACAGACACACATGAGCGCGCGCGAGGGGCGAGGCAAGCAACAGCAAGGATCAGCCGGAGTGAGGGTTGCTTGACCGCACGCGAGCTTCAAGACCTGGCTCGCGACCACGACCAAGGCCACTCCGCCACTCAGCTCCTTTCGCCAACACCACTCCTCCTCCCGCCTCACGCGTCCATGCTGCGCAGGACGTGCTCATGTAAAAAAGATTTGACGGCCTCTGCCGAGAGCAGAGGCGTTGCATCGGGGTCCGGCGAGCCCTCCTTGGCCTCCCCCTCCGTCCGCAGCGTGTTGTCCAGCGACGTGGCCGCGGAGACGGGGGGGTTAACGGCGCTGAGCGAGGGAGAGTTCGTCTCTGTCGCCGCACCACCCGCCACGTTGACAGCCGGCGACAGTGTCGCGGCCGACGGCGACGGGGTGGTGGAGTGGCTCGACGCAGGGACCGCTGCCCCAGCGACTGCAGCCGCAGCCAAAGATGTGTTGGGGGCAAGAGAGGTGGTTGGGGACGTCGGCGTGGGGGAACCGGCGGCGGTGGTCGTCGTCGTCGGCGGCGGCGGGGGCCGGCGCACCACTGCCTCGGGCATGGCTTGCGGCAGCGCAGAGGGCTGTGGGGAGGTGAGACTGCGGAGGCCAGGACTCGCGCCAGACGCAGGGTTGCCCGCTCCGGCGCTGCCCGCCGCGCTGGACGATGGCGAGGAGCCGGAAACGGAGCCCCCACCACCGCTCGCCACCGCCGCCGACGCCGCCGCCGAGCCTGTGGCGGTTGTCGTTTGGAGCCGTGCCTCCGAGGCGAGTCGGCGGCGCAGCACGGCGCACGTGCGCTGCGGCCACCGCACACACGCGAGGTACACCTCGCCCTCCCGCACCGGCAGCAGCTTATCGTCCGAAACCAGGATGGGGGCAATGACGTACTCCTGTAGGAGCGCCACGTCCTTCGCGTGGCGGCGGCGCAGGGAGGCGGAGTTGTCCGACACCCGCGGCAGTGGCGCCGGCGACTGGGACGCGCGCTCCGCCCCTGCGGCGCCCGCCGGCTTGGCGTGCCGGCCGCCGCCCTCGCCCGCCGCGTCGTGGCTCAGGATGGAGTCATAGAAGTACACCGTTGGTAAGAGCCGCGTTGCCGCCGCCGCCGCCGTCGACAGCGCAGCAGGCGGGGCACCGCGATAGTGGTGATGCTGGTGCGGCCCACCGCCCGGGGAAAGTCCGTGCAGGCCGTCCACCTGAAGGGGGGTGGAGACTCCCTGCATGGGCGGACTGGCGAGCACGTGCTTGGGCGGCGTCGTGATCCCGCGCACCTCGGGCCATCCCTCATCCCCGGGATGCGCTGGCACGCCGCGGACGCCGTGGCGGTGCAGCGGTCCGTGCTCCACCGAGGTGAGGCCCAACACTGCCGAGGCAGAGATGCCTGAGGCGTAGCGCGTTGGAGTACTGTGTTCCTCCCCCACACCGCCACCACTGTCTTGCGCCGGCGACTGCATCACACGATCGCCGCCCACAGAGAACGACGTCGCGTACGTGCCGTGCGGCGCCATCACCTGCGGTGGCGTTGGGTCCGACCAGGCGCGCTGCTTGCGGGCCTCGACCTCAGCGTAAAACCACCGCCGCACCTCGTCGAGCACCCTGAAGCACTGTTGGTGCAGCTGGGCATCGACAGAGCCGAATGCGGCGAGGACAACAAGGTAGCCGCCCCGCATCAGCAGGGTGGGCAGCTCGCTGTCGCTGGCACACAGCTTCTT
The DNA here is from genome assembly GCA_963921375.1 of Tiliacea citrago. NCBI lineage: Eukaryota > Metazoa > Arthropoda > Insecta > Lepidoptera > Noctuidae > Tiliacea > Tiliacea citrago. Next base: position 3,008,390 of record OY992811.1, read on the forward strand.
GACAGGCGGAAACAACCGTGTGACGGACTGGAGCAGCGGCGCGATCGTGGTGGCGAGGGCGGAGGCAGAGGCAGAGTCGGTCATCCCGCGCTTGGTGGGCGTCGGCGCTGTCGTCGCCAGTTCCCCGTGGGACTGCAGCAGCGTCGTCTCATCGAAGCAGTCGGGGCTCTCGCTGCCCAGCAAGGGGGAGGCCTGAGAGGAGGCGCTGAAGCCTGCCGCCGCCGCGGTGGAGACCGGTGCACCGTCCTGCTGCTGTCGGAAGCCCTGCATCATCGTGAGCCACGCCAGGCGCCACTCGCGCGACAAGACGGAGACATCGTCCTGGGTAAGCCGCAGCACGTCGCGCGGCTCGCTCGCCCAGGGGAAGTCGCGGCCGTCGGGGTCGGCGTGCATGTGGATCTCGCCGTGCTGCTGCAGCACCGTCCACAGCCCCTCGAACTGCTGCTCGAGGACCTGTTGTGAAGTGGCGCTCGTCGCGTAAAGCGTGGTCACGGTGGCGGTGGCGTCGCTCAAGTCGTCCTCGCACTCGTCGCGACCAGCGCCGCTGAGGTTGGGGATGTTCGCAGACAGTGCGTCTTCTGTTTGCTCGGTCATCGCCTGTGACGTGGCGGGAGCTTGCGCTTGCTGCGGTTGTTGCTGCTGCTGCTGAGCGTAGGGCAGCTCGACCAAGACGAGGCGCGGGAACGACTTGACGTTAAAGATATACCGGGCAACGTCGTTGGCGTGTGTCTGCAGTGCCCGCTCCGGTGCACCCTGCGCCACGTGCGGCGACACGCACAGCCAGTCCGCCGGCATCTCCTCCACCGCCGCGCAGACGCCAGAGATCGAGTCGTCCGCGCTGATGTACATGACCTGCACGCGCCGCCGTGGAAGGGTGGCGGCCGCCGCCGCCGCGGCAGCAGCAGACGACGAGGCCTGGTCAGCCGCTGTAGCACCCGCCGCGAGCGGCGACGCCGCAGCGGACGCGACGACAGCCGGCGGTGGCGAGCTCCCTTGGCGCTCCAGATATTCGACTCCGGTGTGGCCCAAGCCGCCGTTCGGACGCCGGAAGCTTTCGAAGCCGCGTAGGTCAAGATGGCTGGATGTGTCTTCAAAGCCACCGCCGCTTGCAACCGCTGCCACGCTGCTGCCGCCCGTCCAGTCCATCGGTGAGTTGCGGAAGCCGCGCAGAGAGGCAAAGGTGTCCATGTCGTCGTCCTCGGCACTGACGCAGCGGTCGTAGCTGCGCATGTTCAAGCCCCCGCCGCGGCCGCTGGCCACGTGCGATAGCTCCCCGTCCTCCTCACCAACACCACCACCAAATCTGTTTGCTGCAGCAGCGCGGACAGCACCAGCACCAGCACCAGTGCCGGCGCCGGCACCCGCACCGCCGACGCCGCCAGCGCCGTTGTTGCTCCGCGGCGGTGCCGGTGTGTTGAGCGACTTGCACAGCCGCCGCACCGCCCGCACAGCCTTTGGCATTGCCGGGTGCCACCCCGCCCCGAACAGCACGAGCAGGTGCGTGCAGCCCTCAAACTTCACCGCCGCCTCGCGCTGCCAGGTGTCAAAAAGTCGCGTCATGTTGCGGTGCGTTACTGGGTCTATGCCGTACGCCGGGGACCGCCCCGCCGCAGCAGCCCCAGGCACCGCCGTGACGTTGCCCGGCAGCAGCCGCGACGGAGGAAGCCCGCCCCGCAGCGTGCCCGCAGCAGAGCGCCGCGTGCTCGCCCCATCGCTGATGTCTAGCAGCGACAGCGACTGCATGACGGGGCTCTCGCCCGGGGTGTCCTCCGACGGCTGCTGCACCGTCTCCTGCGTCAGCGTCGCCAGCATGGCGGGCTGCTCGCTAACCTTGCCGAGGTCGCCGAGCCGGGTGGTCAGCACGGCGTCGCTCGGGGCCTGCCGCGACCGCTCCCGCACCTCCCCGACCGTCACGCTGCAGAAGGCTAGGCGGCGCAGCGGATGCATGGGCAGCTGCCGCTCCGTCCAGGTCAGGGGAGCGCTCTCAGCGAAGGTGATCAGCTCCAGCTGCGCAGCCCCACCCGCCCCTGCAGCCGGAGCCGCTGCGCTTGCTGCCGTGATGGTGATTGTCGACGGCGCACGCTGGCCGAGGGCACCACCGCTGCGTGGCGTCAGGCTTTCGCGGGGGGCGTTGGCGGCCTGCTCGCAGCCCAGTGCCCCTGTCCCCACAGGCGAGCCAGTGACGGAGAGGAGACTCGGGGTCTGGCTGAGCCCGGCCTGGCGCAGCACCATCGCCGACGGGACCACCGCCATCGCGGTGGGGGAGCTGTTCGTTGGCGTAGTGGAGCGGCGTGTCCCGGCGTGGCCGGCGGTGGGCGACGACCCGGCCGTGCGGTCTAGCTCGTTCGGCTCATCCCGCGCCACGTTCGCCTCACCGACGCGCCGGCTGCTGCTCTGCCGCTGCGGCGCCTCTGCCTTGGCGCCGTCGGTGCCGCCGTTCCCGCGCCTCTCCTCCGCATTCGCCACGACCGCGGCGAGTGGTGGGGCGTAAAGCATGAACGGCTCGGCCAGGATGTGGTTCCATGGGAAGCCGGTGGAGAAGGCGGGCAGCGGGGGTGCGACAGGGGTCGGCACGGCGCCGGGCAACACGGCGATGAAGTCATCGACGATCTTGCTTGCGTCTGCCACCACGGGATGGGAAAAGAGTGATACCGAGGGGGCGGCAGCTGTGCCTGCCTTTGCTTTTCCAGCTGCGTCACCACCAGCATCACCGCCACCTGCGGCTGCAGCGGCTGGAGTAGTCGCGAGGACGGCCGGCGTTGCGACCTTCGAGGATGCCGCCCGCCTCACGTCCACCGTGCGGAGGTGCGGCGGGGTGTCTATGTCAGAGTCGTACTCACTCACCGCCAGCACACCCGCGACATCGCCGCCGTACACCTTGGGGTCCCAGCTCGGTAAAGAGCCGTAGCCCTTCGTCGCCGACGCGCTGGAGGGGGAGACGGTGACTGTCGAGGTGGTACCGAGCCCGCTGCCGGACGGCAACCAGTGCGGTGGCGGCGGCGGCTGCAGCCCCGGCATGGACAGCTGTGGGGACGGCCGTGCGGTGGGCTCGCTCCCGAGGTCGCCGCTCCGGCTGCCGAAGCGCCAGCTCCCGCTGTCGTCAGCCGTGGCCAGCCGAGGGCGGGTCCGCGTGGCGGTGTCGCCCATCAGCACGTCCGCCTCGTCGTCCGCCCCCTCCACGCGGCCCAGGCTGGTCTCGTACTGCTGCGTATCCCTGAGGAAGTGCGGGTCACTGAGGCTGTCCATCGTCTGCAGCGGCGACTTGGCCGAGGCAGGGAACGGGTCTGCTGTTGTGGCAACCGTCACGCCGGTTGGCAGAGTTCGGTGCTGGGAGCCGCTCTCCTCGCGGTAGCGCGCGGTGGTAGGCGCCATCTTCACCGGAGTAGGTTCGGCGGTGGGCACCCGCGTGTCGTGGCACTCGGAGTCCAACTCGCTGGAGCCGCGGCGCCGCGTCGGGGTGCTGAAGGAGTCGTTGGCCGGGGCGCTGGAGCCTGACGCGGTGCACGCGTTGATGGCCCCGCGCTCGCTGTTCTCCCTTCGCCCCAGCGGTGCGGCGAGGGGGTGCGTGCCCGACTGGTCCGTAGCCACTGCCGCCGCCGCCGATGCCGCCTTGGTGTCGCTTGACGAGGACGGCTGCGATGGCGTGTCGCGCAGCGGCGCTGCATCGCCGGTCGGTGCGGTGGCTTGCTCAGCGCCGCCCTGGCCCGCCGCCGCCGCGGTCTCTCGTCCCGCCCCGCTGTTGCGCCGCGACGGCACCGCCGACCCGCCGCTGCGTGGGTCCGGGGTGGCGGTGGACGGAGCCACGGCTGCTGCCAGCAGCGCTGCGGCCTTTGCCGTGGCGATGCTCGCCTCCACGTCGTCCGTGAAGCGGGCCAGCTCCTCCTCGACGTGCTGCATTGCCTCCAGCGTGACGACGTTGCCGGCCGGGTCGACCAGCACCACCGCTGGCCAAGACCGCAGCCCGCACATTTGCATGACCCGCCGGTACCCGTCGTTGCTCTCCACAGAGTACCAGCCCCCGTAGTAGGGGTTCTGCGTGATGTCGCTGCCGAACGCGACGTTGTCCGGGCTGAGCCACGCGTCCGGCTGCCCGTCAATGAGGTGCCGCAGCATCGAGCCCAGGCGGTGCGTGGCGGCCGTGTCGCTGGCCGTGTCGCCCACCGCGTCCCGCTGCCCAGACACGCGCTGCCCTGCCGCCTCCTCCGCGCGGCCCATGAAGAGCTCGTTGTTCTGGTTGGGTAAGTGCGGCGCTCCAGTGGAGCCCCGTGGGGAGGCCATGGCGGAGACGGCGTTGGAGACGTACCCGCTGCCTCCCCCAAAGCCAGACCCGGGAGGCGCCGGCCCCACACGCGCACCGCACGGGCCGTTGCGCGGGCTAGCCGCGTACGCGGCTGGGTTGTGTGCGAGGAGGCTCGACGCCCCACCACTGACAGGCGGAGAGCCCGCACCACCGCCGCCTCCGCCACCCCCACCCCCACCACTACCGCCGATCGCCGGCGCTGGCGACGCGGAGAGTGCGGCGCCGTGGCCCTCCATGGAGCCAGCGCCGGAACCGTTCGGCATCACCGCCGCACTCGTGCGCACCGGCCCCTCCGTTGTGCAGTGCAGCTCCAGCACCGCCACAGGAACGCGACCGCCGCCAGTTGCATCGGCGTCGTCGAGCGCATCCAGCGCGGTCGGCCGCTGGCGGGCGAGGTGGTTCAGGAGCAGGGAGTAGAAGAGAAGCAACTTCTGGTGTGTCGTCGCCGACGCGGCGGCGGCGCGTACAGCGGCCCGCCACGCCGGGGACGTCGGGCCGGCCGCTGACGCTGCACCCGTGGCCTTCCCCGTCGACAACGACGCGGAGAGGTCGACGGACTTGCTCAGAGAGGCGGAGAAATTTGGCCGGGGCCCGCCTGCGCCGCCGCTGCCGCCGTTGGACATCGTGAGCGGGCTGACAGCCGCCATGAAGGCGTTTGACCCGGCGGAGCCTGCAGCGGGGCCGGCGCCGCTCGCGCCGGCGCCGAGCCGCGGCTTGATAGGGTCCAGGTGTGGGGTCTGAAACGCCGCCGCCGGCGATGCGGAGTTAGCGCTGCTGCGTGGGCCGCCACCGGACGCTCCGCCGCCGCCACCGATGCTTGCTTGGGAGCCAGACATGGAGTGGGCGCCTGCGCCTGCCCCCGCACCTCCGAGGTGGTTGCCCCACAGCGTGGCTGCGGGGGACTCGCCTGGGCGGTGTGGCGGGGGCAGATAGAGAAGAACGTACTTGCCAGCAATAGCCTTGGTTGGCACGCTGTACTCAAGACGTTGCGGCCAGACGACGCCACCACCGATGGCTGGTGCAGACACACGCGCCACAGACCCTGGCGCGATCGCCGCTGCCGTGGCAGTGGAGGCGTGGACGGCGAGCGACGAGGAGAGACCGGGGACGAGAGGGCTAAGAAGGCAGAGCGGCTCGCGGGGCGAGGCCGACGGGTGCGCCGTGGTGCATGGCGACGATGGCATACCCGGGCTGGTCACGGACGAGGCGGATGGTCGGCGGGAGTCGGCGAAGTGCGCGGGCAGCAGCGCGGCCGGCACGCGCACGCCACCCGCTGCGGCCAAAGAAAGCAGCGTGGGCTGCCCGCTGTGGCCGGCGCCGGTGTGTGGTGGCAGGTTGTCGTCCTCCTTGTGAGCGGCGGTGTCCGTGTCGGTGGCGTTCACACTCGCACCGGCCGCGTCTGCCGCCGCACCCGACAAGGCAGACACCGACGCGGCAGATGGCAGTCGTGGAGCGCTTCCCTGTCGCAGCGGAGAGCTGCCTCGACTGACGTTCACGCGCGAGGAGTCGAGGAGCTCATACTTCTTCGTCGCATACAGAACTCCGAGAACGTAGTCCATCTTGTTGACATGCAGGTATCGTCTCCCGCAATCTATTTTTCGCTTCTCTTTCTTTTTTTCCTTTTCTTTTTGTTTATTATTTTCTTTTTTTTCGTTTGTTGAAGTCAACACGTGCCAACTTTGTTCCCCCTCAATGGGAGGGCACCAAAAAAAAAATGTGTGTGTGTGTGTGTGTTGATGTGTAGCTCTGTGTATGTGATAGGGGGGAGGGAGGGAGGGGGGTGGTGCGTCGGTGCGCTGATGGGGAGAGGCGGGGGGGGGGGTCGTGGGCAAGAGCAGTGCGAGAGGAGCGACAAGACGGCAAGACCAACGGAATAAAAAGGTCAGAGAGAGAGAGAGTCAACGACGAAGGAGGAGAGAAGAAGAGGTGGAAGAGGACAGCCAGAGAGAAGGGCTGAGGAGAACGAAGGAGAAGGACGTGCAGGGGAGGACGCGTGAGTGCGTAGATGGTTCTTCCGGCACGCAGCTCGACACCCAACGCACGTGCACGCACGCAGCCGGAACCTCTGAGAGGGTCGTGTCCAAGACCGAGAGAGAGGGACACAAAAAAAAAAAGGGCAGGGAGCGTACGCGGTGGGAGGGGGAGGAGCGAGAGGGGTACCTTTCTTTTTTGTTGTTTTTTTTGTGACGAGAGACACGCGCGTGCGCCTTCGACGCAGCCAGTTGGATCTGCACAAGTCTCGCAGCAAGCGCTGTAGCAGCAGAGCCGTGAGGACCGAGGAGTGAAAACAAAGAATGAGAAAAAGAGAGACAGAAAAGCAGAAACTTCGCTTTTTTGTTGTTGTTGATGGTGTTTGTATTTACGTCGGTCTCTCTTCTGTTCAGCACGGCGCGCTATTCACCGTCCTGGTATCAGAACACTACATGCAACGCTGCTAAGTAACGGGCACACACACACACATACACAGAGAGAGAGAAAGAGACACCAACACGCGAACACACACACACACAAAATCGTCTTTGAGGGAGACCGTCAACAGTCTCAACGCGCGAAACAAAAAAAAGGGCAGAGGAGGGAGCTGAAGAGCAACCAACCCTCAGCGGTAGGTGGCGTGAAAGATAGAGAGAAAATTGGGAGAGGGGGAGACGTTGTGGTGCGGTCTGAGCAGCCTGCACACACTCACAGACACACACGCGCGCACTCACGCACCCACGCCTCCGTGGATGATTCACCGAGCCGTCGCACAGCGACGACGGCAAACAAGCCAAAAACAGGAAAAAAAAGACTCTGGAATAGCACGAAGAGAAGACGCGTCGCAGCCCTGCGCCGTCGTGGTGTGTTCGTTGCTGTCTTCCCCACTCGTGCAAGAATAATGGGAAGACGAAAACAAAAAAAAAGGATCGCCTGGGGGGGGGGGGGGGGGGGAGTGTGTTGCGTTCTGCCGTGGGGTTTGTGTGCTACAGTGTGGGTGGGTATGGTTTAGGGTCTGGGTGAGAGGGGGGTATAAATGTGTATCACGGTGCGTCTGCTACTGTGTGTTCCTCAACAGGCATGTGTATGTTTGTGCGTGTGTGTGTGTGTGTGTGTGTGTGTGTGTGTGTATGTGTA